>CM060274.1:11447438-11589938 GCA_030684275.1 Acipenser oxyrinchus oxyrinchus | reverse complement strand
GGAATAGTGCCAGTTTCCAATCTTTTCTGTAGTAGATGTTGCTGCACAAATTGTCTAATTTTATTGATTGCAAAATTGGTCACCTCAAAACTAAGATTCTCGAGGGTATTTGAATCAATTTTAATTTGTACAGTTCGGTGTATACGTTTCAAAACCTTTGCACTCTCCTCCAGGTGCTGCTTGCGAAACGCAAATCAGACGGCAAGTTTTATGCTGTGAAAGTCCTGCAGAAGAAAACAGTACTAAAAAAGAAAGAGGTGAGACCGCGTTATTCCAACGTTCATTGATGCCGGCGTAATTTTTTTAGAGCTGAAAAAGTAAAGCGCTTTTGTGATGGTTTTCAGCAAAAGAACATCATGGCTGAGCGCAATGTGCTGCTGAAGAGCCTGAAGCACCCTTTCCTGGTGGGGCTGCACTACTCCTTCCAGACTCCAGAGAAGCTCTACTTCGTCCTGGACTACGTCAATGGAGGAGAGGTACGGTACCAACACTCCCAACTGGAAGACTTCAGTCTTGCACGCTTGGAGAGTTGTTTGAGGGAGTCGTGGTCGTGCTAAGAAATTTACAAAAACAAACTAATCGCACTCATATTGTTTGTTCACACATCACCTTTTTTATTTGGTATGTACACAGAGGAAAAACACACGTGCAGTACCTTAAAAACAGGAGCTGGTGATTTGCATGGCCCTCTCCTGCCTCTCACTGTCACTCTTCCTTCTCTCCCAGCTGTTCTTTCACCTGCAGAGGGAACGATGTTTCCTGGAGCCCCGAGCGCGATTCTACGCAGCAGAGCTCGCTAGCGCTATAGGTTACCTGCACTCCCTCAATGTTGTCTACAGGTGAGTCCTGCATTAAGGTTCTTGTTAGTCACGTATCCAATTCAAAACAATAGAGGTTCAGTAATGATCCTGGCATAGTTGCATGTACTTGCATGCAATTTAATCCTTTTAAGAACGGTTTTATTTTGCCTTCTAAAACTCTCTACTATTTGTTTAGTGGAGCAGAGTTTGGAGCCCACCCCCCTCTTTAGCTAATTGATCAACCAGCCTACCGGTCTATCATCTTTTATAGCCACTAGGTCATGCTGCCTCTCTTACAACTATGTTGTATGTATTCCCTTCTGTTTTCTCACTGGTTTACTTCTGTTTCAGAGACCTGAAGCCGGAGAACATCCTGCTGGATTCTCAGGTAAGCCCTTTCCAGGTTCAAACGGAATAAAAATCGTGCCTAACATCTCTGAACCTTGCACAGACCTTGACCAGGAAAAATCGTTTGTTTCAATTTTTGAACCCGTTGGCTGGGCTGCCCCAAGTTTTGTAGCGATGGGAGGTGACTGGATTGTTTGGTGGTTCTTGAATTGCTTTTTTCCCTTGTGCATTCCAGGGCCATATTGTGCTGACTGATTTTGGCCTCTGTAAAGAAGGAATAGACCCTGAAGCCACCACCTCCACCTTCTGTGGCACTCCGGAGGTGAGATCTGGGTTCTTTCCAACTTCAGAACAAAGGGAGAAGTTACGAACAAGAGGAGACCGTTCAGCCCATCGCTGCTCATTAACTTACATAGACATTGTGCTTTTATATATTTTGTCGCACAAGCAAGTTGCGTAAATGGTAGGAACAGAACTGTTTGTCATAATATCGAACCTCTCCGTGCAGGGTCTCTAAACAAGAGCCTGTCGATTTTGTCATTACAATCGCAGTCATTCAAACTCTAAAAACATTTAACTACATCCACCAATGACTTCAATTGGAAGTGCCATGAGGCATTTAAAGAAAGTGGTGGGATTGATGGGAGAGGCCAGAGTTGGGAGTGTAACTGAGGGTCTTCTCCTTATCTCGCGTCCACAGTATCTGGCCCCAGAAGTGTTGAAGAAGCAGCCCTACGATCGCACCGTGGACTGGTGGTGTCTGGGCGCTGTGCTCTACGAGATGCTGTATGGGCTGGTGAGTTCGCCATTTTGGACAGCTGCTTCTCTAATGATCTCTAATTTCCAGCACCTTTTTTTTTTTTTTTTGGTACAAATTGAGACTCCCATTCAAACCGGACTGTGTGCACATTGCTGCTAAAGGATCCTCACTTAACCATCATTCAGCTTTACTCGCTGGTAATACACATTGAACCTCCTGTGCAGTGCAAGCCTATGCGATAACGTATTCCTTCTGGCTGTTAAAGTGCTGTGTATGTGTGCGCTGTTCCAGCCCCCGTTCTACAGTCGTGACGTTACAGAGATGTACGACAACATCCTGCACAAAAAGCTGGAGCTCCGGGGGGGCAAGTCCATGGCGGCCTGTGACGTCTTGAAGGGGCTTCTGCAGAAGGACCAGCACCACCGTCTGGGGGCCACCGCGGACTTTGTGAGTCATTCTGCGTCCAGATTTTTACCCTTTTGCTCCATTTCAAAGTTTGCACTACTCCTTGTTTTATTAATTTGATTTATTTATTATCCAAAAAGGATGATAATAGTGCGTGTAAAGGCCTAACGTGTGCCAAGATGATGCTTTTTCATACAGACGCCATACTTAACCCAGTCATGAAATATTGAAAATGGTTTTGGACACATTTACATTTTTAATTGTAAATGTTTTCAATTATTTTCTCCATTGCTTTACATGGGGGGGTGGCATCCTCATATGAGGTCATCATGTATGAAGGGTGAATTGAGCACTTACACTCAAGTGTTCTCTCAATATGGCCATCAGTTTCAATAAACCGTTAAAGTAGTGTTTGTGTTTTTTTAAGTTAGTGCTGAAAGAGTTGTTGGTATTATGCTGTATTTCAATGACTCAAGTTTCCTGTCCTACGTTAGGAAATTCATCTTCAATACATGAATACTTTTTTTTTTTTTAAAGAAAATCTGTATTCCTTTCAGTTGGAGATTAAAAGCCATGTGTTTTTCTCGCCTATAAACTGGGACGACCTGTATCACAAGAGAATCACTCCACCATACAACCCCAATGTGGTGAGTAGCTGCTGCTGTTGTCAAGGGTATTATATTAATAGTTTTTAAAATGGTTGCGTGGTTTGAATAGTGTACCTGCCTCCCTACTTCTTGTAATCCCTCCTGTCTTCCAGAACGGCCCGGCTGACCTCCGACACTGTGACCCCGAGTTCACCAGTGAGGCGGTGCCGAATTCCTTGGGGCGCACCCCTGATCTAACCTCGGGCTTGTCCTCCAGCATCTCCAATGCCTTCAAAGGCTTCTCCTACGCCCCCAATGATGACACCTTCCCCCTCTAAAACCAGAACTCAGACTTTCTTCCAATTAAACACCCTAAAGAGGAGTCAGCCAGGCAGGCCAGTAATCCCGCAAGAAACTGCGTAGGGGAGAGGGCACTGAGCTGAAGGTTTTTTTTGTTTTGTTTTTTTGGATCATGGTTTTATAAGGGACTCTCATTCTTGTTCTGTATTTATAACTTTGCATAATAGAACACGAAGGGATTACTGTAAATATGTGATCGTAAACATCAGACAGCAGATTCTGACGGCTGAAGTGTTGAATACAGTGCTTGTGAAATGTTCTAGATTGATGGCCGTGGACATTTTTATTTAGCCACAGAACAGGTACAGCAAAGGGAGCCTTGGTAATGCGATCCCTTTCTCCCATATGCACGGCATGGCACAGCACCACTGCCAAATGGTTTAATCTCCTCTTTTAAGGTCAGAGAAACTGTCTATTAGGAACTGGACTGAGACCTTTGGAACTTATTCACACAAACCTCAACCCCCTTTAGGTGGAGAGGAGTTTCTATCACTGCCAGCTGGTATGAAAGACTTCATACCCAGTCCATTGCTGATCACACTGAGCCACCGACATGCCTATCTATTATTATTGTTTGTATATCTATCTATCTGTCTCCTTCATTCACTGTGTGCACAATTGTATCTTGTTAAGTTTCCTATCTATGTATCAATTTTATAATGCATTTCGAAGTTCTGGCAGGGCAACTGTTTAAAATTTCTAAAGGTTAAATAAAAAATATTGTGACATATATAACTGCTGGTATCACAGACTGTGATTAACTAATGTTGGACTACTGTAAACTTGGGTAAGGTAGACCAAGATTAGTGCTAATGGGAGTGTGTGTGAAACTAGCAGATCCTGTAGCAGATGCAAGACAATGTAAAACAGACAGGGGTGTGTGGTAATGTGGGCATCTGAACCACTGAGCAGCACGGACAGCACTCCAGGCCAAAGAGCAAGGGGTGTAAAGCCACTGACGGTACCAGGGAAATTTGTATGAAGCAAGAAATCTGTGTTAGAGGTGATGGTGGGATTTAGAAGAAGTATGTAGCCATTATGCAGTTACTCTTATGTACAACTTGATTAAAAATGAATAAAGCTGACTATTAATAGCTGTGTTGCATGCCTCTTATTGTCCGGAAGGCTTCTTGCTCCAGTACAGTACATGTTAATGATTAACACCAAGGGGTATTGGAGACTTCTTAAAGGAGCCCAGAGCAGACTCAGAGTGACTCAGCCCTTCCTACTGCTCTAGCTCCTTGCAGTTTACAGGCATCACTGCTGAAAGAACCATTTTTGCAGTCCTGGTTTTAAATCTGCCTTCGCATTGGTTCCATCATGGGTTTATATAATTAGCGATCTGCACAACCATTGCAGCTGCAGCACTGTTTCAAGTCACATGACTGCTGCTGTTGTTTTCCAGCTTGGCCCCATTTGGTCTAGGGGAAAATAATGACACAAAAATGCCCCACAACATAGAGCCTGGTTTCCATAGAGCCACATGCACGCCATAAAACAAGCATGGGATTGATGATGTGAGTCCACAGCATAGCTACCTGCTGGAGTGGGAGTGTGCCTGAATCTCTGATAAAACCTGGATCATGGTGTGATGCAAAAACCCTTGTAGAGTCCATGCTGTCTTCACCCTCTGAAAAAAAAAATGTTGTCACGTACAATAAGTCATGATAAAAATGCTTTTACTATAGTAATTACTAGGAAACACGGAAACATTTAATAAGTATCACACACAATGTTAGTATTGTGTTGCACTGTATTAGACTATGAAAAGTGTGGAATGATGACACTCCAAACCAGCAAGTGGCGCTTTCTTGAGGAAAATAATCCTTTGTGGGGAGCGCCTGGTCTTTATGCAACAGATTTGGCGAATCCCACAATCCTACCACCCCTATTGATTTAGAATGGAATGCCCCGTTGTCAGGGTGGAAGCGGCCTTGGTTACCGCAGATGTTGTTTGCTCCCAGAATGCATTTGGAAGAGGCCTGTGGAAGATGGTGACCAACAGACAGGTAAAGAAAATGCAGTGTCCGAACCGGACTGTCGGGCTCCTTAAAATAAACTTTGATTAATATTATAAAAGCGTCTCAAACTTGAGGAAGGAAAGAAAGAACATATTTGAAAAATAAAAAAGTGTTCAAAGCAATAGTTCTTATTCAATTCGATACCTTTAATAAACGCGTTTTAATTAAAATGTGAAATAAATTGCATGTGTCTTTTGTACTGTTAGCTATATTATGCAATTTGTCAGCTTCTCCCCTCGAACATTTTGAATATTACTTGATTTAGAATAGCGTTCGATTTTTATAGTAGATACAGGCATCATAATTTGTGGTCAGCGCAATTTAAAAATACATGTATAGACACATGTAATCTCTGCCCATTCTAATTTTAGTATATGCTGTCTGTTTTTCTTAATATGTATGAATATAATATACTTCGTGTATGTGTGTGTGCCTCAGCCTGTCTGTAGTGTAACTGTTACTTAATAGTCGATCTGCCTTATCTCTCCATGGCAACATGACCCCGTGCAGGTTTATTTTTAGGGGGAACACTTAACTAAAAACACAAGCAAAATATATAACTCAAGCAATAATTAAAAAAAACAAACAAACATATATTAGAAAGTTGGCATTTAATGTAGATGTAAGAAGAACGAAAGATCAACGTTTATCAACGTGTGTTCATCTGTTCAGTAATACTACATCTGTAAGTTTTATTCTCTAACATGTCTTTAACACAGACAAGCTTCGCCTCTTTTGCAGGAAAACATGGAGAAGGACCAGCGCAACACCATTGTGTTCAACGCTTCCAAGCGGGAGATGTTTACAGCGAGTAGCGGCTACAAATCCCTGCAGAAGAAGCTGAAAACGCACTGGAAAATCCAGAGGTACTGCCTCCAGACTTTGCCCCAACCCTGCCAGGGCTAGGAGTGGGCATCTTATCAGGGCCTGGCTGGTCCTGCATTACCTGGCTTTTGTCAGGACTTAAAACATTGAAACTAAATAAAATGTAAGACAGAACATCAAAATTCAGTAAATAGCTGTGTGACTTCTTATACTGTAGTTTCAGATGACGTGGCTGGTTACTGCAGTACTGTCAATGTATAGACATGTTTATCAATTTGGATGTCTGTCATTCTCAAATTTTGAAACACCCTTGTACTTTTTGTAAACTAGGTTTTAGCTCTAGTGATTGCAATGTTTAAATGAATCAGTAACTCTGGGTTTCATTTCCCCCTTTAGTTTTAAAGAGGAGATTTCGGAGGAGAAGCTGAGAGGAGTGAAATTGTGGATCACAGCCGGACCCCGAGACAAATTCACTGCAGCTGAAGTAAGAGGCTCAACACTGGATTGTGCGCAACAGATATTTTTTCTCCTTATAAATTCAAGATTGGCAACAGTGTCCTAGGGACTTCTGTGGTCATCTTTGTTAACTCTGCCCATGAAGAAAACAAATGATAATGTTCTGGCACGGCTAGGCCATCGATATTTATATTCATATACCCTGTATCCAAATACTTAAGGTTAGCGTGTGGTGCTGTTTGTCTCGGGTCATGTAATGCAGTGCAACTGCTATACAGTTCACACTGTAGCTTGTCTCAGTTCGAGGTGCTGAAGAGATACCTGGACAGCGGTGGGGATATCCTGGTCATGCTGGGTGAAGGTGGGGAGCTCAAGTATGACACCAACATCAACTTTCTGCTTGAGGAGTTTGGAATCATGGTCAACAACGGTGAGTCTTTACAAGTTAATACACCCTTTGCTTTGTGCTAGAAGGCTTGGTTTCCAAAACCTAGTGTCTTTGTAGTTATTGTATGGATAGTTTTGTTTCACTGTAGATTTCTGCACGGTGCGTGGGCTCACTGCTTCTTTCTGCTTTGCAGATGCTGTGGTGAGGAATGTGTATTACAAATATTTTCACCCAAAAGAAGCACTTGTATCCAATGGCGTCTTAAACAGGTAAACTTAGAGAATTAACTTCAATGAAAAGTTTGATACAGAAGCTTTCCACTGAAATGCTTTTTAGTGTGTTTACCCATCAACATTTGTAGCAGTAGTATAGTTTGTGTTTATGCAGGATTATGTGAAAAAATGAACAATGCCATTGCATAAGTATTTTTTAAAGGATACCAACTTCAGATATTGAAGATTTTATCTTTGTTTTTTAAATGTGTAGGTTAGCTAAATATAACAGTGTTTGCTAATTTGTGGTTTGAGAGCCACTGTATAGACTTTTACTGATAAATGATTACATTAAGATGCTTTTACCTCCAGAGAGGTCAGTCGTGCTGCTGGGAAACTGGTGAACGGAATCATTGACGATGACAGCAGTGGGAATAACTCAGAGTAGGTGCAGTTCTTCAAGGATTAACTTCTTAATTATTTATAGGGAGAACCGCTCTTTTGTACAGTAGAATGTTTGTTGTTTCAGATTTTATTTGTGCATTGATTTTTATATGGTGTCTTATTTTAATTATATATTTTGATGCAATCATTTATTAATCAGTCTAGTGTTGTAGAAACATGGTAATATTTGTCTCAGTATACATTTCAAGCAGTGTTTTTTTGAATATTCAAAAGTCTATCCCAGCACTAATATGTTTATTTGTAAGCAAGGCTTAATTTAGTTAATAAAGAATACATTCTACGTATTGACAAGGAGGGCTCTGTGGGAAATCAACAGTACGTGCCACCATTTGCTTTAATCTTGTATTTTTTATAAGATGAATCGGCTGTTGGTAGATTGAAACTCATGCATGGTATCAATATTGTATCTTTGTACCTCCCCAGGGCTCTTACCTTTTTGTACCCTTATGGAGCCACTCTTAATGTGATGAAGCCAGCTGTAGCTGTACTCTCCACAGGGTCAGTCTGCTTCCCACTCAACCGCCCTGTGCTTGCCTTCTACCAGCTCAAGGTAACGGGGAGATCCTTACCAGCATTTCTTTCCATTGTTTCTCACAATTTTTAAAATCCTGTACACATATAGTATTACTGTACCAAGACCAGATATTGAAAGTGTGAAAATGACACTGTATTTTTGTGTTGTGTCTTGCAGCAGGGAGGAAGGCTGGCAGTACTGGGGTCCTGCCACATGTTTAGTGACCAGTACCTAGACAAAGAGGAGAACAGCAAAATAATGGTGAGAGTTTGAATTCTGCAGTATTCAATAGCTCTGTGTGTTCCTTCACACATTTAAAGGGGAATTGTTTACAGTAAATCAGCATTGTGAGCTCAGCTTGAATTTAACCTAAGCTCTTTGTGCCTTAGTTCCACTTGAGCCTTGCTGTAAAACTGGGTAGATATTTGGATGTCAGATATGATATCTTAGAAAATGTACTATTAAAAAAGCCTTGTCTGTTTCCCAGGATGTCGTTTTTCAGTGGCTTACTACAAATGAGATTCACCTGAACCAGATTGATGCTGAAGACCCTGAGGTGAGTGGCCTTGTCTATAAAATCCAGCAGGACAAGATCAAATCTGTCATCATGGATCTGTAAGTGCTAAGTAATATTTAAAATGTTCATTTTAAAGAGAAGAAATACCCTTTACAGTACAATAAATGTGTTACAACCTTCCATGCTCTCCAGTGGAGATAAGAAAGTACTCGCAGAGGCTTTGAATAGAAAAGAAAAAAGGAATTGGTCGTAACTCCTAGTTTGCAGCGGTTGAGTGCTGAATTTCTTTGTGTCTCCTCCAGATCTCGGACTACACGATGCTACCGAACACAGGGCTTCTGTCAGAGAGGCTGCGCGTGTGTCTGCAGGAGGGGGATGAGAACCCACGTGACTTTACCTCGCTCTTTGACATGTCGCTTTACACGTTGAATACCAGTGGGCTGCCGCAGGTCATCAAGTCAGTACTAGACTTCCTTGTTTAACCTGGTTGATTTTCTCATCTAAAACCTAACTGGTCTTGTATATGAAAAGGCATGAAGCTGCCAAGGTTTTAGTGGCTGGACTAATTATTTCATGAATGTCAGGCTGCACTTTTTTAAAAGACAGCAGTTGTGTAGACAAGTTGTAGGTCAGTTGGTGGTCATCTTGAGGAGTGCTGTGGTGTCCTGTCTCTTGAACCTGTGTGTGTTTCGTGCAGAGCCTTCAAGCAGCTGCATGTGAAGCACGAGCCTCTCCAGCTGATTCAGCCGCAGTTTGAGACGCCTCTCCCCACACTGCAGCCTGCTGTGAGTAACAGATGACTTGAAGAAGGGCTTCAGCTGTCGTACATAACAAGACATTAGCTGCTAGCTTTCTCATAAAGTATGTAAAAAGGTGTTCTTTTGCTTTCTCTGTTCTGAGTTGACTCCCTTGACATTAGTATTTGCTTTTAAACAATCCCAGCTGCTATAAGGCCCTTTTCTCAACCTGCTTTTGTTTGTGTTTGTGCAGGTTTTCCCTCCCACTTTCAGAGAGCTGCCCTCACCGAAACTTGAACTCTTTGACCTCGATGAGAACTTCTCCTCAGAGAAGGTCCGGCTCGCTCAGCTTTCAAACAAGTGTGAGTTCACATCATTAAACAGTGCAATTGCAACGGATTTCCACGCTAATATAATACTAAGATCTTGTTAGGCAAATCTGAAGGACATCAGGCAATGGGAATGCAATATCAATCCTCCTTTCCCTTCTTCCACATTTCTTTCTTAATTTAGTTTGGTGGTCTCAGCTTAACCACCAGTGGACATTTTCCACATCCAAGATTCACAAGAACCCAATGGTGAACTTGTATATTAAACCCTATCTCTCTGCTGTCTTCAGGCACTGATGATGACCTGGAGTTTTATGTACGGAAGTGTGGAGACATCTTGGGAGTGACCAGCAAACTCGACAAAGAGCAGCGAGATGCCAAACACATCCTGGAGCACATCTTCTTCCAGGTCGTGGAGTTCAAGAAGCTAAATCAGGTGGGTTCAAGATCTTTTGCTTTTGTAATGCAGGAATAGCGACAGTATCTAATGCCTCAAAAAATAAAACCAGTATACATACACTATTGAAACTGATGTGGTTCTGTTTTCAGCTTGTTTTTTAAATGGACTTTGTGCTCCTGCAAGAACACTTTTTTTTTTAAAAAATGATTCCTTTATCTCTCCCATAGGAACATGACTTTGATACAACTGAGGCAGGATTTTCTCCCTTCTGAAACAGAGATTTGAGGTGTGGCTCCACTGCTGACTTTTCATACAGACTGCATCCCTAATTAGGCATGCTGAGATTGAACAGCAAAAGGGGGTTTGTTACCTCTTTTCATAAACAGAGTTTGCTTTTGAAATCAAAAGTGCGTTTCCCTACACACTTTTATTAGCTATTTCCCTTTATTTTTGTGACAAGTATTTATACTTTACATGTACATATTGTAAAAAAGTGATGATGGGATCTAATTCCACCGATTTTACCATCAAGGAAAATATTGTGCATTTAAAACCACCCACACACTGCAGAGAGAGTCAGCATTGCTCCTCAAATGTAGCAGCTGTTAGCTGGGAGGGGTTGTTTTCCAGGAAAAGCCATGGCCTCAAACTGTAGATTTATGTCTCTGTATGTATATATTTAGAATTTAGTTGTTTTTTTGTTTTTTTTTACTTCAAAGTATACCATTGTGCAATGGCTCATTACGCACACTTTGTACAGAAACATATTTTGTAGCATGTATATGTAAAGTAATAGATTTCCTGTTTATCAAATCAAGTGTATGTGCTTGCTTTCACTATAATGATTAAGGGGAAAACAATTGTACATTTGGCTGTTCTTATACCACCAATCTTTGACTAAGACCAAAGAAGGGGGGGGGGAAGGGTTGGGAAAGTGAGGCAATGGAAAAAAAAAAAAACTACTCTCCACTATGTATGCGTTAAACTATTCCCTCCATATGCTGTAAGACATCCTGGATAAGTTGTAGTTTGTTCAGATGCCCAGTCTCTTTTCAGGAACCTTGAGAAGAGATTTAATAAATCTGCACATGTACAGTGCATTACCTCAGATCAGTAAGATGGAAACATTCAAGTCACTATTGCCAACATTATGTGCATGGCTGGCCATGATCTCTCATTTTCTTGCAATTAAAACTGCACAAGTGAAGTGTTGTTTGCTTTGGTATATAAATTTTAAATGCAAGTAAAAAAAATAAAAATTTAAGAACTTCTTGTATGTTAAAATAAATCCAAACAAGTAGTGCATGGGAAGTTAACACTATTTTATTTCAAACATGTATTCACACAATATATATATTTATTTATTAAAAACAAAGTTTTCATCTGAGGACTTTATAACCTGGATGCTCATATTAGGTACCATAGTACTCTACAGATTAGTCAGTCTCTTCAGCGCTCTGATGCCTTCAGGTGATCCTGGCCCATGGAAAACATCCATGTTCACAGCCCATGTGAAAAAAGGGGCAAAATATAGAATGGTCCTTGCAATACCACCCATAGTGGATAGAAGTACTGTACATACTTTTAGGGCATAAATTGTATTACAACCACCAACCTGCATGACAGCAAAAATCATTTGAGTTTCATTTACTGAGGCCAGGAGCATTCCTTTCAGAGCAGGGGTACAAGCCAGCTGGGAGAGGGGAGGCCTGGGAGAAGGTGAAAGGTCGGATGTGGCAGCCCAGTGCCATCATCTCCTTCCAGGATTGCTGGTTCTCGTAACTGAAGCGCAAACCACCATCATTCACTTGAGGCTTCATGCCCGCCCAGTGCAGGGACAGGCTTTCAGCAAAGGAGGACGGTGTGGTCTTTACCCCAGGACTCCAGGACGCATTTGCTGGTGCCTCCCCCAAGATCTCTGGCATCTCATGCTGGGTCGACTCCAAGGGGGAGCACGGATCCTGGGAATGCTGGATCAAAGATACTTCCCACAAGGGCTGGGAGGCTAGTGGCAGGGCAGAGAGGTCCACGCAGGAGAGATCTGCAGAGCTCTCCGTGGAAGAACTTTGGGGGTGCTCTCCCTGGCATGGGGTGGAGGCCTTGCTATCCAGAGAGTGAGGTCCCACAAACTTGTGGTCATGCTCCAAGGCTAGGAGGGAGAGATTGTGAAGCCCATGGGAAGGAAGCAGCAAGGTGCTGGGAGAGTGGCAGAGGGCGGACAGGCTCCAGGCACCCCCCTCAGCCTCAGACACTCCCAGCCTCTCTGTGAACTCGTTGACGATTTCAGAGCGTGATGCTTTGCTCCCTCTGCTGCTCAGCTGAAGGTCCAGGGTGGAAGAGGCAGATGCACTGCAGTCCTGCAGCTGGACAAAGCCCTGGTCCAGGTCTGATAGCACTAGGCTGGACAGAGAGGGGCTTTGGGTGCTCCAGGTTGCAGACGTGGCAAGAGAACCTAGACAGAAGAGCAACTTCAGTTTCCATTAGCATTTAACAAGCACCTATTTTGTACACAGGTTTTATTATAAAGGCACCTGGACATGCTGTAGCAGTATACAAACTCAAGCAGTTTTTAGATTAGAGGAAAGCAGTTAAATCTCCATCCCGTTTTAAACAATAGTAAGACTGCTTGTGCATACAGTTTTCAAATTAAAGAGCGAATCTCATACATAAACCGTGCATTTGCAGGATGTCAGGGGACACCTAGCGTTCATCTCGCAACACAACAAAATGTAAATATGTTTCACTATTCCAGGATAAACCGGAACGCCACCTTAGAAATACACAACCACATGGGTAAAGACAGCGCAATCACTAAAGTGAACTGTCTAAATAAAATTGATACAATTACGAATCTCTAGCGAGACTTAATTACAATAAGATTAAACGACAATACGTGTGAACAGAAAAGTGTGCTAAACGAGAACCGATATAGTGCCAAGCGTTCAAAAAGAAACACCATTGAGTTTTTCTGCATACAAGCAAGCATCAACATGATAGATTCTCGGTGTGGCGCCACGGCTGACCCTGCATACAGACTACATGTGGTTAGATTATACATAGGCACACACAATACAACTAGCTCTGTGCCCAGTGGTTCTTTAGACTTAAGCGCTGCTGAAGAAAAAAAGACTGCAGAAACACATCAGTATTCCATTGCATTACAGAGTCACGGATTCTCCAAATATTGCAAAATAACGTATTGTCCTGGTTTCTCTTACCGCTGTGCACATCCTCCCGGTCCATCACTTCTCCGTGCTTCAGCTGGTCGTGGGAGCTTCCTTGATGGGTTTATACTCCACCTCATAAATGCGGAATGCCAATTTAAATCTCTTAATCGTTTGCCGTATTGGCAATTCAATTAAACCGAGACGCCTTCCTTACAACACACACACACACAATTACAAATTAGGAGACATGTTGGGAGTGATTACAAGTAATATAATGAGATCATTGTTAGAATTGTTAATATTAACACCTGTATTATTGTTATTGTTTATTAAATTGTATTTTTTACTTCACGTGTGTATTCCAAATAAAATATAGTAATATAGTTTTAAACAAAGAAAACTGTTTGAAATCTATCCAAAACACTTTATCCGTTTACGTGTAATACATATTATTGTCGGTATTATTTAAACCACAGAATGTCAGTTCTCATTGTGTACGTATTGATCAAAAAATGTTTTCTGAAACTGTGTTTTATTTTCACATGCGAGAGAGTAAGGTGAATGCGCGCTCTGGCGAATCCACCGGGTAGCGAGTGCGCGCTCCGGTGAATCGACAGGGTAGCGAGTGCGCGCTCCGGTGAATCTACGGGCTAGCGAGTGCGCGCACGACTGACTCAGTTCCCGTTCACCTACGCGCGCTAACGCGTCACTCCGGGGAAAGCTGTGTGTACGCTCGGCGCGAGATAGGAACTGTAGTTAAGTAAAAGACAAAGAGAAAAAGCAGAGTGGTTGCAGAAAAAACAAAACAAACAACACGTTTGTATTTATTAGTATAACGTCGAAAGGAGCAAATGTAAATATTTATGCAAGGTTGCTGTTTGGGGTTTGTTTGGACACTGGGAAGGCAGCGAGAAGAAAATGTCCTGGTGGCCGCGCGGGTAAGAAAACCGAGGTTTCATTATTTCGGAGTGTTGCAATTCTGTGAATTTTTGTTTAAAAGGTAAATAAATAAATAAGGGAGGGGGGGGGAAGAAACTTATGATTTGAATTGCATTAACAGTTTTTTTAATGCATTTTTACCACTGCATCTTTTAATGCAAGTATTCTAAGTCTCTTTGAATGTTTACATTTGTTTTAGGAAAAAGTCTTTGTTCTGCTAGTATATCTGTTGTAAATCAATATTGTCGTTGTTGAAACAGTCTAAATATACTGTCGGCATATCGATTAATACATTCTGTTAATACAATTTGCATTA
Source organism: Acipenser oxyrinchus oxyrinchus (assembly GCA_030684275.1). NCBI lineage: Eukaryota > Metazoa > Chordata > Actinopteri > Acipenseriformes > Acipenseridae > Acipenser > Acipenser oxyrinchus. The sequence continues at coordinate 11,575,392 of CM060274.1, read as the reverse complement.
TATGTACGGTGATATATATATATATATATATATATATATATATATATATATATATATATATATATATAAAACTAAAACCTGTAAGTATTTGCATTTGAGAAAGCTAGGTTGTGTGACACAGCTGTATACAACAATGAAAAAATTACCCGCCTAATTATTTGCTTCTGCAATAAACGAGCGGCAAATTACTTATGTAAACCCTTTTTCATAGTAGAACAGACAATACATGTATTTCAGTATCCTGTATTACTTGCAGCTCGGACAACATTGTCAAGTAGAAAACGTTTTTTAATTGCATGCCAGCAACAGAATCGCTGTATTGTATGTTACGGGGGGGCTTTTTGTGAGTCGTTCTGTACAGAACCTCCTCCAACGACTTTCATGTGACAGACATTCGAAAGGAATACTTGAGGCGTTTTTAAGAAATCGAATTTGTATACAGTTTTAAATATTCAGTGCCTCCTAGTTTAAATTTTAAACCACCTGGCTCTGCAAACAGTAGCCCCAGGTTGCCTTAAAGATTGTCAAAAGGGCCTTAAGTAAGGACAGAAGTAGGTGAAAGCATTGGCTGCTGTACACACAGCGAGGAAACATTCACCCAGAAAGGCTTGTGTGGAGAATGCACAGGAGAGCAGTGGGATTTAAAAAGGGGCATCACGGTTCCTCCTTGCTGTTTCCCTAAATAGTGCTAAAGATGCAATCCTTCACCACTTGCATCAGGTTAAAACTAAGTTTTAGGAAACTATAACTGTAGGCAGTGAATTTTACTGCATGACAGGAGATGACAAAGTGAAGGGCCTGGGACTGGGATTCTTATCGCCCCTCTGAGACGTATCCTGACCCCCTCTTTTGATGATGTTGTTGCAGTGAGGAGGGTGAGGAGACGCAGTACCAGGACACAGACTCTGATGTCCCGGACAGCGGCAAGGTCAAAGTGAAATGGACACAGGAGGAGGTGAGTGAGTGTGTGTGTCTGCTAGGGATGGGCATTTCTGTATATTGTAATAATCAAATACACATAATTTACTAAACAATTACACTATTACACTTTAAATCAACGTGCCACTGGCACTTAATACTAAAATTGAAGTAATACGTAAAAAAATAACAATAGCCGTACTGTTTGACAGTGCTTCAATAAGAATCTCTATTGGGCTGCAGCAGCAGGCTTAGTGTGGTTAAAATGATGTTCAGACCATTTGTATCTGTTGCAATACAAGATTGTGCAAAAATTAAACAATTTTCGAATGGATTATTCATATGAACAATTACACGCGCCCATCGCTAGTGTCTTCCTGTATGTCTAAAGTTTTGAACTTTGTTTAGCTCAGTAGGATATGTCAGTAAAAGCAGCTTGTTTTAAGACATTTACTAAAATTGCACAAGGTCTAATTGTCAGAGGGTTTTTCTTTTTCTCTATCTTTCCAGGATGAGAGTCTAAGAGGTTTAGTTCAGAACTTTGGACAAGGAGACTGGAAGAGGATCGCCAGCTTTTTGACGGTAATGGTCTGCAACCAAACTGAAAACAAGGAAGTGAGATGAACTGGCATTCCCTTACCTGGGGTGCATATCCCTTTCCACCAGGACAGATCCCATCCATCTGTATGCATCGCTCTTGCATGTATCTAGATATATCATATCTATCCAATTGTGTTGAAACTTGGTTTGGACATTCTGTTGCACCATTGAGAGTATCAGAATGGGGGGGATATTTGGAGGTTCCTGTTTTCTGCCAAACCTTTTTTTTTACATACAGCGGGTGTAGGACATGGTGGTCTGCTTTTTCTTGATACTGAGGGGTCTCATTTTATATTTACAACTGGGATGTATGTTAATACATATTGTATTCAATAAAAAAAAGTAGTTTATTTACGGGCTTCTCACGATGTTCCTGAAGGTGTGGTTGTAAGCATGCCAACGTCTAAGAATGTCATTTAATGGATTCTAACATACCCCTGTATTTTCCAGAACCGAACAGAGCAGCAGTGCCAGCACAGGTGGCTGAAAGTGCTCAATCCTGACCTGGTCAAGGGGCCCTGGACCAAGGAGGAGGATGAGAAGGTAAGTCTGGAGAAAGGAGGGTAGAGTTGGGGCTCTGGGATTTCTCCATCATTGATTGAAGCTTTGCCTATTGGGAACAGTTTGATTTATATCCAGTTCATTTAGAGGTTCCAAGTTTTGAATTTATTCTATTAAATCATAAATCCCCACCCAATTTGCAGGCGGTCCAAATTTTGAAATGCACACGTGCCTCTCAGGCGTTTTATTTTTTCTTTCTTGTTGTCCCTTCAGGTGATTGAGCTGGTGAATTGCTACGGAACCAAGCAGTGGGCAACGATCGCCAAGCATCTGAAGGGTCGTCTCGGCAAGCAGTGCCGGGAGCGCTGGCACAACCACCTGAACCCTGAGGTGAAGAAATCCTCCTGGACCGCCGAAGAGGACCGCATCATCTACCAGGCACACCGCGTGCTGGGCAACCGCTGGGCAGAGATCTCCAAGCTGCTGCCAGGAAGGTGAACTTCATTGCACCCTCCGAGCGAACACGTTATCAAGAGACTTGGCTTGGTGGAGGTTTGGCTGCCTCTGTGCTAAGCCTTGCAGTTGTTTAATCCAGCTCAGGTTTTGTTTTAAACCAGATTTGTTTGCGCTGGCTTATTCTGGAGCTGGATTGATTGGCCCAATGGCTTTTTACATTTTTTATAAAAGCATCCTGGGGTGCTCCACATGAAGAGCTCTATATGAAATCAAATTGTATTGTTCCGCATATGAAGGCATTATATGTTTAGCTTTAATTGAAATATACTACATGTGAAATTTCAATGTATTATTATTATTTATTTTATTTATTAATCGAAAGTCAGATTCATGATGCAGTATGCCTGGAATCTGAAGGCATTTTAAAACTGCGTCTGGATTTCTTTACTCTTGAGTTTTGTGAGTTTTGTGAAAGGAATTCTAAAACCTTGTCTTTGTGCCCCGCTTCCCTGCTTCAACAGGACAGACAATGCAGTGAAGAACCACTGGAACTCGACAATCAAGCGCAAGGTGGAGATGGGCGTCTACTCGAGTGAGGACGATGTGCCTCTCAGCCAGCTGGCCCAATTAGAGGAAGGGGAGGTCACTACGTTTCATGGGGATGACAAGGAGGTGACTGTTTGTTTTGTGTGTCAATGCGTAACGACAGTAGCTTCAAGCAACATTCACGTTCACCCATGCTTTGTTTCAGCTCGTTGTATAGCATGGTCTTTCGTTTAGGAACACTTTTCAATTCCCAATCACTACCTAGCCAGAGGAAAACAAATTTGTACAAAAACAGTGTGTTTGAAGACTTGTACACTTTGTAAAATCTCTTATTTGGATTTCATGTCTCTGTTATTTCCCAGTGTGTGTTAAGGTCAGTAACCAAGCCCATGCTTTCACTTTCAGATGGCGAATCACTGTGATGTGAAGCTGGAATCAGATCAGGATAATCATGAAGCAAACCAGGTGGGCAAGGAATCTGCTGTGTGTTACTCCTAGAAACCTCTTCATCTCTGCACACTACACTTTTATCCACAATCTTGCATCTCAAGTATATACTTGTGTTTACATTCTCATTCTTAGTTTGCAAAATCTGAACTTTATATATATATATTTTTTACATAGGTACTGTAGGATTTTGCAGGGGTTTTATATAGGTGGACATGTATATTACCTCTCCTAATATCATCTTTCTGGTAGATCTGCCCCCTCTTCCCTGCACTCCAAACACACATTATTGCAGCTCTATCTCTCAGACCTCCTAACTCGTCTGTCTGTGTGTGTGTGTGACTGTAGGATGACTCCCCTGACGAGTGGGAAGCCCCAGCCTCTACTACTCATAAGAAAGGTGCATCCAAACAGGGGGTGATACCCAAGACACCCCCGCCCCAGACCGTTGGCCTGCTGACCCCTAAGTCAGAGCCCGATGCTTCGGGGGACCCCTGCCCCAGTCGCTGGGTTGTGGACAGTTCCGGCTTCCTGTCTCCCACGCCCGGCCCCGCCTTCAAAGAGGCGCTGGAGCTCATTGAGGGGGTGAGTCTCACCGCAGGGCAGGGTGGGGTCCAGGGCAGGGTGGGGTTCAGGGGAGTCTTGGGGAGAGGGGGTGATCGTGAAACTGCATTGCACAGAAATATTTTATATTGCAAGAGAGAGTGACTGGGTGTGGATGAGGGAATGCGAACGCAATCGACCGTTGCCGTAAAATGGTGCAACATCTGGTTTCAAAGACCCAGATCAACACTTGGATTACCTAATGGGACTTAAGGTTATCCAGGATTAGCGCTATTGAAGATCTGCGAAACCAGCCATTCATGTCTATAAATCCATTAACGAGTGACTGGGAGAGCCTGGGAATATGAAAGTTTGTTTTTATTTTAAAGGGTAGACTTTTCTGGTTTGAACCCAGTGCTCTCTTAGTAATAGAGCAATTTTCAATGTACACAACAGATAGGTGCTCGTCTTAAAAAGATCCAGTGGGCGAATCTCAATTTAAAGGATTTTTTTTTCTTCTAAGGGACTGATGGAGGCACAAAAGAAAATGTGCTCTGGCAGTCATCCCTTTAAAACCTTTTTAGATTGCTTTCTGCGTGACTTTACCAACAAGAGCCCAACTTGCACAGGAACACCACATTCGCTAATTGGCGGCTGCTGTTACTTTTTCTGGTTTGAACCAGAGGGTTGAATCCTTACATTGTTCTCAAAGCGTGAATAAAGCTAAACGCGTACGGCAAAAAGTAGGCAACTGCTGCAGCTGTTTTCCGTGTACAACTACTTGTTTGTCTCTTTTTGTGTGTGTGTGTGTGTGTGTGTGTGTGTGAGAGAGAGAGAGAGAGAGAGAGAGAGAGCTCCTTTTTGTTTTTTTTTTTTTTTTGCAATGCACCACACCCTCATCGCTATGGCGATGGGGGTGCTGGTGGTGATGGTTTCAGTACTCAGTCTTGCAAACTTGTAATCACTTAAATTACAGTCTTCTCCTCGCCCCAAACTGGCTGCAAATAATGGGAGCGCTGGGAAAGAGCTGAAGCTCCCGGATTCGCTGAAACCCTTTTTTAAAGACTTGAAACATCATGAGGGCGGCACAATCACAATGGCTTGCAAGCTCTGCCGTTTCCAAGTCCACTCGAAAGCGGGCATCACCTCCAACTTCCATCGGCACATCAAGGTGAGACCGGCCCCAAGCATGTTTCATTAACGACTGGAGAACCCTCAAATAGCTGCCCTTATGAAGATGTGTTTAAAACTAGTTTTTTTTTTTTAAGCAAGATGCTTTCTTAGGTAGAGCTGAACATTGGTGAAGCAGAATCCATTTGTTTGATGCATGTGCATTTTTGAATGATGTAAGAGAAATAGGCAGGCAGTATAGAGTAATGTATATTCATTAGTACTATGGATTGCAGCGTTTTGCATACGATGTATTTTGGTAGTAACTTGAGGAATGGAAGGTGGTTCAATATTCATAGCCAGCCCTGTGTATTCGGGAGGCTGTGCAGTTACACTGCTGCTTACCAGCACAATTTGAATTGCTTCAAGAGCTGCTTAAGCTTTTTTGAGCCGTTTTCTTATGTAAAGAAAAACTCCGTAGGAATAACTTATAAGAATTAACTAAATTAATTTAATGGATTTTAAGTATTTTAAAATCCATTTAAGTAAGTTTCTACCTATAAACTTGTTCCTCCCGTCTAGCTTACCTGGTGTCTACAGTCTTCTTAAATTGGACTTTCAGTAGAATGTGTGGCTTTGTTGTGATAATCTATTATTGAAAGATGGTAACCGTTGCTTACAATGTTCTCAATTGAATAAGACTTTTTTTTGTGTGTTTTCTTTCCTTATAGACGAGGCACACTAGAGTTTTAGTGGAACAAAAACTGAAAATCAAAATCAAAAAGGAGCGCCAGGAGGATGCAAGGAAGTCTGTTACCCCCCCTCCCCCTCCACTTTCCCCTCCCCCGAAAGCCCATGAAATGATCGTCCCCTCGGGCACCAGCCACCAGTCCAGACAGAAGTCCATCACGGAGGCCGTCTTGCGTATGATCGCAGAGGACATGCTGCCCCTCAATTTTGTGGAGGGGGCCGGCTTCCGTAACTTCATGACAGTGGTGGAGCCTCGCTACCCCCGCCTGTCGCAGCGCACTGTTGGGCTCAAGCTGTATGATGAGGTGGAGAAGGGCATCAAACCCAACCTGATCAAGGACCTAAAGAGCTGCATCTTCATCGGGGGAGCGGACGGCATCATCCACACCACGCTGGACCTGTGGTCGAGCCGCCACGGCGACCACATCATTGGTGTGCAGCTCCACTACTTTGACGACGAGTGGAATATCCGTCGGCCCACCGTGGCTTTCCGCCATGTGAGCCGGAAAAACACCACTGCTGCGCTGGCGAGGGAGCTGGAGGCGGTGCTGCTGAGCTACGGCCTGTTCCCTCACAACGTGGGCTATGTGGTTACCGGAGAGGCCAAGAGCACCATTGCCACCTACGACTTGTTCTGCGACTACCGCATGGCAACCTCAACTCAGAATAAAGACCTGGATGAGGAGGAGGTCTTGAGCTTCCTGGCTGACTTCTTCCCCACGGAAGACGAGGAGTTTGCAGACATCCAGTTTGGGACGCGAGTGGGCTGCATTGCGCACTCCCTGCAGCTGGTCATCAAGGAGGCCCTGAAGACCTCGCGAGTGGTGGAGAACGTGCTGTCCCAGATCTACAACGTGGTGGCCTTCTTCCGCCGAAGTGCCTACTGGACAGAGGTGCTGACCAAGGACTGCGGCGTCACCCTTGTCACGCCTCATGGCCACAACCACCGCTGGAACTCCACCTTCATGTCCATCCGCAAGATGGCAATGGAGTCTGTGTGGGGGGCGGTTATGACCTTGCTGGCCCAGGCTCGCATTGAGGCAAAAGACTCCTCCAGCTCGCCACCGCCGGTCCGGGCCAAGAGAGAGCAAGTCCTAGACATCATTGGCCTGCTGGAGCCCTTTGAGGAAGCCACCCAGGTGCTGCAGGCTGAGGGCGTCACGTTTTCCCTCATTTTCCCTTCCCTCATTGGGCTGGATAAGACACTGGAGACCAGGTCCACCAACTACTCTCATTTCTGCAAGGCCCTGCGCACTGGCTTGCATGCCAGGTTCCAGCCGTTCATCCTGCAAAGGGACCTGATCCTGGCCACTGTCCTGGACCCAAGGATCAAGTTGCAGCCCTTTGAGGAGACCAAACGGGAAGCAGACGACGCCTTCCTGGCTGCACCCTCCAAGTTCCAGGCAAGGTCGGTGGTGGAGTCTGCTATGGGAGACCTGGGCTTCAGGGGATCCACGGAGGAAGGGGGGCTGAAGCAAGAAGACAGCCAGGAGGAGGCCATGGAAGACCCAGATACGTCCAACACTTCTACCAGCAACCTCAAGCGCAAGAAGATCTTCAGCTTCTTCCAGCCTGCCACCAAGTCGGTCAAGCTGTCGGAGGTGGACATGTACTTAACGGAGGGCCTGCTGGACGGAGATGCCTCGGCGCAGGCCTACTGGAAGGAAGCAACTCGTTTCCCACAGCTCCAGAGCATCGCCAGGAAGCTGCTGTCTGTGCCTGCCACCTCAGGGGGCTTTGAGCGCCTCTTTCCAATCGCCGGGTGTATTGTGCGGGCGAGAAGGAGCAAACTGCCACCCCACACTACTGAGAGGCTTCTCCTTTTTAGGCAGGCTGTCAAGGCTGGAGACAACAAGTAGCCTGAGTGAAGCCCCCCCTTACTGACAAATTTCTACTGCTGTGCTTAAAAGCGTAATATGGGATTGGGAAGAGAAAACTATGCTTCAAATATTTAGCTATTCTGTTTTATAAGTTAATATGTACAGGTGACCCTGTCTTTTATGGTATATGATTGAGCACTTAGTTATGAACCTCAAATTAAAAGCTAAAGGGTCAACTACATGTTAAATTACTAATTACTAAACCTCTTTTGTTAAACAGCAGATCCTCTGTTTTTTTAGTAATTTCAAGAATATTAATTTTGCTCATGCCTTGGAAATGGTATGTGCCTGTCTATTCACAAGAAAACACTTCTTTCAAGATGTATGAATCGTTGGTTTTGATTGCCTGAATGGGATGACTTTGAGTTCCACTAATGCATATGCAAGACCATTATACGCTTATCCATTATTTGAAAAGTATTGAAAACTGCAACAAACGGAGGTGCATTCTTCCGTTTAACACGAATCAAGAGTACAGTAATACAGGGACTGTCCTTTTACAGGACATATTAATCCTCTAATTGTATGTATCCATGGTTTATAGTAAAATTGGATGCACAATTAGGAAATGAACAATACATTACGCCATGTGTTATAGCTATTCCCGCTTAAAAAAATAAACCTTCAGCCGTGAATGTTTGCTTCCTTTGCTGGGAAGAACAGTATTTTTGATACAATGTATAGGATGTGCTGCTCCTGCAGGTCAAAGTGTTTCTTTTGGCAATGGAAGGGCATTGTTGTGATGTCAAAGCTGCTCAAATAACCCCAGGTTTCAGTCCAGCGGATCCAAATGGTTTCCTCTGCCGTCTGCGTTCCTTTGCTCTTAAAACAAAGCTTCTTTTGCAAAGCTTGCCCGTAGTTTGTAGATGACGTTTTATTTACAATAAATCATGATTTTAAAGATAAAGATCTAGTAGGCAACACAATGTATCGCTTGCAAATATTGTCTGTCGAGGCTTGTTTGTGAACCCAATACACCGCAGCGGGTGGCAAAGTATGATAATGCCAGTATTGGTGCAGTATAATCACGGGTAATACAGATTATTCTAATCATGCTGATTTACCTTATTATGTCTTCTGAAGTGAATCATGAAAGTGTTATAGAATCTTATAAATAGGCAGTTTGGTGATCGTGCGCAAATTGCAAATCCGTCTTAACTACAGTACAGTAATCTCAATTTGCACATTAAGTAACTATATGAACTCTTACTGGTAAATGACATTGTTTGTTGGACTTGCTGGCAGTATTTATTTTGTGGTATCGGGCCCTTTCACTTCCAAGCGAAACGTCTGGAAGATGTTGTATGTTCTTCTCATAAGTCTGGAAGATGCTATCTGTTCTCAGATAAGTCTGGAAGGTGCTGTCTGTTCTCAGATAAGTCTGGAAGATGCTGTATGTTCTTCTCAGATACGTCTGGAAGATGCTGTCTGTTCTCCGCATTGCTAGTCTAGTGCTGTTTAACTTTGGAATGGCTGCCATATTGTTCAACGCATATTCAAGTAAATACTGTTATTTGTTTTAAATAAAACAGTATACATGATCGTTTCTGATTGGCTTTGGTTTAACGTTGCTTCCATTTGTTGTCGGGTGGAAATATCAAGACGCTTAGATTTTAGGTATATTTATGTAAAGCGAACATTTAAGCAAATTTGACATCACACTGGCGCCCTTGAAACAGTCACATGATGAGTTTAGGATGTTCCTAACATGGCATGAGTAAGCATCGGGTACAGAAACTTAGTGATGTTGGATGCTGTATTCAGGTTTGGCTGCTTTCACCTTGAAGACTAACCTCCGTGCACACAGGGGAAGCCTTCACAATAGTGAATTAAAAAGCTGTGCATCTCAGTATTTCTAAGCTCTCCCCAAAGTGTAGAACTGAGCTCGATACTTCCTGCACCCCCAGAATTATGATGAGGTTTAGGACTTGCCAGAAAATAGAGAACAATCTGCCTTATATAAAATGATCTTTCTATTATCTAACACTTGCAGCTTTCCTAGACTAAGTTGTGTCAAATTGAACAGGAGGTGACGGCAGTATTCTGCCCCTCTGCTTACCAACACCCGAATCCTTGCTTTATTTTTAGGGTCCCTCCTTGTGCGCATATATATATATATATATATATATATATATATATATATATATATATATATATATATATAAACTCTGACTGTAGGGGTTGCTGAACACTGGGGTTGTTCTCTAGTAAGATTTGTATTCACTAAACCTTTTTAATCACATCTGCTTGTCACAGAAGTGCATTTTATTTTCTCCCAGCCATGTTGTAATCTGGTGGTGAAGGAAATAAATAAAATGCTACTGTTTTTCATCTAACTCTCACTTTGTGTTTTTTTTATACTCACATTTGGTGGTGCATGGGGCAGGAGTTGTTGTCATTTAGCCCCTTTCACAATGCTTTAAGTATGAACAAAAAGAATATAACATAACTCTCAAGTTATTTACTTTAAAGAACAGTTTTATTAACATTTAAGTATTTTAATAAATGTTGGGGAGGGGGGACGACTTGACTTTGTGAGTTAAAGCTTTGTGAACAGGGTGCACAATTACACGAAAGGGGGGGGGGAGATTGTGTAGAGTTGGATCATTTCTCACAGAAAAGACAAAGGTCTGTTGCTTCTCCATGCAGACTTAATTATACAAAAAGGCACACCAGACTTCAAGGAATGCTTAGGAATAGTTTTGTCTGTACTTGACACCTAGTTCTGAAGTTCTGCGCTGTTCATTTGGTTGATTTTAATGGGATATTTAAAGGTAAGTAGAAATAAAAACGACATCACTAGAATTTAATCCCCCCTCCCCCGGCAAATCTGGACTGTCTTTGGAAATAAAAAGAGAGAGAGTTTGTTCAACGTTTTCACATTATACAACATCCGTTCTGCACACAAGACATTTTATTAACTTAAAAATGATCTTTACCCTTTCTTTGACTCTGGTATCCTTCATGGTTACTTGTTCAGATCCTGTATTCCTTGCTTCAGTTAGTAATCAAAGTAATTAGTTTTATGTACTGAAGCATCTCAAAATGCTTTAAAGGACAGAGCAGGGTGTAGCAGGTGATGATAATGTGGATAAACCGTTCTGTACAAAGTGGAACTGTCTTTAAGCAAAGACAGTTCCACTTTGCTTTGCAGGCTGCATGTCTTCTCTCCGTGAATAGAATCTAATGAAATAACAGGCACTTAGCCAGCTCAAAGTGGCTCTGCTGAGCCCATGCCTCTCACTGCTTGGGAGAACACAGGAGGCACTGGAAAGAGAACCTTTTAATTGAAACTAGCTGATAAGGTTCAGTGATTCATTGAGGCTTACCACTGGGGATAACATCAGAAGCAAGCTGCACTTGGAGTTAAATAAACTGTCATTTTTTTTAATGAAAGCAGTCAGCCTGGTAGATATTTCATTAACAGTTGGAGGTGTAAACTGTGCCCTTCATATGTTGTGGACAGTTTGCATTACAAGTATAAATAATTTAGATGACTTCTATGATTTTGACATGATATTGGGTGTATTTTACAAGGATGAGGAAAATTGTATGTTTGTACGAGTGAGTTTTTGTGTGAGCCTTGAGAGTGTAATGCATGGGGGGAAATATCTGGGTGGGAACAAGGGGGTTACTGTAGCGCATTTATAATGACGTTCTGTTCTTCTAGGACCTGGAGGGTTGGTGTGACCTGTCAACCTTTGACCTCCCGGAGGAGCTGGTGGAGGAGGGCACAGCCCCCACTGATGTGCGCAGTCAGTTCCGCTTGGAGGGGAATGCACTGCATGAGCTGAGCCGGGGGAACCGGGGAGAGCTGATCCCTATCTCTCCACGCCCGGTCGTGGCCAGCACGCCTCCCACCATCCTCGCCAGGCATCGGCGCCGCTGCATCACCAAGTCCCCTGGCATCGGGGACCTCAGCGACTCGGTCAACACAATGACCCCCAAGAGCACGCCTGTCAAGACCCTGCCCTTCTCCCCCTCGCAGGTAACTCCCTGACTTACTGTGCTTCCTCAACCCTGGTCATTGGAGACCACTAACAATCCTGTGGGGCTCTCGCATGGATTCTGCTGCTTTGTCCATTGATCAGACTCTGTTTGTGTCTGTCTAGTTTCTAAACATGTGGACCAAGCAGGACACCCTGGACCTGGAGAACCCTTCCCTCACCTCCACCCCTGTCTGCAGCCAAAAGGCGGTCGTGACCACCCCTCTGCAACGTGACAAGACCCCGCTGACGCAGAAAGAGAACTCTGTGTAAGTAAACCTCCATGCGCACACGCAGAATAAAGAGGAACTCCCCTCTCCGAGTTCTGTGTAAGTAAAGGTATTGATCTGGTCAAGCTGATTGGCCTGAGTGGGTGGCCAACCAGCTAAAAGTCGCATCAAGATCTAATTTATTTCGCTTTGTTTGTTTGTGTTTTGCAGGTTCATCACTCCCAACCATAAGTCTGACCTGGACAACACCCCCCTGACCCCCACACCTTTCAAAAACGCCATGGAGAAGTACGGACACCTTCGCCCAATGGTAAGACACAAACTGTGTATCTTTTCATGTCACCCAAAAGATCTAGGGACATTAAATGTCTGGTATTTATATGCTTTGTTGGAAGGGTGGTGTAATCAAAATATAATTATAACAATGAAATGATTTACATGAATCCCCTTATTATAAGAGAACTAGTGCTGGCACTCCAGTAGGGCATTTAAAACCCAAATGCAGTAAACTTTTTCATACTGTGATGAAAGTCAGTTTGGGGTTTTGCTTTATGTATGTGTTCTTTAACTTGCTTGTGTGCCTTTACCTTTCTGGATCGACGTTTATTCTTTCACTGTTTCTGTCTGTCAGCCCCCGACCCCCAACCTGGAGGATCTGAAGGAGGTCCTGCGGAGCGAGGCTGGCATTGAGCTCCTAATCGAGGACGAGAGCCCACAGGAGCAGAAACGCAAGCAAGGGGTGAGGGGGTGGGGGCATGTTGCATCACCTGCCCACATGAACTAACAAGCACTAGAAAGAACAACTGTAATGCAAGAACAATTCTTGCCAATACTATGCATATTCTGATTGTGTGTTTTAAAGTAATGGATGAACTAACCAATACAAATCTAAAACAAAATGTTAAGTTTTGTGTTCACTTTGGCATGATCAGAGGACAGAAGCTGTTGATGCAGTCTGTGCCACCGCTATTGCATTGTAGGGTGTGGCACTTCACACCACACAACTCTGGATAAGTGGTATTGGGTGCTTTTTATAGGACAGTTTTTAAAGAGAGATCAAAAATGAAATGGACTCATCTGCTTGTGAGGCACAGCTCTGGATAAATTAACAGTGAGGGTTTGCCTCTGTCTAGAGTGTTGCAAGTCCAGTACCTTTCATGAGAACCAAATTCATTTGTAATAATGATAACCTGTAGTAACCCCTCTGGTTTCTCGCAGCAGCATCGTCCCCCAATGAAGAAGGTGCGGAAGTCACTGGCTCTGGACGTGATGGATAGCAAGAAGAGCAGCTCCGTCAGGGTGCAGCCCTCAAACACCCTCCCCACACTGGATCTGCAGGTACACTCAGCCCTCAAACACCCTCCCCACACCGGATCTGCAGGTACACTCAGCCCTCAAACACCCTCCCCCACACTGGATCTGCAGGTACACTCAGCCCTCAAACACCCTCCCCACACCGGATCTGCAGGTACACTCAGCCCTCAAACACCCTCCCCCACACCGGATCTGCAGGTACACTCAGCCCTCAAACACCCTCCCCCACACCGGATCTGCAGGTACACTCAGCCCTCAAACACCCTTCCCCACACCGGATCTGCAGGTACACTCAGCCCTCAAACACCCTCCCCACACTGGATCTGCAGGTACACTCAGCCCTCAAACACCCTCCCCACACTGGATCTGCAGGTACACTCAGCCCTCAAACACCCTCCCCCACACTGGATCTGCAGGTACACTCAGCCCTCAAACACCCTCCCCCACACTGGATCTGCAGGTACACTCAGCCCTCAAACACCCTCCCCACACACATCTAAAAGTTTTCTATATCCAGGTAATACACTTTGCAGTGCCCTGTTGTGTTTTTGCGATCTGTTGTACACTCAGGATAATTATGACAAATTGGCGTGTTTGTAAATGTGTAGTAAATTGGCCTATCAGTAAATGAATTGAATTTGTGATGTAGCACAGGAGCACTGTGTATTTTGATGTTATACGTACAGGCACAGCATTTGCTTTCCCACGCTGTAATAAGACTAGCTTCCTGCCCTTGTGTCTGAGCTGTGTGTGTGTGTGTTTGTTTCAGGAGGAGAGCTTGCTGTCTGCTTCCCTCGACACCTCGTCTTCCTCCAGCCTCTCCCCCTCCATGAAGAAGGAGGACAGCGTGCTGGACCGAGCCTTCGTCCTGCCGCCCTGCGAGAGCGACCCTGAGCCAAGCACCGCCCCGCCAACCCCGGTGATGATTAATACATGATAATACATAATACATGACATCCCTTTAAACTTACTTTAAGCCAATTTCTGTTTCCTAATTAAACTCAGAAAAAGCTGTTAATTACAAAATAATGTCATTTGTTTTTACCTTCATGTCTTGACAGAGCTTGATTTGTGTTTCGCTCAGTTTTTATTTCAAACAGATGTGGCAAATTATGTTAATTGCTCATCGCTGATCCTAATTGCATTTCATTCTTGCAGTCGCCTAGTTTATCATTGTACTTTTTGTTATTTTCACTCAGAGTTGTCCTGACCAGATTTTCTTTTCAGCATAAAATACCCAGTACGGAGTGTACACTGAAAACAAGTCCATCATTTAAGATCTCATTGATTTTATAGCAAACCAAAAAAAACTTTTAATTAGTAGTTTTCTCTTTATTAGGATGCAGAGACAGCTAAACAACTGCTGATTAGCATTTAAGGTAGAGATTTGGATAATAAAAACTGAAACATTCAAGCCTTGAATACAAAGCAATATAATAGTGGTGTATTAAAAAATGCTTTGTAGAAAAGAGGTACAGTGCAGCTAAATGTGAAGATTACGACTTGCAGTAGAGATGTATGAAAAGTCCAGGGCGCATGTTAAAAGCTGTTCCTGATGAGCACCAGTCACGTCAAGCCCATTCAGAATACACACTGATCTAACCAGGGATCAGGTTCGCTGTAGTCTTGGTGAGATTCATTGGTAAAGCATTCCGAGCAGGAGTGAGTGCGCAGGATAGATGGAAGTGGACGTGTCCCCTCTTCTGCTCTGACTCCCCCTTTGCCTTGCAGATGTCCTTGGCCTGGGAGGCTGTGGTGTGCGGCCGGTCGAAAGACCAGCTCTTCATGACCGAGAAGGCCAGGAAGTACTTGCGGGCGCTCAAACCCGGAGCACCCAACCGAGCCCTGATCCTGTCCTGAATACAGCGACCCTCCTAGAAGAGCCAGAACTGTCCTATAAACTGGGGGGGGGGGGGTCTCTGCTCCGAGAGCACAAGCCTTCCCAATACTGGTCCTGGGGACCCCATGTGTCTTCTGGTTTTCATTCCAACTGAGCTCTCAATTACTTAACTGAACCCTTAATTGAACTAATAATTTGCTTAATTAGACCTTTTTTTAATTGTTCTCGGCTCCTAAAAAGTTGCAGAGTTAAAGTTACTTATAAAATGTTATAGCGAACTTGAAATCTGCAACTGTTTAAGAGCTGAAAACAGGTAAAAAGGTTTAATTAAGCAAATGATTTGTTAAATTAAGGGTTCAGTTAAGTAATGGAGAGCTCAGCTGGAATGAAAACCAGATGACACATGGGGTCCCCAGGACCAGGGTTAGGAAGCCCTGTCCTAGAGGCTGTTGATAATGGGCTTTGCTATGACATGTTACTTATTTTTCAAGTGTTTTTACAGGTGGGGTTAATTTGACTACCTTATTTGATGATGATTATTATTATTGTTATTCTTGTTTGAGCTTCTCTTTTGACCTATGTCTGTTGGACTCTGCAAAAAGGGTGTTCATGTCCCCCTTTTTGGGTCAGTGGCTTGTCACAGAATTTAGAAGTTCGTTCCTGGCATACTGAAGCATCGAGAATGTGTGTCTTTAGTTTAGACTGAGCAGGTAGTGCTGCAGTGATGTAAGCTATCTTATTTAGCTAGAACAGCTTGGTGCTTCCACTGAGGTTAAGAGGAACAAATCAGGCTGATTTCATGCCTTATGGACAAGACCCCCATTGAAAACAGGACAGGGCTGTGATTTAAGCAGTATAAAAAAAATTTAAAATAAAATCAGGGCTACTGGAAAGCTGTCCTGATGGGACCAAGCACACTGGGAACCAAGTGTGTCTGTGTAAACATGGTGCAGTGAAGGGGACAGTCTGGCTGGGGCTCAGGAACAGGTGAGAGGCTGTGTGTCCGTCAGGTGCTTTGCTCCCTAATGAAATATGAAATTGTAAACCAAAAAATATATAATTGTACAAAATAAATACGACCACCAGAAACCTTATTTTGGCAGTTTTCTTTGACTTGCCTGTCTGTGTGTACATTTATTGTGTCTTTCAGTTTACTTAATTTTATTAATGTTCCTTTGTTCTATATTTTTTTTCTAATTGATTTCATATGGCTCCAAGTTCAGCAGCAACTCTTGCAGCTTTTTAAATTAGCGGGCAGTGTTGTGTGATACACTGCTGTTGTGTATTCTGTCCCGTTGCAGAGATGAGATTAAAAGCTCTATAATTATAAGTACAGACAAGCCTCTTGCATGTTGGTTAAGTCGCCCGCTTGCAGTGTTTGGGGTTGCTGGTTTCCGCCGATCCTCCGTTACACAAAACATGTTGGTACTTGTACTCCTGCATCTCAAAGAAACCGGTAATTGTAGTTACCTGAATGCTTCAGGGTCCTGAAGAACACTTGGGGGTCTTTAGGTCGGTCTACCAAGAGCCAGATCCCAAGAAGGGAGGACTTGCTGTTTACTTTCTATCCAAAAAAACACCCACTGCCAGGAGTTGCACATTTGTTGTAATTAGCACCCAAAGCAAGACGTCCTGATACAAGACTGGTGAAGCCACCTGTGTTGGGACTTTGTGCTTTGGTGGTAATTAGGCACCTAAACATTTATCCTTCAATGTTGTATCATTTTTTTGGTTTGTTTTTCTGTGGTAGGGCTGTCAGTTAAGCCTCAAAATAGCAATTGATTAATGGGCCCACAAATATAATCATTGAATAGTGATGATTGTACTGCCCATGTACATTTTCGCTCCATTCCTCTGCCGGATGTGATTATTTTAATATAATTACTGTCAAGTAAAAGCTTGTGCACATCAACTGAATGTGAGGGGTAATTACGCCTGGGTAGCGTCAGGAGAAAAAAAAAAAACATTTGCAACAAGTCTGAAGCAAGTTTAACATACTACAGGTGATAAACTTAAATAATCTTATTAACCATGCGTGTTACAAAAATATAATTATTGAATCGATTATCCAGTATTTATATTGATGTATAGAATGAGGAATGGAATCGATTTAATCGTAGCAGCCCTATTCTGTGGTAAGGCATGGAGCCCCCTCCTCGCTTCACTTAAGTTGGAATGACCTATTTATGGGTGATTTAACACTGGCGTGCATCCTCTTTCTCAACCAAAAGAAAATGTGATCTCTTGCCATAACTGACATCTCTGGTGCCTGTGCTACTGTTTCAGTAAGGTATGAATATTTCAAACTATAGAACAACCCCCCTCAGCACAAGCTTTGTGTGTTTGCAGAGGATGCTGATAACCTCTTGTACAGAACTGGTTTCCATAGACTTAAATTCACTGGTTTTACAAAGTACTACATACATGAATTGACCCATATTTTAGATAAGTATGAAATGAAAAGTAGTAAAACCAACCAAAAGATACTTTGGTTTAATGTTGTTTATTTATAGATACATTAAGTAGAAGTTGTTTCATAAACAACATAATTTCAATAGGAGATTTTATTACACTAAACATCACAAACCCTGCACTAAAGCAACCCTGTTTTAATCTGTAGGATCTTGTGCAGTTAAACTGCAGCCCAGTTACAACCCCATCGTACTTACACCCCCAAAAAATCACATGCACTGGATACCAAGCTTGTAACTGCATTGGAACAGGTGTGGGCTGTTGAAATGTGTTACTCTGTATAATGTGCTCTAAGCTTGTAACTGCATTGGAACAGGTGTGGGCTGTTGAAATGTGTTACTCTGTATATAATGTGCTCTAAGCTTGTAACTGCATTGGAACAGGTGTGGGCTGTTGAAATGTGTTACTCTGTATATAATGTGCTCTAAGCTTGTAACTGCATTGGAACAGGTGTGGGCTGTTGAAATGTGTTACTCTGTATATAATGTGCTCTAAGCTTGTAACTGCATTGGAACAGGTGTGGGCTGTTGAAATGTGTTACTCTGTATATAATGTGCTCTAAGCTTGTAACTGCATTGGAACAGGTGTGGGCTGTTGAAATGTGTTACTCTGTATATAATGTGCTCTAAGCTTGTAACTGCATTGGAACAGGTGTGGGCTGTTGAAATGTGTTACTCTGTATATAATGTGCTCTAAGCTTGTAACTGCATTGGAACAGGTGTGGGCTGTTGAAATGTGTTACTCTGTATATAATGTGCTCTAAGCTTGTAACTGCATTGGAACAGGTGTGGGCTGTTGAAATGTGTTACTCTGTATATAATGTGCTCTAAGCTTGTAACTGCATTGGAACAGGTGTGGGCTGTTGAAATGTGTTACTCTGTATATAATGTGCTCTAAGCTTGTAACTGCATTGGAACAGGTGTGGGCTGTTGAAATGTGTTACTCTGTATATAATGTGCTCTAAGCTTGTAACTGCATTGGAACAGGTGTGGGCTGTTGAAATGTGTTACTCTGTATATAATGTGCTCTAAGCTTGTAACTGCATTGGAACAGGTGTGGGCTGTTGAAATGTGTTACTCTGTATAATGTGCTCTAAGCTTGTAACTGCATTGGAACAGGTGTGGGCTGTTGAAATGTGTTACTCTGTATATAATGTGCTCTTCAGAGTTATCCAATCTGTTGGTATTTTAGAGATGATCCAAACTGCAGGATACACTGGTTCTGTGAATGTCGTGTTAAACGTGTGCAGATGTACCCGGCTGTCACTTGCATTGTAAAATGACAGCGTTCCTGCATCATAATTCAAATGCACTTCAACTCTGACAGGTTGAGTGATACACTGAAGCGGAGTGCTCCTGCTCATTGTGTAGGCTTTAAGCATGTTGGAGTACCATTCCAAACTCCAGGATGCTTCATTATATCCTAGCGCGGGAACTGAAGTTCCGTTAATACTCTTGTAACAGACCCCCACACCCCACTGACTTTTCCCCATTTCCACTTCCCAGCGATGCTCTCCTGACGAGAAGCCCTGGGAACACCGAACTTGGCAATAGCTACCTTTAAACCGCTCTGCATGGCACGGGTACGGCTGTACCACTGTAGTGTAGCACGCTGTCTTCAGATCATCGGAGAGAATCAGGTTGAGATGAACTGTATTGGGGTCGAATGTAAGCGGCTGCGATGGGTTAATCAATGCCTGCAGATCTCTCTGTATTCTTGCCATTTCTGCTTGGATCTCTGTCGTTTTCTTCTCAAGACTACCGCAGATTTTAATTTGATTTAAACACTTTGCAGTTGGTTCCGTTAAAGGCTCTTTTATTGCTTCTGTTAATTTGGAATCGATTGCCAGGAGCTTCTGAATGAACAGAAACTCATCCCTTTCAGCCCAGACAGAGTCAGTTTGGAGCAGTGTGTGCTTCAGAAGACTCTGCTGCTCTGCGACTCTGCGGATGCTCTGCTGCAGACTCTCCACAACGGGGCGCTGTTCCGCTTCAATCGTTTCAATCACGTGTGCTTTGTAATTGGCAACAAGTTCAGCAAGGCGGTCTAACAGCTCCACGGCTTTCTGTTTCATTTCAGCGTTTTCAGCTTTAACTGCAGTTTCATCCTCCTTTCCCTTCTGCAGGAGGCTCTCAGACAGATTCAGTTTCGCTGTTATTTCTTTCACCTGCGATTCCAGTACTAGTCTCAGTTCAGCATGCGCAGTTTTGAAACTTTTTACATCATGATTCTTATGATTACCTTCAATGCAGCAGGAGACACAGATGCAAGACCGGTCCTCAACGCAGTAATACTCCAGGGGTTTGTCGTGCAGTGAGCATTTCCTTGCACTGAGGTCTGCCGTGGGGTCCACTAGAGAATGGCTTTGAAAAGTCTTCTTTTCCCCGTGTCGTTTTAGATGCAGAGCACACAGTGAGATTTCACATTTCAGGCATGTTTTCACTGCAGGCAGTGCGTTCTCTATGCACATATCACAGAGCACTTCGGTGCACTCACTTGCTTTGAACCCCTCCACAATGTTGCAAAGTTTGAAGTTTCTCTGCAGCGCAGCTTTCCCTTTGTGTTCGCTCCGGCATTCAGGGCAGGTGTGCTGTCCTTTCTCGGCTTCTCTTTCAATCACCTCCCCGATACAAGAAGCACAGAAGTTGTGACCACAGGGCAGCACGACCGGATCAGAAAAGACTTGCAAACAGATCGGACAAGTCAGTTCTTCTTGGAACAGCTTTTCCGGTGTAGACGTCGCCATTGCGCTGCTCCCTCTGTGTGCTCTGGACTGACTCCAGCTTCCGTGTGTGAAACTGAAAAAGCTAGGTGTGGTAAATGCAAGTAAAGTATGGTGTGCAAAACAGGACAACATGTGGTTATGTGGTCTAAAACGCACCACTGCACCATTCTTAATAAACGCTTTTTTCTTCCTTTTTAAAAAGCACATAGCTTGGCTGGTCCACCCCTGCATACAATTAAGCTCTTGTGTATGTATGTGTACTGTATGTATGTACTGGTAGGCAGTGGGGTTCGTACCACAAACAAGCACACACATCTGCTTATAAACTAGCTAACTCATGATGACTTATTTAAACAATATTTTACATGCAAGAAACTTTTCTAAACTGTTATTAAATACTGTAAACAAAAACAAGTCTATAGCTGATTATTTAATTTAAAAACGTAATACATTTTTTAACAAACATTATTTAAATAAGCTGTGACCTTTTTGAATAGGACCCATAAAACAAAAAACAATACGACTCCACACTGGGCATTGTCAGGCTAAGGACTGTGCACAGTAGTTACCATCCTAAAAACTTCTGTATGTTCTCTGCGTCAGCCCTTACTGGACAAATATATATGTATAGATATTTTAATCTAGCACGTTTCCTGGGCAGCAAAGGATATATTTATATTACAAACGAGAGGAGGCCATTCAGCCCATCTTGCTTGTTTGGTTGTTAATAAATTATTGATCCCAGAATCTCATCAAGCAGCTTCTTGAAGGATCCCAGGGTGTCAGCTTCAACAACATTATTGGGGAGTTGATTCCAGACCCTCACAATTCTCTGTGTAAAAAAGTGCCTCCTATTTTTTGTTCTGAATGCCCCTTTATGTAATCTCCATTTGTGACCCCCGGTCCTTGTTTATTTTTTCAGGTCGAAAAGTCCCTGGGTCGACATTGTCAATACCTTTTAGAATTTTGAATGCTTGAATCAGATCACCGCGTAGTCTTCTTTGTTCAAGACTGAATAGATTCAATTATTTTAGCCTGTCTGCATACGACATGCCTTTTAAACCCGGGATAATTCTGGTTGCAGTTCTTTGCACTCTTTCTAGAGCAGCAATATCCTTTTTGTAACGAGGTGACCAGAACTGAACACAATATTCTAGATGAGGTCTTACTAATGTATTGTAAAGTTTTAACATTACTTCCCTTTATTTAAATTCAACACTTTTCACAATATATCCGAGCATCATGATGGCCTTTTTATAGCTTCCCACATTGTTTAGATGAAGACATTTCTGAGTCAACATAAACTCCTAGGTCTTTTTCATAGATATCTTCTTCAATTTCAGTATCTCCCATATGATATTTATAATGCACATTTTTATTGCCTGTGTGCAGTACCTTACACTTTTCTCTATTAAATGTAATTTGCCATGTGTCTGCCCAGTTCTGAATATTGTCTAGATAATTTTGTATGACCTTTGCTGCTGCAACAGTGTTTGCCACTCCTCCTATTTTTGTGTCGTCTGCCATATATGTGTGTGTGTGTGTGTGTGTGTGTACGTTTGTGTACAAATAATTAAGACAGACGCACAGTAGATGAAGTAAGAAAACATTGAAAACAAGATTTTTTTATTTTTTTTATTTTAGTATCTACTTTTTCTTACATGATATATTTTAAAATCTAATCCCAAGTGAAAGGTTTTAAAGCAAAACATCAAGATGACAAATATGCATATATATACAATATCTTCTGCTTATACAAAATACGTTTCCTTTGATAGAAATAGGAAATCCAAAACACTACCATCAAAATATCTGAACATGTACCACATGATGCAAATTCTTTTATCAGAAATTACCATTAAGACTGATGCATTAAATGCAGTCTATTACAGTAAAATCTGCATTTGCCTGCTTGAGTGGGATGAATTCTGCTAGTCAAAGAACTTGCATCCTCTGTGGCCATTTATTTGAGGGAGTTGTTCAAAGATGAACTGCGCAGAGATACCCAAGATGATGGGCTGCAGGAAATAACCCTAAATGAGGGATACACTGGCTCTGTGAATGTTGTGTTAATAGTATGCAGGTGGACCCGTCTGCCACTTACACTGTGATACGACAGCGTTCCTGCATCATAATTCAAATGCACTTCAACGGTGATAGGTTGAGAGTTAAGAAGATGAGTACAGTTTCCCATATCAGAGGCACTAAGCTTTTTATTGCTCCACAGAAGACACCAAGAGCCTCTAATACTTTCCAGTGCACTACCTAAACCTGTCTTACAAATACTACTGTAACAGACTCCCAAAGTCCACTCACACTCCACAGTAGTTTCCACTTCCCAGCGATGTTCTCCTGACGAGAAGCCCTGGAAACACAGAACTTGTTGGAAACTGGAAAACCTCTCTGGGTGGTTCGGCACGGCTGTTTCACAGAAGTGTATCTCGCTGTCTTGAGATCGGCGGAGAGAATCAGGTTGGGGTGAACTGTATTTGGATCAAAGGTTAGCTCTGGGGGGATTATCAATGCTTGCAGACCTTTCTGTATTCTTGCAGTATCTGCTTGAAACTCAGTGTTTTTCTTCTCCAGATAATCAAAGACTTTCTTTCTGTTTAAACACTTTGCAGTTGGTTCCGTTAAAGGCTCTTTATTGCTTCTGTTAATTTGGAATCGATTGCCAGGAGCTTCTGAATGAACAGAAACTCATCCCTTTCAGCCCAGACAGAGTCAGCTTGGAGCTGTGTGTGCTTCAGAAGAGACTGCTGCTCTGTGACTCTGCGGATGCTCTGCTGCAGACTCTCCACAACGGGGCGCTGTTCCACTTCAATCGTTTCAATCACGTGTGCTTTGTAATTGGCAACAAGTTCAGCAAGGCGGTCTAACAGCTCCACGGCTTTCTGTTTCATTTCAGCGTTTTCAGCTTTAACTGCGGTTTCATCCTCCTTTCCCTTCTGCAGGAGGCTCTCAGACAGATTCAGTTTCTCTGTTATTTCTTTCAGCTGAAAGTCCATGGTTGTCCTGAATTCATCATGAGCTGTTTGTAAATGTTTTGCATTGTGATTCTTGTGATTACCTTCAATGCAGCAGGAGACACAGATGCAAGACCGGTCTTCAACGCAGTAATACTCCAGGGGTTTGCCGTGCAGTGAGCATTTCCTTGCACTGAGGTCTGCCCTGGGGTCCACTAGAGAATGGCTTTGAGAAGTCTTCTTTTCCTCGTGTCGTTTTAGATGCAGAGCACACAGTGAGATTTCACATTTCAGGCATGTTTTCACTGCAGGCAGTGCGTTCTCTAAGCACATATCACAGAGCACTTGATAAGCTGAGGTGCACTCGCTTGCTTTGAACCCCTCCACAATGTTGCAAAGCTTCAAGTTTCTCTGCAGCGCAGCTTTCCCTTTGTGTTCGCTCCGGCATTCAGGGCAGGTGTGCTGTCCTTTCTCGGCTTCTCTTTCAATCACCTTCCCGATACAAAAAGCACAGAAGCTGTGACCACAGGGCAGCACGACCGGATCAGAAAAGACTTGCATACAGATCGGACAAGTCAGTTCTTCTTGGAACAGCTTTTCGGGTTTAGACAGGGACATTCTGTCTCTTTTTACTGAAGAGTGCGAATGTAAAAGTAAATAAAAAAGAAGAACTCGCAGTGTGTGGCTATAATAATGTTGGTTTAACAGAATGCTATTGGGGGCAAAGTACACATTTGACATAGATAAGATTTGCTATATCAAAGTCCGTAGCTTTTTTACAATCTGTCGGTACAGCAGTAACATTAAGGTTTATATAGGCATTACTCTGCAGTATTGTTGAGAGTGCTGAGTACAATTCAAAATACAATTAGACTGCAAAGCAATTGCTTTATGACCAGCACTGAGACGTAATAATGTAATAACCCCAGGACCCCATAGACAAACCACGTCGTTAATGGCTAGGTTAACCATTAATAGTAAAGGGTTATGCTTACTTTTGTTATTAGTGTATCTTCCTCCATTGTTGTTCAGATTGAATAGTACATTTGCGTTCCCTGCATATCTAGCTAACAGCATTGCAAGTGTAGCATCCTTTGCTGCTGTACCCGCCTGCTTTCTTCACTCAATTGAAGTGTTGTATTTGGTTTGCATCTTACATCCACGCAGTGTCTCCTGTTCCAGGTGCTCATGCCTCCAGACCTGGCAGGTAACACATGGAGACATGCACTGCAGATCTCCAGTTCTGTTCACACACCCAGGTCAATGAGAGTGTGGAGCCAGCTTTTCATTTACACTGTTTATTCAGTTTGGTTTTGTAATAGCTTCTCCTGAGAAGACCAGTGAATCAATAAGCAATCAGCTAGCAGCCAGGCACAGTTATTAACCCGACAGTTAATAGTGTTTTCGTTAACTGCCATCGCAGTCCACTGCCTATCTGTATTTAAAATGCTCCTCATTCACATTGCTGATTTACGATATCCGTGCCTCATTTTCAAGAAGCATTATAAGATTAGCAAAAAAAAAGAGACGTTGCACAAAGGTTTTATAAAATTCCCACTTATTTATTCATTCAGCTGTCTCACATATCTCCTTCATAGAGTGGACCAGGTTGTATGGCAACAGGGAGAGGTAACTCAGTGAAAGGGGCAGAGACTGGAGCACAAATTCAGTAACTTCCACAGGTGAGCCTGAAGAGACTGCAGTGTTAAAGACGCTGGATGGAAACCAGAAGATTTGCATTGCTCCTATGCGTTTGCATGTTTGAGCCCATCCGCTGGAATGAGAGCAGCAGACACAGGCAGGTTTCAGACATCTACCCCCGTGAACCTATTAAACATTTCACATGGCCTGTCTGAGGGCTGGAGTCTACTTCATTCCATCCCACTGTCCATCTTATTTTAGGAACCTGTTTTCTTGCTCAAGTGCATTTAATTGTTCAGCAACCGGAATGCAATTAAATATTGATGGTGTGTTTTTTTGTGTTCTCAGCTTTGAAGCTGGAAGTGGCGTTAGGCTGGCATCCCTATGGTAGAGGCCTGTGGAAGTTAATGTTGAAACTTTTACTCTTACAGCGGCCTCTTGTTGTTCTATTTTTCTTCTTTTCTGTTTTTATCATTATCATCTTTCCTATTCTCTGCAAAATGGCAGCTTACAGGAGATGGAAATCAACAGCAAAAAAATCCCTGACTTAAAAAAAGAAACAGAGTCCTTTTTCCTGTCAATTCTTATTTTCTACAGGGATATTATTAGTCTTGACACATTAGCACGATTCCAGCTCTCCCATCACTTGGTATCCTCCACAGCATTATGTAAAATCTGCTTTCCTCCTCTAAAGCAGCCTCATCCCCCCCTCCCCCAAGTGAGTGTCCAGTTGGTACAGTCTAAATTGCTATAAGCAGTGTTGCTCAGTACTGAGAGCCACAGACAGGGTGCTTGTGTGTAAGTCAGTACCACAGTCCAGTGACTGATTCTCCAGGGTCCCCGAGCCCTGGCTGTCAGAAGATGCACAGCTCTATAGGGGGCTCCTGCTGCTGATAGAGGACAAGCTACCAGCCACCTGAAACCACTGTGTGTGTGCGAGTGTGAGGGAGAGAGAGAGGGAGAGAGAGAGAGAGAGAGAGAGAGAGAGAGAGAGAGAGAGAGAGAGAGAGAGTGTGTGTTCGCAGAAAAGACAAACTGTGGAGCCATGTCCTCCTCTGGATCTAAGAGCCACAACAAGAGACAGCCCTGTGAGTACTTTTAGATTTAGAAAAATCACACTTGCTGCTACTGTTTACTAGCAAACACTTTTTAAAAGTTATTTTACTGATCTTCTAAAATTTTAAACCAAACTTACTAACCTAAGCATATACAATAGTTGTTTTTCTAGATGGGGGTTTTAGGGGTTAGGGAAAATGTAATTTTTAAGTTAAAGTAAATGAGTATGAGTTTTTGTCCTGTTTATGAAGTAATCACCAGTTAATGTGTTATGGGCCAGTTACTATGATTCAGCACTGAAGAGCCACTACATCTGCTATGGTACGTAACCTATGTATAAAACATGATTTAAGTACTGTGTTCAAGCTGTGAACCCCACATTCTTTAATGATCTGATCCACCTGCTTAAATGTTTTTCACGTCCTCTGAAATGCTGTTTGGGAACAGTATACTTTGAATCATGATGCAGAAGATGGTCTCTTTTCCAAAAAATACCAGAGTTTTTACCAATGACTCATAGCTGTGTTAGACTTGAAGCATATGTGACAGTTCGGCTCTTGGTGATTTGGCTGGCTTGTTAGAGCAGGGTGGATGCAGCTTATTGCATTGACAATCTGTTTCATATGCACTATAGATATTGTTACATTTAATCATTTTGTACTGGTACTGTATTTTAGCAAAGGGGCTAGGCCTGAACAGGGTTGCCAATAGCATAGTACAGTATCTCGATGAGCAAAAACCGTGCATGTGCAGTTTTAGCAGAGGTGGTGTTAAGCCTTGAATTGCATTCCAAGAGACCTGCTTTTTGTCTCTATGCAATCTGGTCCACACATGAGCTAACCCACACACCAGTACCTGAGTCCACACATGAGCTAACCCACACACCAGTACCTGAGTCCACACATGAGCTAACCCACACACCAGTACCTGAGTCCACACATGAGCTAACCCACACACCAGTACCTGAGTCCACACATGAGCTAACCCACACACCAGTACCTGAGTCCACACATGAGCTAACCCACACACCAGTACCTGAGTCCACACATGAGCTAACCCACACACCAGTACCTGAGTCCACACATGAGCTAACCCACACACCAGTACCTGTTGACTTGCACTTGTAATGAACTGAGCCAGGGCTTTAGGGTCAACTGCTTTCTCTTGGTTTTATTAAAGACCACAAGCAGCTGTCTATAGTGACCACTGAAGCATCCATATATATATATATATATATATATATATATAGATATTTTTCCCTTAGTTACAAGTGGAACCTGTCTATAAAGAATCATTTGAGTAAGTCCTCGGGCAGTCACATGACTCCAGCGAGGGACGAGTAACAACAGGACAGCTGCATTGTCTTATGTAAGCTGGGCGGTCACATGGATTTCACAGAGCAGTTCTGCTAAACGGAGCTGCCGCTGACCGCAGCTAAGAGCTGTAGATCCCCAGGCACAGGCACGCTGTAACTGCGGAGAGCCGAGCACGCAAAGGGCTTCTATACAATGAATATAATTTCATCAATTCAACAATGACTGACTCAAATGCAGTAATTGGAGAGCTTGCTGCAAATGGAAGAGCCAGGGTGGGAATGGAAATATCCAGACATGGAGCTGAATCAAAGTCAGATGAGTTAACTCAGTCAGTTTCACTGGTAATACTCCACAGAGGAGGGAATCAACAGAGATTCTGTATAGAGAGTACACACTGATGTGTGTTATTATAAGTATATGTCACTGGAAGTATGGAATGTACATTCTTTTGTGATTTGTAGTTTTTTGTTGATAACTTTTAGGTTTTGTAGTATTTTACGGAGGGAGAGTATTTAAAAGGGAGCTGTCAATGTGCATGTATTGTTTCCATGTTGTGGTCTAGAGGCAGTTTTACAAGGATTGTCGACAGGATTGCTTCAGTCTTGGTAGCTCCTATTATGTTTTATCTTCCTGCTCGGTTTCATTGTAACAAATCAACCCTGTTTAATTCTGTTATATTCAAAACGTTCCAAACAAAGGTGATGCTTTATTTATGGGCACCACTATACATTTTAAATGCTGATGCCAAACACAGTATATACAAGTGGCAAACTCCGTCAACTGTGAACACTTTAGCATTGGCCTACTCATGGGACCACTGCCAGCTGGTGTCGCAGCACTAACTTCTCACTGCAGTCTTGGTTGATTCAGCCCAGCTTGACAAGGGTTAAATTGACCAACCACAAATACAGGTTGACCAAGTGAGGTCAGCGTCAGCTCCAAGTGTGACACCACAGAGTGTTTGCAGCCCGATGTACTCTGTTTAGTGCACTACTATTCCAGGACAAAACTGTGAAGAACGCTTCAAAGCTGACCCCTGCTATCCAGGTGGGATGATTACACTGGGAAACAGCACTTGCATGAAACTAAGCTGGTTTGGGTTATTCCTGCATTACAAATCCACTTAAGGTAATCCTGCGATTGACATAGACGATGTTAATATTCTTGATCTCCTCACTGCAACCTTTCTCCACAGATTCAGGATTGCAGAGATTACTTAGGGAGACTTCTCTAATCAGGTTAGCCCTGATATTTCAGGCATTAATTGGCTAAGATCTCTGAACTGGTTCAGGGAGTAGAGATCAGCTGGAAACTTGACTGGAGTTTCACTGCAACTGCACATAACGCAGCTATATTTCCTTTGGATAAGACACAAACACACACACACACACACACACACACATTAATGCTAATACACCTATAGTGCAAACTGTTTCTTTATGTAAGTCATGGCATGGTACTGTAATATACAGACGTCTCCAGTGTGCTCTGGTGAAGCATAGTGCTTTCACACAAGAAGTCTGCCTATTACAGCACAAATATACAGCCTGCAGTTGAAATGTAATGCTTAAAAAATGTCAGGAAAGTAATAATAAAATAATAAAACAGACCCTAGTGTATATGCAAACTGACATTTGTACACACCTATAGGATGTTGCTAGCCAATGAGCTAATGCCCTTTGTGAAATAACCCTCAGGCTACCTATAGTGCTGTGCAGAGTTCAATAGGTATTTCCTCTGCTTTAAATGGGATACATTGCCAGTTAAAGATGTGCAGTAAGAACACACACACGCTCAGTTAAGAATGTGTGTGTGTGTGTGTGTGAATGTGTTTCCATTTGAACCTCAAAGCACAGCACAGCACAGCACAGCCAGCACAGCACAGCACAGCACAGCTCAGCACAGCACAGCACAGCACAGCTCAGCACAGCACAGCACAGCACAGCTCAGCACAGCACAGCACAGCTCAGCACAGCACAGCACAGCACAGCACAGCACAGCACAGCTCAGCACAGCACAGCACAGCTCAGCACAGCACAGCACAGCACAGCACAGCTCAGGAGTAGTAACTGTCCCGAGCTTTATCTCATCGTACCGGTGATCTGTGAAGGTGTGTGGCTATAGTGAAGCTGTAATCTGCTTTGTTTTAATGAAATGTTTATAGTGTGGTATGGAGAAGTGAAAGGTTTTAAAGGATTTGGAGTAAAAGATTTAAACAGCGTTTGATTCTGTGCCAGAGAGTAAAGATTCACTGTGGGAGAACGACAGGATGGAAATACATTATGACCCCTCCCTCCCCAGCTTTGAGTTATGGGGACTGCATAGATAGACTGAAGAGATATCAGCTCAGCCTAAAGGAAATTATTTAGCCATAGGCTGTATCTGGTACTTAAAAGCTTTGTTTTTGCATGTGAATTTAAAGTGGAAGGGGCCCCCAATACTGACAAAGAGGTAATTCCCAAATCTAGATGCCTCTGATGGCTGTACTAAATGAAGGATTAATGAGAGGTAATTAGAATTTAGGCAGCTCTGCATCACTGGTTGAGGGTTAGTCTAAAAGGGGAGTTGGGTCCACAAAGGGCCATTGTTGAGAATCTTACAACTGGCTAACAACTCTGTCATTGTAGGAGAAGCTGTTGCAGTGCCCAGATCAGCTCAGTTATTAAACCGAAGCATTAATAATTCAAAATTTCTAATTTCTGGAGCAGTTCCCAGCTGGGAGCCGAGCCATTCCCAGAGCTATAAAAAAAGAAAGGAAAGAAATGAACGGTTTCTATATTGTTGAGACTGACACTGGTTCTATAGGGGCCTTCAGAGATTGAGCAGTCAAGTATCTACATCCTAAACAGACAAGGTTGACCAAAACTTTAATGCCACAGTACCAAACTGTACCCAACAACAGGCTCAAAGAGAAAGAAAGTAGCAGTGTGTACCTGGAACACCTCACCAGTTGCCCTGGAGAAAAGTAGAATTATTTAATACCAACAGTAACGTTCCATACCAAGCTTTAATGCTCTTGTAAAGTTGTGCGTGTGCTCTTGTGAAGCAGTGGTTAGAGTACAGTAGGTTAAGAGATTGAAACCCTGCATGCTCTGAAAGGTTTTGTGTTACCATTCTATACAAAGCTTGCCACAGATAGTTATTTCTGGCTTCAGAATGAATGGTTCTGAAGGACTGTGCGATATTAATCTCTGGGCAGCAGTGTGGAGTAGTGGTTAGGCCTCTGGACTCTTGACCGGAGGGTCGTGGGTTCAATCCCAGGTGGGGGACACTGCTGCTGTACCCTTGAGCAAGGTACTTTACCTAGATTGCTCCAGTAAAAACCCAACTGCATAAATGGGTAATTGTATGTAAAAAAAATAATGTGATTTCTGTATAATGTGAAATAATGTGGTATCTTGTAACAATTGTAAGTCTCCCTGGATAAGGGCGTCTGCTAAGAAATAAATAAATAAATAAGTCGCCTGGGACACCACATTTGCAAACAGGTCTGGTTTGTTTTATGATCACATGGCTTATCCCAAAGACAGACCAACCCTGTACTGATTAAACATTTCTGACAGGGTACATTGTTCACTGATTACCAGCATTGTTTGTTTCAGAGAAGCCACACAGTGATTTATAAGCATGTGCTACATGTTGCAGGTATTTTTCTGTATATACTGGATCCCTCTGGAGCTGATATCCTGCCCAGCTTATTCATATAGCTGTCACCAAAGCCAGGACTCTGAAAAACATTAGTGTCTTTATTTTGAAGCCGAATGAAAGGATTCACAACATGCTTCCTGTGCACAAACTATCCCCATTGCTGCTTAAACCTCTGGCTTTGTGTCTCTGAGAAAAGTATCCTGTACTTTCCCAGTAATGCAGAGAGTTTGTGGTTTTCTGTTCTGGGAAACAGAAGTGGGTTCTTAGATCCTTTTTGGACTCATGCCCTGGTCCCTTAACTGTTTCCATTGTAGGATCCTTTATAATGTATGGCTTTGTACTGCTAATCCACCCAAGGTTAAACTTCTTAATTTCTGTGGCTTCTAGTAAAAAGCAGGCAGGCTGGCTTTTACAACCAATTCCTATTCTTTCTTCCTTCTTCATCATCTAACAGTGTGAACTGATATAGGCTCCAATTTACTGTGCCTGGAAATTCGCTTTTGAGAGAAATAGTTAAGGGTGGACCAAGGGTGGCACTCAGCCCTTCATCGATATTCTGACCAGATGGTAAGAGCTCATTTAGTGAAATGGTCAATGCTTGAGGATGTAGAGGCTTTGCCAACACATACAGTGCAAATGGTTTTCCAGGACTTGGATTATAGACTACATTGTCCTGCCTGCCTCTCAGATGGAGTGCTGTGGGAATGCCAACCTCACAGGAGAAGATCCTAGGAGTCGTTGGGGTAGTGCTTGGAGAAGGTAGACTAGGAGTCGTTGGGGTAGTGCTTGGAGAAGGTAGACTAGGAGTCATTGGGGTAGTGCTTGGAGAAGGTAGACTAGGAGTCGTTGGGGTAGTGCTTGGAGAAGGTAGACTAGGAGTCGTTGGGGTAGTGCTTGGAGAAGGTAGACTAGGAGTCGTTGGGGTAGTGCTTGGAGAAGGAAGACTAGGAGTCGCTGGGGTAGTGCTTGGAGAAGGTAGACTAGGAGTCGTTGGGGTAGTGCTTGGAGAAGGAAGACTAGGAGTTCTTGGGGTAGAGAGCTGATACTAAAGTGTCATATTTTAGTGTCGACAGGGAGGTACTTTTCCTGAGTGGAGGCGTCTGGATTTTGTATTTTACATAAGCCTTCGTATTCACCATCGTCAGCGCCTTCCTGAAAGCTCAGTGTCATTCCAGGAGTTTGATATAATTGGAAAGAGCTGATTTATTGCAAACCAGACAGCCAGCCCTCGCATTTTTCGCTGGCCTCGCACATCTCCCCCTGTGGAGGCTTTCTGAGAGCGCTTTAAGCTAGTCTGACAGGGCCTCCTCTCATTGCTTTAAACAGAGAAGTCAGTCGCCTACAGAAAAACTTCCTATGAAGGTATCATTTGTAAGGAACTTGAAATGAACTGTACAGGGCACACTCTGATTTAGCTTGCTTTTCAAACACAATTTGTTTGGCTCACTAACAGATGCAAGTTAGAACTGCAACAGCTCATGCTAGTAGGAGCTCGCTGGTAAAATATTAAATTAATAAGTAGTTGTGGGTGTATCCAAAATAAAAGAATACAAATAGAGGAGGAAGGCAGTGGGTAGTGAAAAAAATTGAGTTTTCTGGTAAAATCCAAATGTATCAAAAGTATGCAAAATGTTCTCCCCCCCCTTATAAATAACAAGGTTTCTCTCTGGCTGTTTAATGCATGTGTATGGCAAGGCTATGCAGCTTTATCTCAATGGAATGTTCCACCCCCTTAGCAACACACCCCAGACAACACAGTAACGTAACGGGAATATGTCAGAGCAGTCTGAGATAAAGTAGTGTTTTACAGGATACTGTAATTGCTTTTAACGCTGCAATTCAATGACATTTTTGAGGTGGTGTGCAATGAATGATGACCCTGCAGATCGTTGGCTGGATGCCATGTTTCTGGAAATTACTTCAGTAAAGATAATTACTAATAACCTTTTTTTTTTCTAACCCCAACCTTCACCCTGCAATTGTTTTCTGTCGCCAAAATGCAATGAGATGCACATGTATCATATTGTCATATAACCACTGTGTGTGTATATATATGTATATATACTGTATATACTGTATATACACACACACACACACACACACACACACACAGTAGTGCAGTCAGTTTGTTTTGCCCCAGTTTATTACTCGTTCTGATGCTGTCTTTTGTTCAGTTGAGATGAAGCCCAGAGACCCCCATAAGTGATGCTGATGGTCTTCATCATCCATCAGCTGATACTGTACCTTGAGATAAATGACGACCAATTAGATTCCATTAGCGCCCCCTGGGTCACACAGCATTCCAGTATAGGGAATTTCATATTAGATTCCATTAGCACCACCTGGGTCACACAGCATTCCAGCATAGGGAATTTCATATTAGATTCCATTAGCACCACCTGGGTCACACAGCATTCCAGTATAAGGAATTTCATATTAGATTCCATTAGCACCCCCTGGGTCACGCAGCATTCCAGTATAGGGAATTTCATATTAGATTCCATTAGCGGCCCCTGGGTCACACAGCATTCCAGAACAGGGAATTTCATTTCAGTTCTTTTCTTTCATCTGTAATGATTGCTCTTTTTTCTTTTATAATTTTCATTGGTTCATTCAGAGCATATTCTGGTCTGTGAATACTGATGATGACATTAAAAAGCAGTGATGAGATTTCATATTTTGTTCCTGGTTAAAACACATTCAGACTGCTGAACCCATCTAATAGAAAAAGTTTGCATTAAGAAGTGGACTTGTAGATAATGTTGGGGATCCAGTACTTGCAACCCTTTGAAGAGAAGACAACCAAAGATTAGTCACTTTATCTCCAAATGATCATGTTTCAATATCCTGTCCAATAGTCTATTCCTAATTTAGACAGGCTTAGGAACGTGATCCAGTTAGTGCAAGATCTCCTGTAGATTCCTAATCTCATTTCTATCCTGAGCTGCCTGGTACAAGTACAGCCGCTAAGTATTTTTCCCACCATGCACTTCCACAATAGTTTACCAGCATTTGGTTTTCATGAGGGATTTGTTTCCACAAATAAATGCAATAAAGACATACTCGTCTTTGTATAAAAGGAAACTGTTCTTTGTATGGTGATAATACTGGGCTAAATCTTACTCAAGGCCAATAAAACCTCCCAAGGAGCTCCCCATGATGGTAACAGACAAACCCTAAGTCATTGTGATAATCAGAGGAAAGTGAACCTGATTCTGATGACTGAGGCTGAGCTGCTATAGCTTGGATTACCCTTTCAATGCTTAGCAGAGAACCAGCGGTGATAAAAAAAAGGCTAACCTATTTAGGGATGTCAGCATTTATTAAAGTTTAGACTCAGAAGAAACCGACCAGAGAAGCTAAGAGTGCTTTAATGAATAGCTATAACAGGTTGAGTTTATGCTTACTGAACCCCCCCCTTCTCATTCGCTCTGCATGCCAGCTGAGTTTCATGGGAAAAAAAGCCCTAATTTGGCCACTCACTGCACACAGAGACATTCCATGATCCGAAACACCACAGAAGGAAGGCAAGTGAAGGGTTTCAGAGTGGATTTCTGACGACATCATTCTTTCTTTTTTTTTTTTAATGTTTGGAGACAAGCAGTCTTTCACGGTTTATTTAATTCCTGCCGGCTGTCTATTTTGGGTGCTATCTGGTGCAGTGGGTTAATGCTTTTGCTTTGAATGCAGGCAGGCTGTGTTCAGATCCAGCTCAGGTCCCAAGTGAAATCTCTTCTCGTGGTCTCAGCTTGGTCCTCATTGGACGGAAGCCCACTTCACAAAATCAACACACACTTTGGCTCAACTGGCAGTCTGCTTGGGAGAAGCACATGGCTGAATAGCAAGTACGATTGTTCAAGTCCTTGAGATTTCTAAGGAAGCGTTTTCATGCAGTATTAGCATGCCTATTTCCAAAGAGAAGTTGCCATATACCATAGGTCTCCTACAAAGTCTGCATCGTTAACACATACGTACTCCTTGTTTCCTAGATTCAGTTTGTCAATTGATCACCTCTATTTTTTCTAGCCAATTTGAACGCCACAACTCACATATTGATCAGAAGATACACCAATCAAATGTAAGCTAATCCTCTTTTCACCAGCTAAACCTAAGCAAAGGATGTTATCACCCTTATAAAGCCTTGAGCCAAGGGCCCAGAATTGGGGTTCCCAGAGCATGATGAGACAGACTAGCCCCATGCTTGTAATCATACAGATACAATGAAAAAATGGATCTGACGGGTTCCCTTTTTAGATTGCACTATAGCAAGCTTTTTATAGATACACATTCTGCCAAAAGCCACCACTTGTTATCACTGAATGGTTTTGAAAGGAAGGTTTTCCTTATGCAGAACTACAGTACATGCAAGCCCCTGTTATTGAATGCTGTCTTCTCTTCATTAAAAATCAATGGCCATATTGTAAAACACCAGCACATTAGCCAGAAGACATCGCAGCAGATTAAAGAGAGCAGGCTCGCATTAGTTACCTGACCTTCTCACGCTAGGTGATTACTTTTCACAATGCTGTCTTCCACTGTTAGCCTGGCCCCTAAAATCCAGTGCGATCGAACAGTGCTGTGGCTGCCGGTAAACTATCTGGAGCAGAGGCACTGCTCATTGATCCACACAAGAAAGCCTTTAATTAATGCAGCGGACTAGCCGACTCCGAGTGGCAGTCACTGAGCAGTCAGCGCCCAGGCTCTCTGTGGGAGTTCACCATTGTTCTGCAAGCTATTGTGTTGTGGATGCCTAATTGAGTTCTGCAAGGTCTGCTGACACTGAATCAGCTCAAAGCAAACCCCTTGAACACTTAATTACTGGATGTGGCTGGTAAGAGGCTGGCAAGACTGAGTTAGTAGTGTTGCCAGAGCCCCTGGCTGCAGTGCTTGTGACTGTGGCAGTTTGTTTGCGTAGCTCAGCAATAGGCGATGAGTTGGTTGCAGCAGCGTGTTTAAGTCTCTGATGTATGTATGACAACAAATAAAGAAAACATGAAAGACATTGTGCTGACTGAAAGAACAATCACAAATCCTGGTGCAATACCTGCGCTATTAAAGACCTCCTTTAAGTGGAGAATCTGTTATATTTAATGTTTTTCATTTTTGCAGCTGTTTAATTTGAAATGGGTAATTTTAAAACAGGCTAGCGTTGCACAATTGTTTTTAAATCATTGAAAGAGATTCTTTTTCCTGGTGGTGGTGGGGGGGGTCGCTCTGGTAAGCAGTGCATACTGAGTAACTGTAAGTATGATAACTAAACCTCAGTCCTGACAGTCTGTAATGTGTGGGGCTGTGCCAGGCTGCAGCGGCAGTTCCCACAGCAAATACCAGCTGCTGCTTATGAACCTTGTAAAGAAATGACACTGGCAGCTGAATGCATCTCTCCTGGCGTCTGTGTGTGGCTTCAGGAATGTATGGTTTCTACACTTGTTGGGGATACCCATAAGGTTATTATTGCTCTCCTTCCAGATTTTGATAATACCGTTTTGTACTGTACTGCAGGGCAGCTATGCTTGGATCGTTTCTGCCATGCAGTGAAAGACGAACTCCTCTAGTTCTGCCAGTTCCATTTCTTGTCGCTGCTGTTCCTATTCCTGAAATAAACAGATAGAGGAGGGCAGATATTAGTCCAGCACTACGCTGGTCAGGTTCTCAATCAGATGTGCTAAGCAGTACACACTGGAGTTTGGTAGACCTGTAGTGCATTCAGTCAGAAATGAGGTCTGTGCTGGGAAAAGGGAGACAGCTTTTGGAAATTGTGATCTACAATACAATTCACATTTCCATAGCACCTTTCATCACAAAGCGCTTCACTGTATACTTCATGCGCAGTGTTGTTTGTTGTCCTCTTTTCCCCCACCAATCCGTAGGAATATCCTGTTCCTATCCATTCCCCTTCGTCCACCCCTCTCCTGTCTCCAAGTGGGATTTCCACATTGATTTTTCTTTCATTGCTTGCTCTGAGCTGCAGGCACTGACAGCAATGCTCTGATAGCACCAGTCTGGAAATCAAGGACTAAAGGCTGTTAGTATCGACCCAGCGCTGTGCATACAATGGAGAGGCTATGGCCTTTAACTGTTCAGGTCAGACTTCAAGGCAAACGGGGTATAGGTGTTTGTGCTGGGGAGGGTTTCAATAAACATCTACCATGAATGCGTTAGAGCACTTTGAGATTCAAACTCCCCACTATTGGGGATAGGGCAGCAGTGTGGAGTAGTGGTTAGGGCTCTGGACTCTTGACCGGAGGGTTGTGGGTTCAATCCCAGGTGGGGGACACTGCTGCTGTACCCTTGAGCAAGGTACTTTACTTAGATTGCTCCAGTAAAAACCCAACTGTATAAATGGGGAATTGTATGTAAAAATAATGTGATATCTTGTAACAATTGTAAGTCGCCCTGGATAAGGGCGTCTGCTAAGAAATAAATAATAATAATAATAGGTAACCATAGGGGATAGGGTTAGATACTGTCTGATCTTTTCACATATATTTGAAAAAAATGTTTTTCACATGTTATTCAGCTGTATTTATCATATGAATTCAAGCTCAGTTGTGTACTGTAATTGCAGAATATTTAAAAGAAGGGTTAATACTGTAGAAAACTAAAGATCACTGCTAGTGTTTTACCACGTCACGTTTCCTATCAACCATCTTATTGTTTTTTTTAGATTTTTTTAATGCATGTTTTCGCGTGTGTTAGTGTGTGTCTGATTTAAATGTTTCAATTTTTTCCTAAATAGGTTAAAATGGTTCCTGTTTACAATGACCCTGATGGGAGTTTGCATAGCAAACAGTGACACCTGGTGGCTGGACGCTGTAGTTGCACCAAAAATCAAGTTTTCCACATACCCAAGCTAGAATATTGAAGTCTTTCCATATTGAAGCTTTTCTCTATTGCCTTTTCTTGATTGTTTTGACCGAATGAAGGCAAGGCTATTAGGAGTTAACCACGGATAGAGAGGAAGTCGCTTGGGGACCCAGGAGGCAGAAAGCAGCTCCAGTGATTCATGTAACTGTCAGGATAATCCACTCGGCTGCAAGCTGCTGATTCAGAGAAGCAGCGGGTGGTTCCTATTTCAACAGAAAAGCCTTAACGTGTGATAGTGAGGCAGGGGGTTATCATTAATGACCAGCAGGCAACGGGCAGCTTAAAATAACCATTTAACATTACCTCCCATCTTCTTCCAGCTGTTCATTTGGATTTGATGTATCTGGCTGTAATATGTATTGTTTGTAATGTAATAATACATACTTTTAATTAAGGA
The DNA here is from genome assembly GCA_030684275.1 of Acipenser oxyrinchus oxyrinchus. NCBI lineage: Eukaryota > Metazoa > Chordata > Actinopteri > Acipenseriformes > Acipenseridae > Acipenser > Acipenser oxyrinchus. Next base: position 11,537,183 of record CM060274.1, on the reverse strand, counting down.
TTAACTATACAGCTCCTTATCTAACTCTACTATTGGTATTTTTGTAAAATCTGTGATTGATAAGCATGCTGGTTCAGAACCGGACCTCCTGGGCTATTGAAATGACAAAGATAGTGTGTATTCAACGCCTGTAATAGGATTGCAATGCTCACTGAAGCTAATTATTTTAACCCTGTAAAGGACCAGGAAAAATGACATTCAGCCAAGCAGTCTGCAGTAAACTTTTCAGTGAGGGGGATTAATGGGTGCCACCTGTGACCTTGTGAAATGCATCGTTTAAACAAGCACCGAGCACGTCAGTGTAACCCAATAGCGGAAAAACAGTATTTGCCATTTGTCTAACATTCACCTAACATTAACTTTTAATTGTACTTCATAGTTTGTGTACAATGCTTTCTATAACAAATTTTTAAAGTAACATCAGAAACTGTAAAATTTAAAGTGTATCACTTCATCAAAATATCTGTGGGGGTTTCAGTTTTGACCGTGGGGTCTTTTGACCCCACAACCCCACATTAAAAGTACCCTTTGTTTTTAACACCTAATAATATGCCCTGTATGACTGTCCCTGGATATTGAAGTGGCTCTCTCGTTCCTCACGCTGGGATCTTGTGATTGTTTCCTCAGCTGAGACGGAGCATGCTCAAAGGGTCTTGGAGCTGGACCACGCGCAGCAGCTGAAGCTCTGGGAGAGGCAGCGGTTCTTCGAGGAGGTTTCCCAGCACGACGTTGACGTCTACCTCTCTGCCACCCACCTCCAGATCGAGCACAAGAGACGTCAGTATTGCGAATTTTGAATTTTTGAATTTGAAAACTGGCAAACTGTGCATTCGATCCAAATCAAGACCTACAGCATAATGTTTTTTTTTCCTGTGGCACATTTTCAAAACGTACTGTGGCGATTCACAGTGTCATCTTATAAATAAAATTTAATCTTAAATGCAACTAACACACAAGAAAGAATATATGGTTTTATTGGCAGAAAATCCCATAGTGCATTCTACCCTTTAATATCAATACCATACTTGTATATACCTTATAAAACAACTTTTGACACTCACCACTAGAACTGCACCACACATCCTGCTAATCTCTAGTTATATATTGTACACACAAGTTAAAGAAAGCCACTGCTTATTCTGCAGTTCAAACTAAATCGCCATTGATGTCTGGGCCTACATTACCCGTGCACAGTTGGGGATTTGAAATCTTAGCGCTTAGAATGTAATGTTCTGTATTTCTTTTTGGCTTCAGCGCCCATCGGTAGCATCTCTTCCATGGAGGTGAATGTGGACGTGCTGGAACAGATGGATCTCCTGGATATCTCTGATCAAGAGGCTTTCGATGTCTTCCTCAACTCCGGGGCAGAGGAGGGCAGCATTGCCACAGCGCTGGCAGGTAAAACAGAGAAACAATGATCAAAATCAATCTGCCATTGCTCGCCTCGACTGTGTGCGTCTGCTAATGCAGATAGGACACCCCCATGAAACCAGATGGTATATCTCAGTGACCGCAGATAGGACACCCCCATGAAACCAGATGGTATGTCTCAGTGACCTTAATACTGTGTAGTAACAAGTGTAAATGATCCTTATCAGGATAAAATGATAAAAATAATCTTAGCTCATCTTGAATTCCATCTGGAGGTTTCTATTTTTAAAATTAGAATTCTAGTCTATTAAAGTTAGCTGTTTCTGATTTTTTAAAAGCCACTGCAATGTTTGCTGTCATTTTATTGTGACAGTACCTTTGATAAACGTTTACCACTGTAGCTCTGCAGTTTACCATGCTTTCACCATACTATGCCTTTACCACTCTTTACAACAGGGTATAGCACAGTACATTTGTATAAGGGTAAAATATATATATATACTAAAACTAATTGAAGATTGGGACAGGTATATTTTAAATCTATTTTTAACATTAAAATTGCTTGATTGATTTCAGAAAAGGGGCATTTTCACTCAATTGAAAAACAGGTCCTAAATCTGACTTACTACTCAAACTGAGCTTAACGGTAAACTAAAGCTGAATACATTGCATTTGTTTTATAAGTTTCACATTCAATTAAAAATAATAAAGGATTAAAGAAATCTCCTGGATTCTGTGTTTTTCTGCCAGACGACAGTGACGTGTACCAAGACGAGATCACGCTGCAGGTACCCAGAGAAGCCAAATCTCGCATGTCCTCCACATCCTCCACCTCCACAGACCCCTACAGCCTGGACACCAGCGAAGAGGGGGCGGAGACCCCTGTCATCCAATCAGACGACGAGGACGTGCAAGCCGACACGGAACTACTGACAGCCCCGCCCCTCCCCAAGGAGGAAGATGAGGATCAGCCAGACCACGCCTCCTAGCAGCACTGCCACTGTCTTACTGAGTTACTGCACAGCCAAACCTGCTTAGAACCATTACAGCTAGTCACAGACAAGTGGTCTTTAAACACTGGAGATGTATACACAGTGCATCAGAGCAGGTACTGTAAACAGGTCTCTTCTGGTGGTCTTTGATACCGGTTTGACTGTACTAGGTATAGCTTTTCTAAACTTGTAACTTTTATGAAAAAACAGACAGCATTTTTTTTTAAAAGCACTCAATATGCTTTATGTTTTACCAATTTCATTTTTTTCTTCACTTTCCATGACTTTTTAATTTGCAGAATCTCTTTGAAAACGTTCCTTTTCTACGTTAAATTGCGAACAGGCGCCTCGATTCTGTAACAGCCCCAAAAATAAATAAAACTAAAAATGTCTGTCATCACTGTTTATAACTAGAACTATTCTATAAACAGTGTTTGCCAGGTTCAATTTATATTTAAAAATGGAAAGCTACCGTTACCTTATTAAGACAGTCCTTTTTCTAATGAGGAAGAAGAATTGCAGTTGAGAAGTGTAAAAGCATGAGTTATGGATATGAATAATCTCCAGCTACACTTTATACATGGGATACATGGTGTGTGGCTGGATGGGAAGAGTATATAGAGGTTATGTACAGACACACAGTATAAACTGTGAGAGATGCCAAGACTTCCTAACACATAGACAGGGTGACCATATGGCTCTGTGCTCACCATGACAGTTCATTGTTGTTGCCTTTTAATTTACATCACAATGAATTCTAGTACATTGTATCTGTCTCATGCACCTTTTACAGTAAGAGTTACAGGACTAAGGGGAACTTTTTTTTAGCATTCAGTCACTTCCTGTGTAAGAGTGTTTTATTTACCTTTAGCTTCAATAAACACATTGTAAATGAGTAATCAAATGGAAAATGCATCCACATTTTTGGATTTTCCCATTTTTACCAGCAAAAAATGAACTGAATTGGGCCCTGGGTTTACAAAACTGTCCCATACTGTACACTGCTGATATAGAAATGATTGATCCTTTCGCCCTCTGGTGAGAGAACATGACTTTTTATTTTTTATTTTTGGAGACAAAAAGCATTCTGTGAAAAGATGCCAAATGGATCCACGGCAGCTGCCCTCTGTGTAGTAGTAGAACTGGACAGTAGGTGGCAGTGGTGGTTAATCTTAAAATCACACACACAGTGCAGAGCGTGTACAGTAAATGCAGCAGGCAGTGTTGTACTGCAGCTTCTGCAGATAACCCCAGGATTGAGCGTCTAGAATTAAAGTAACAGAGTGATTAAGTGGGGCTTGACCTGACACTACAACAGTAAAACAGAATGAACTGGAGTGCCACAACAGTAACAGAACTGAAGCTACACTCTGTGCTTTAACTGCAAATTCCATTCACTACAGTTACAGTGTAACTTGTCACAACCTGTATTATAACCTCAAATCAATATACAAATCACTTGCAGTGCTCTAAACAAAATGAGCAATGCAATTAAAACCACAGTCTATCCACCCTCTTCTCCACCACCACTTGTCCCATTTCAATTGTACCTTCACAGCAGTAAACTCATGCAAACTGGCTTTTGTATTGGTTGATCAATATGACTGAATTTACAGTGATCCCATTACTACCGCCATCAGCAGCCCTCCAAACAGCATGCTGCTTCTCAATGTTACTGCAAAGCATGGTTTTAAGGAAATTAGGCACAAGAGAAAGGGATCATTTTGGAAGGTAGAGGGCTCTGGACACTAATGCCATATATAGATGAATGGGTTATGCTTGGGAGAGGTCTCCATTCTGTCTTCTGGTGGAGGCAGAATGGACTAAACCAAACTAGACCCATGGCCATGCAACGAGCTCCTCCCATCAGCTCTTCACATTGAGAAGCTCAGTGGCACCCCTGCTGTAGAGCCAGTACTGTACAAACACCTCTGGATTGAGAAGCTCAGTGGCACCCCTGCTGTAGAGGCAGTACTGTACAAACACCTCTGGATTGAGAGGCTCAGTGGCACCCCTGCTGTAGAGCCAGTACTGTACAAACACCTCTGGATTGTATTCCTCCTGTCAAAAGTGCACAATAAAAACACAAGATTAATCAAACTGGGTTGACTTGCAAGTGCATCTGTGGCCAAAGGTTCAAGTCAGGGGCACCAAACCAAATATATCCAGTCCCAAGGTTATGTAGTTGACCTTCAAATACTTGAATGAGATCCAGGTATTAACGATGCAGACTACAAGCTTTGACTTTCGCCATATCTTGGAAACCATTAACAATACATACTCCATAGGTCTGTGACGGTTTAGATTATATAAAAAAGACTCTCCGATGTTACATTTAGACCCTGATTACTACTAGTCATGGACTACCTTAACATAAGGTAACATTAGGTAGCCAAAGATTAGTGTCTGTGAAATCATGAGTCAGTGTTAATTCATTCAATTTATTGTTTATAGATTTATTGAATCTGGCATTTCAGAACTTGAACTGAAAGTTTTTATTTTGCAAAATATTTTAGGGAGGCTTTACTACTATAACATGTAAGACTTATGAGTCTGTGTGATGAATCGATTGTTCTCTTTCGCTAGTTTAATTGTGTGTGAAAAATCTGAATCTTGGGAAGTCTGTTTAGTTGATTTTGTTTTTTATAGTGGCTTGTTGCCACTGTATAGATGGACTTATATAATGTTTCTGACTCACCAGGCTATTGTTGCCATAAATATGTGCTGATGTAGATCGAGATTAATGTCAACTGCCATCCATTTATCGTTTTTCCAGCTCTGCTCATCAAGATACCGCAGAGCTGTGTGGCAACATGTTTCTGTGGTGCAATCAGTCATCACATTTGATCATGCCAGGTCAAATATGTAAGTCTCATAAAAACACAATGCATAGAATATGACCACCCAGTGCTTCAGTGTTATTTTACAGTGATTTCAATAAACCTGAAGTCCTATTGTGTATCAGTCTATCTTTGTACTTTTGTGTTACTCAGGCTTGGAAAAAAGCATTACGAATACTCGTTATATTCTTTACTCGGCACCCCTCTAATATTAAGTTTTGAATGTACTTGTAATCAAAATTTTAAATAACACACAGTGGCTTGAAAATCTTCTCGTCAAAAAGCATCTCTAAATGTAATGAAGTTTCTCAATGGTAATGACTCATGTATTGTGACTGAGAGTGTATGTTTGTTTAATAACAAGGTGTCGCTAATGCCTGTTTCTGGGCCCTGATATAAATGTATCAGTCTTAGCATGGTGTTGACTATTATTATTATTATTTGTTTATTTAGCAGACGCCTTTATCCAAGGCGACTTACAGAGACTAGGGTGTGTGAACTATCCATCAGCTGCAGAGTCACTTACAATTACGTTTCACCCGAAAGACAGAGCACAAGGATGTTAAGTGACTTGCTCAGGGTCACACAGTGAGTCAGTGGCTGAAGTGGGATTTGAACCAGGGACCGCCTGGTTACAAGCCATTTTCTTTAACCACTGAACCACACAGCCTGACTATACGGGCTCTCGCTGTCACGATTAATATTAAAAGGTTGACATAGTCCTTTTGTAGTAATTGCAGCCTGAGAGTTGTTAAGTGACGTAGGCTACGCACACACACAGGCTAAATGCGGTTGTGAGTTCACCATTGCTCTTGATACGGTTTGTATACACACTCACAGTTCGGTTACAAAGGGCAGCGGCAACCGCACTAGTTAATCATTTTCAGAGGAAGTATCAAGTGCGGTTATTAATTCAGTTTGGTTAGTTAATGCGCACTAACTGTGTGTGTACAACCGCACTAACTGTGCAGGTGGTGCTCAGCGGATTTCTGCGCAACTAATGACGTCATTGTTTATCAGACATTTCCATGTGATCGCCACAGTGCGACCGCAACTCGTTTCCGCAACTCGTTTTTCCACGATACCGAACGTCTCATCTGTGTGTTTTGGCACTCCAGGAAATGTCTCAGTAAATGACAAAGACGCAAATACCACTCCTTAGACATGCGTACATTTGTAATCCAGTCATTTGGAAACCACTCAAGTCGGTCCCACCAGCCTTCTGATCGGAAGATCGCCCAAATGTTTCGATCTACCATCATGGTACTGCAGATCATCGTCGCCACTGTATTTAGCAGTGCAGAAAAAGCTAAATGGCGTCTCCGCTGGCTTTGCAGAAAAGAGCACGGCTATGCTTGACGATCTGATTACCTACAGTACATGCTTCCAAAAGCATAAACAAAAACACAGCATCCATGTAAGGGCAGCAGTGTGGAGTAGTGGTTAGGGCTCTGGACTCTTGACCGGAGGGTCGTGGGTTCAATCCCAGGTGGGGGACACTGCTGCTATACCCTCGAGCAAGGTACTTTACCTAGATTGCTTCAATAAAAACCCAGCTGTATAAATCGGTAATTGTATGTAAAAATAATGTGATATCTGTATAATGTAAAATAATGTGATATCTTGAAACAATTGTAAGTTGCCCTGGGTAAGGGCGTCTGCTAAGAAAGAAATAAATAATAATAATAATGTTGTCACGCAAAACCTCGCAATTGGCATGCAATGATGGCCTGAGTTCAGTTGTTTAAACAAGGAGTGCACTCACCTCAGTAATGAAAATTGTACGCCTCAGTAATGTACAAAAAAAACAACTGCAGTTTGTAAATAGGTTGTCAAACCAACTGCAGTGTGTGTAGGTAGCCTTAGTCACCCAGAACTATAAAACAAATACTGAAAGAAACTATGTTTGAGTAAATAACTTGACACAGATTTGGACAAAAAGCCTTTCTCAACTTCTCCCTTTAACAAAAAACAGAAGTAAATTACAGACTGGAGGAAATGGTTTGAAGATCTCTTTGTCGTGTTTGTTTACTGACGTTAAGGCCCTTGGCAATGAACAGCTGAAGATGGAATCCATAAAACATGAGCTCAGCTTCGATTCTGTTGAAAAGTTTCTACTCTTTGTGACATCTCACTTTTTGTTCTCTTGCCACTAGCTGATACATCAACTGTCCATATTGACCCCTACCTTTTGCTGGTTAGTATATACATGGGATCTCTATCTACAGAACACAATCATAGAAATATAATACACCAGGGCAAGCAAACACACACATCAGTGACCTTTTCCAAAGCACTGTCTTGTAAGGGTGTCCATGCTGTCCCATGAATATCCTATATGCCATAGCTTACCATGGTTAACTATGTTTTTTCTTGTATTATTTACCACACATCGCTGGGCTTTACAATGATTACCTATAGTAGTAACTAGACATGCCGATTTCAATGAAGAACAATTAAATGAACTAGAAGATAGCAAAACAAAACAAAAAATCGCTGTCTTTCAGGACTGGCTGAAACAAAAAACAAATTGTCTCAACTGTGGAAAATACACATCTTAAGACAATCTTAATGAAATACTAAGGGATTTCTATAGAAATGTAAGAAATACCCAAGGAAAAGAATATAACATTTCAGGAAAAAATGTGCTGTCTCAACTCCGCCCCTGGTGTATCTTTTCAATGGCAATGTACACAATATAAAAAATAAAGATGTACTTACTTTTGCATGTTTCAATTAAACATTGAAATAGCTCCCTTTTACTGTTGGCAAAGCTGGTTACATAGAATATACACTATTGGAACAGCTTGAGTAAACAAGATGCCAGTCTCACCAGAAAGTAAATCGCCCTTGGAGAGCTGGAACTAAAACCATTAATGCATTTGGCTGCAGCCCAACCCTTTTGGCAGCTAAGCTGGGCATGTTAAGGCAATTTAGTAAAGAATCACTGTTGTTAGTCAATATTTGACTGACATCTGCTTGAAAACAGGTTATGCAAGAATCAGAGCAGGAGGAAACCAAAGTGTTACCAGTACTAAAAGAATCAACACCACCTCCTAACGGCTCCTTGAACTGAATCCAGTACTGAAACCTTTACATTTAATAAAGAGGGATCGGTCTTTGGGTGTTCCAAGTGACAGAACAGCCTTACAGTTGAAGACAGAACAATGTAATGTTGGAAGAGTCAGTGTGATTAGAAAGTAAGTTTACCACATCAACGCACCATATCACTGATGTGGTAAACTTACTTTCTAATCGCCCCATCTAATGGGAGGATGCAGCTATGTGGGCCGGTTCAGCAACACAGAAGAGTGTGTTACCCAAAGGTGGAAAGGTTAAACAAAAACAGATTGTGGTTTCGGAATGAAGGACGTCCAGTAAACAAAGCCACTTACAACAGACACAGCTGGTTACGTTAGGTCCTCGTTCAGTACCCCAGACTGCTGTACTTGCTTTAAGGTTTGTTTGAGAGGGAACTTAAAAAGCTAGACAACAACTGAACAATCTCCTCCATCTCTCATAACATACTGTACCTTGAATAAGAAGGCTTTTCACAAATAATGCCCACCATTGTAACAATTCTAAGTCGCCCTGGATAAGGGCGTCTGCTAAGAAATTAATAATAATAATAATAATAATAATAATAATAATAATAATAATAATAATAATAATAATATAATAAGTAGTCACTGCATCCCTGATTTACATCTGAAGCAGGGAGGGATCCAATGGTATTTTAATGGCTTAACGGTTTTGCCCTGGAGTAAAAAGCAATGGGAAATCTCTAAATGTTTAATTGAAGCCAGGGGCATAGCTAGGAATGGAAGTACCAAACAGAAACTAAAATAAATCCTCAAACAAAAAGCTGTTTTGCTTTTTTTTCTTAGCTGTATTGTAATCTCTTAGCTGTATTGTAATAACTTGTTACCTCTGTAAGTTGCCCTGCATAAGGGCGTCTGTCAAGCAAAAATTTAAAATCAGGCTAAACTCCTGCTGCCTTCAAATCATGCGATTTGATTGTCTCTTGTAATGCTAATTGGGAAATATGCAAATCTTTACAAGAGCCAATGAAATCGCGTGAAAGCACAGTGGGTGGAGCTCATTTGCATACAAACTCCAGATTTAGCTGGCCGGTTAATTTAGCTAAATGTTAAATCTTGTTAAGAGATTTAAGATTTAGTTAAATATTTAGCTAAATGTTTAATCTTTTTTTTAGCGATTTAGCTGGCCAGTTAAATATTTAGCTAAATGTTAAATCTAGTTAAGAGATTTAAGATTTAGTTAAATATATAGCTAAATGTTGAATCTAGTTAAGAGATTTAAGATTTAGTTAAATATTTAGCTAAATGTTAAATCTTGTTAAGAGATTTAAGATTTAGTTAAATATTTAGCTAAATGTTAAATCTTGTTTAGAGATTTAAGATTTAGTTAAATATTTAAGTTAGATTTAAGAGATTTAAATTTAGTTAAATATTTAGCTGAATGTTAAATTTAAGATTTAGTTAAATATTTAACTAAATGTTAAATTATTTTTAGAGTTTTAAGATTTAGTTAAATATTTAAGTTCACAAAATCCAAATGTATTTGCAAACCTCTAAATCAAAATAAATATTTAAACACAAAATATATATTTACTTTTAAAATAAAGATTTAGCATTTAAATGTTGAAAAGTTGCTAAATATTTTAAAATGCATAAATTATATCTGAATGTACATATTTAAAATATATATTTATTTTCACAACATCTGGGGAAAAAATACAAGATTTAAGTTAAATCTGGAAAAAGAGACGTTAAAATATCGTTTTTTTTTTACACATGGCACCCCATATTAATACATGGCGGCAGAAGGCAGTGTGATCCAGTGGTTAAAGTCCAGGGCTTGTAAGAAGAAGGTCACTGGTTCAAAATCCCACCTCTGCCACTGACTGACTCACTGTGTGACCCTGAGCAAAGCACTTAACTTCCTTCTGCTCCATCCTGCAGATGAGATGTTAAATCAATGTCCTATTATAAGTGGCTCTACATATAATGCACAGTTCACAGCCTACCTCTGTAAAGTACTTTGTGATACTGGTCCACTATGAAAGATGCTATATAAAATAAAGCTATATATATATATATCGTATGTAGAACTTAAAACTTAGGAGTTAAAAAGTGCTACCTAGGAGATACCTTTTTTTAAAAAAAATTGGCACTAGGACACTTCCGTAAAATGGTGGCATAATTTATTTATTTTTTTCTGCCGTCCAGAAAATTCTAATGAAAATGCTAGACTCTCCGGCCGAGACCGTACACCACACCGCAGCAAATATTGCTCGTGCGAGGTTCTTAAACAAACCACAAAAAAAAAAAAAAAAAAAAAAAACACAGCCTCTTAATAAATTAAACGTACGCTGGTGCGTATTCAACTGCAATTCTTCAACTGTCAGTAGGCTATTATATATTCTTGTCTGTTGTGCATGACCTTCCCCTGTAAGAAATTAGAATTTTAATCATACTCTATGTATTCATCAAAACAGTAGTGTAACAGGGTCAGGAATGCTCTGTTCACATTTTTTTTACACTGGTATGTTATTATTTTTATAAAATTATTTTATTGATTTGATTAGTGCACGCTTTGTGTTGTTTGTCTTGTTGAGCACCTAGTAATTGAATTACGGATTCATTTACGCACCTGAATATAAATAGGACATGTTTTTACAAATGAGATGGTCATCCTGGGGTTTGTATGTGTGTGCAGGAGTGGGAACGCAGTGTCTGGAGAGGGCGAACGGAGAGGGCGAGGGCGAGGGCGAGGGCGAGGGCGAGGGAGAGGAGAGGGAGAGGGAGAAACTGACCCGTAAATGGAGCATCCCGACAATAAGTATTGGGCTGATGGATATGCCGATGTTGAATAATGAGCGCGAACGGCCCGAGTGTTTTTAGCCTATTTGGTAGTCGATTGGAGTTTAAGAAGTGGACAGAACAATGCTGGTTTCTCTCTCGCTCTCTCTCTCTGTGTTCCCTCACCTGCACGGACATTGTGTGTCTGGTGTGGGTATTTGTACTTTTGTACCGTGGTATAGTTTTTATTATGACAGTTTTACTGTGTTTATGAATGTGTGTTTCCACTTTATTGCTGGGTAGTAGCGTTGTTGCATTTGTACTTTAATACATTATCTTAATAATATGAACCTTGTTTAACTGCTTGAACTCTTGCTACCTAATAGGTGAATGGACTTGTTGTCTTATTATACCAGTATCGTTTGAAATCAGGTGTTGCTATTGGAAGGTTACAATAAACACACGCTTGTTAAAATGTATCTGTGTGATTTTCTTGGCGACCTTGTTCCTACATTTTTAGATCTGTTATCTGAATAAAAAGAACGTAAAGGTTCTTGTATAATTGGTTCTGTGTCTTATGGCACTGAACTGGCGTAGTCGCTTTACATCTTGTGGTGTTTTGGCAGGTTTGTGGTGCGTCTGTACGCTTCAGTGAGGGGGAGGTGTTACAGTAACCCGTATTTGGGGAATCCCGCTCGAGGCTTAGGTGGGACTCGCAGGAGCAGCTTCACACAGCCTCAGGTAGGCTGGACGTGCTCTGGGGGTGGAGACAAGACCTCAATAGAGTTTGCTTCTTGTTGTAGCGAGCAATGACTTGCGCAGTGGAGCACAGGAAGAATCAAATGAATAACGACGAGGTGTAATAATAAAATACTCTCATTTAAAAATATTATTCAGTCTGAACTGTGCGGGATATTTGGAAAACAAATACTCGTAATGAGAAAATACACACCTTTTCTTCTTCTTCTAACTGTAAGTACCCGATTAATCGCTGTGTTTCCTTGTGATGTTAAAATTATTTATTTAATTATATATATATATATATATATATATATATATATATACAGTACTGTGCAAAAGTTTTAGGCAGGTGTGAAAAATGCTGTAAAGTAAGAATGCTTTCAAAAATAGACATGTTAATAGATTATATTTATCAATTAACTAATGCAAAGTGAGTGAACAGAAGAAAAATCTAAATCAAATCCATATTTGGTGACCACCCTTTGCCTTCAAAACAGCATCAATTCTTCTAGGTACACTTGCACAAAGTCAGGGATTTTGTAGGCATATAGTCAGGTGTATGATTAAACAATTATACCAAACAGGTGCTAATGATCATCAATTCAATATGTAGGTTGAAACACAATCATTAACTGAAACAGAAACAGCTGTGTAGGAGGAATAAAACTGGGTGAGGAACAGCCAAACTCAGCTAACAAGGTGAGGTTGCTGAAGACAGTTTACTGTCAAAAGTCATACACCATGGCAAGACTGAGCACAGCAACAAGACACAAGGTAGTTATACTCGCATCAGCAACATCTCTCCCAGGCAGAAATTTCAAGGCAGACAGGGGTTTCCAGATGTGCTGTCCAAGCTCTTTGAAGAAGCACAAAGAAACGGGCAACGTTGAGGACCGTAGACGCAGTGGTCGGCCAAGGAAACTTACTGCAGCAGATGAAAGACACATCATGCTTACTTCCCTTCATGAATCGGAAGATGTCCAGCAGTGCCATCAGCTCAGAACTGGCAGAAAACAGTGGGACCCCTGGTACACCCATCTACTGTCCGAGAAGTCTGGTCAGAAGTGGCCTTCATGGAAGACTTGCTGCCAAAAGCCATACCTCCGACGTGGAAACAAGGCCAGCGACTCAACTATGCCTGAAAACACAGGAACTGGGGTGCAGAAAAATGGCAGCAGGTGCTCTGGACTGATGAGTCAAAATTTGAAATATTTGGCTGTAGCAGAAGGCAGTTTGTTCGCCAAAGAGCTGAGAGCAGTACACGAATGAGTGTCTGCAGGCAACAGTGAAGCATGGTGGAGGTTCCTTGCAAGTTTGGGGCTGCATTTCTGCAAATGGAGTTGGGGATTTGGTCAGAATTAATGGTCTCCTCAATGCTGAGAAGTACAGGCAGATACTTATCCATCATGCAATACCATCAGGGAGGCATCTGATTGGCCCCAAATTTATTCTGCAGCACGACAACGACCCCAAACATACAGCGAAAGTCATTCAGAACTATCTTCAGCATAAAGAAGAACAAGGAGTCATGGAAGTGATGGTATGGCCCCCACAGAGCCCTGATCTCAACATCATCAAGTCTGTCTGGGATTACATGAAGAGAGAGAAGCAACTGAGGCTGCCTAAATCCACAGAAGAACTGTGGTTAGTTCTCCAAGATGTTTGGGCCAACCTACCTGCCGAGTTCCTTCAAAAACTGTGTGCAAGTGTACCTAGAAGAATTGATGCTTGATGCTGTTTTGAAGGCAAACGGTGGTCACAACTCAAATATGGATTTGATTTAGATTTTTCTTCTGTTCACTCACTTTGCATTTAGTTAATTGATAAATATAATCTATTAACATGTCTATTTTGAAAGCATTCTTACTTTATAGCATTTTTCACACCTGCCTAAAACTTTTGCACAGTACTGTATATATATATATATATATATATATATATATATATATATATATATATATATATATATATAATCTACCGGTACCAATTTCGAATGGTATATTTTAATGTCTTAAAAGCCAGTTTATGGGTTTATTAAGTAATTTTATAGTTACAATTTTGCTTGTGAAAGGTTAAGGAAGAAACAAACAAACAAACACAAAAAAAAAAACAGATTTTAAGATTTTAACAACAGAATTTAAATAGAATTTAATGCAGGTTGAAAAAAACAAAAAACGCAGGAACATCGAAGCACAAGAAAAATAAAACGAATAATAAAACAAGATATTGCCTCTCTGGATCCACGGAACGACTCGATTTGAAATCCATTGTTAATTATTTATGAGCGGAAGTACAGTATTTCAAACTGCGTCTAGCATTAAACATAAAACCCTACTTCTAGTCACCTTTAATGCAATATTTCTAATGTATAATAAGGGGAAGGGGAGGGAAGGGGAGGGGTGCCGCCTCTTATAAACTATGCGTTTAAGTTGCAATTTAGTTATTTTCATTTTAAATGTAGAGAAAAATGACAAGAAAGCAATGCATTTCTTATAACAATTGCCCTTGATAGATTTGCTTGGTAATCTAGCAGTTTCTATTCTATTACTAGGCAATACTGTTTGCCATGATACCACATCGATTTAACACGAATCAGCTTGTAGAAAGGCTAGCTGTTCCAGTCCACATCCCTCTATTACAAACTTTTACACATACATCGTCAGTTGTTAAACTTACAGGTGATAGTTTAGTCCCAGATAAATAAAAATCAACTCACAACAGGGGCACCTGGGCGCTTACTTTCTGTTAAAATTGTACTATTGAATTTGAATTGTGTTAGAAAAATACGGTATTTAAATGCAGAAAATATCTGTATGTATGCATAAATGACCTACACGCATACTGTATAATAAGCCATATTATTAATTTGTATTCCTTAGGAATATCTGTGTCAGGAAAATCTGTGTCATGTTTTTTTTTCTATGCCTAATCAGGTTCATATTTACAATTAATATTATCTGCTTAGCACATTGATCTTTGTCCTATAATTTGGGCGTCTGATTTTCTGATGAAGTTTTTTTTTTCCAAATTCAGGTGAATGATTTTTTTTAAAAAATCGGGTAGAATTATTTAATAAAAAAATCGGGTGATTTTTAAAAAAATATATAATCTAGAAAGAATTCATATTCAGGTAGAAACCAGATTTTATTTAGAAAGAAATAAACGTACTTAAGCACAAAGTGTTGACAACAAAGTTGTCATCAACAGTTTAAATCCCAAGGTATGTCACTTTTTGACACACATTAAAACGTTAGAACTTAACTATTTTTCCCGATTTCATGTAAATCGCAATTTTTCCCCTAGATTTAACATAAACAAAACTCCAGATTTAGCTAAATACATAAGCTTATCACGAATTCAACATTTAAAATCTGTCTATAAATCTTTTGTACCCTTAGCGAGTGAACATTTAGCAGACATGTTAAATCTGGGTTTCTGTTTTGTTATGAAATGGCGATTAGACATTGTATCATTAAGTAGTTATGGGCAGCAGTGTGGAGTAGTGGTTAGGGCTCTGGACTCTTGATCGGAGGGTTGTGGGTTCAGTCCCCGGTCGGGGATACTGCTGTTGTACCCTTGAGCAAGGTACTTTACCTAGACTGCTCTAGTAAAAACCCAACTGTATAAATGGGTAATTGTATGTAAAAATAATGTGATATCTTGTAACAATTGCAAGTCGCCCTGGATAAGGGCATCTGCTAATAAATAAATAATAATAATAATAATTAATTGGTGCAAGTGTAATGTTGCAATGTTCTGTTATGTAAAGTGTGATTAGATATTTAGATTTAAACAACCCCCCCCCCCACGGTTTGGACATTACCTTATCTGGCCCGCCAGAGAATGGAATTGAGTGCCACTGCTTTAGGGGTTCCGTGATGCTATGCATTCATCTTAATACAAAAGTATGCATTGGACAAACAGAAGCAGTTTTTCCAGAACACACACAGCTGAAAACTAGTTGAGGGAATAATGGCATGTGTACTGTGTTTGTCCCTTTAACAGTCCTGGAGCTTGCAAATGCCTCATTTATTTACTAATACACAAAAGAATGCTTTGTTTAGGGCTTTTGTTGTTTAAACTCCTCAAATTTCCAGTAAGCAAATAAAATAAAATACAAAACTGAAATAGTTTTTACTTTAAAGTGGTTGAGGTACTGGTAGGTTATATAAGTTTTATTGTTTTACATTTTATGAAGCACAATGAAAGCATGGTAAAGTATAAGTAAGCATTATAAAGCCCAGAGAGATACTGTAAAGTGAAGGCACAACTGCTAAATTGTTGTGCATGTTTATCCAGGTAAACTGGTATAAGATTGGAACAGTCCCCAAACCACACTGTTAAAAGTGACTTTATTTCAGTACTTTCAGCAGTTTTCAGCAGTTTTCAGCAATATCCTCAATAACCTTGTAAAAGGCTGGTTATTATCGTTGACAAGTATTAGGTTTATCTGTTTAACCACTTGTGAATACTATAAAGGAGGACTAATCTCACGAATTGGGTGAAAATGAATGTTCCAAATTCAACTCGCTAGTAGAACCTTTTTTTTTTTTTTTGGGAGACCCACCCTTTAATTTGCATACCGAAGGATTACCATTCAATTCGAATGAGTCTGTATCTGCCAATCCACCTACCAGCAGTCCACTATCAACAGTTGAAACTGTCTGAAGACAATCTTCTCAACCCAACCTTGTGAAAAACTTAAATGCCGAAGTCACTGTACCACATTATAGTGACCCTCCTCTCCGAGTTGAGAACCAGGCAGGTAAATAGAGGTGGGCGTAGTTTGTAGATTGCAGTTTTTGTGCATTGACTTACCTGCAGTACTGCTCATCCAACTAGTATGTGTATTACCCATATAAATGGAATGATCATCTTTGATAGCGTTCCATTCAATTGGTCATTCAAATATGCTGTTTGGGACGTTGAAACATTTACAGAACTGCATCTTTCCTGGAAGAGGTGTATCGATGAATCGTGATACTTTGTTTACATGATACATCAGTCTCTATTCTAGTGTCACTGTCACATTTTTTTTTCTAAATAGGGAGTGATTCAAAGTTGTTGTTTTTTTTTGGAAAAAATGTAATTTCCACCTGCTTTATACATAAATTAAGGGTACTTTTCATTTGGACCACCTGGAAAGCAACCTTTCGAATGAAAGTTGCCCGAGTTGATGACTTTTTTTCCAGTAACAGAGCAGGCTACATGAAGCACACAGAGAGAAGGAAGAGGGTGCAACAAGACCTGGACGGGCACTAAAGCAATGCAAAACGTATTGAAAAATCTCTAGTACACATTAAAAGGAATTATTAGAAGGAGTTTTCATGCTTTTTAAAAATAGTTTGCAAGTTATTTCTCATTGATTTAGTGTCTTGCTTTGTCTTTGTCCGTGAACATTTTAATTGATTAAAAATATGATCATCATTATTTTTTAAAATATTTATAGAGATGGAGTAATTGCGTGGTATAGTTTTAAAGACGTTTCACATTGTTTTAGTGACCAGCCCAGGCAGTTTTGTCTTGGTCCGCCTTTCCTCCATTGCCCATGTTGAAAAATGAACGAGCAGTGTGTTGAATCAAGACTTTCAGTTAGATTCTACTTGTTTATTTTGTTTAATAAAGAGGACAGCCTGCATGCAATGTCATATTTTAAAGACGGTGCTTACATTATTTTGTTTTGTGCAGGTATTAGGTTACTGTTTTTATTTTTTTAACAAAGTGGCCCATCATTAAATGACCATTTGATCTTATTATGCGCCCCACATACAAGCCCATGTATGGCGATACAGCATCACGACTCGCATTGCATAGCGTGATGTATATGATATTGTGACATTAGTGTATCGTTACACTCGGTTTACATCTAATTACATTTACTAACACCTGGGGAAAAAAATAAAAACCATACTACTGTACTGTCTCTTGTTTTTGGAAAGTCATTTGTTGGTACTGCAAAGTCTAATGACGCTCATGATCTACTGTAATATATTATTATTATTATTATTATTTGTTTATTTAGCAGATGCCTTTATCCAAGGCGACTTACAGAGACTAGGGTTTGTGAACTATGCATCAGCTGCAGAGTCACTTACAACTACGTCTCACCCGAAAGACGGAGCACAAGGAGGTTAAGTGACTTGCTCAGGGTCACACAATGAGTCAGTGGCTGAGGTGGGATTTGAACCGGGGGCCTCCTGGTTACAAGCCCTTTTCTTTAACCACTGGACCACACAGCCTCCCATATTATTATTATATTATTATACATTTGTTTCTGCTTATTAAAAATGATCATCTGTTACATTTAACCTTAATCCCAAAGGATCAGTGATTGTTCGTTGATTCCCTTTACAATGTGTGCATGAATGATCTATTCATCATGTGTAATTTGGGGATTAAGTGGTGTTAATAAAACACAGCTTAATGCACTTTAAGTGGTACATAAAGATGTTAACTTCAATGAGAGCACAGATTTATTTGGCAGGTAATACCATTACACTGAATGAGAATAAGCATTTCTGAAACATTTCCCCAGTCCTGACAAGTTTTTAGTTTTCCTTAATCAGTGTATCCTGTGCTTTCCCCAAACATAAGATAATGTTTCGCTTTACCTGGGTAACATTTCCCATCAGTTTTGTGAGGTACAGTAGAGGCACAATTAATATAGACTCCCTGCGATTTGTGTTGTTTCCTTTGCAAACTTCACTTGTTTTATTTTTCTAGGTTGCTGTGGCCTGTGGTCTCAATCTCAAAAGAGATGCTGGTAATGAGCAAACATTGGCTCATTCATCGACTTTGAAAAGAGTAGTGAGGGTGTGTATTACACTGTTTTGCGTTCCCTTTTCTGAAAACGCTTTATTCTGGCCTGGTCTATAATAAAACTTTCTGCTTTATTTATGTATGTATTTATTTATTTATTTTTTTTTGCAAAGAAACTGTCGGTTGATCCAGACAGCTTACGCCCGCTACGACGCTCCAAGAGGCGATGGGTCCTGACTACCATTGAAGTTGTAGAAGGAGACCCTGGCCCTTTTCCCAAGTTTGCTGCAAATGTGAGGATGGGTTTTGCTTCTACATTTGTTGATGGATTTTGTGCTGGAAAAAGTAACAGTAAAAAGCATGCACAATCTTAGTTTACTTCCTGTGTGGAATTAGGGAATTCTTTTCTGATAGTTCCAATTCTGAGATCTGTGTACCTATGTCTGTGATTCCTACTGAACCTATCTCTCTTACAGAAAACCTACTGATCGTAATACATTGTTACATGCAGATAGCTTTCACCCACTACACCTAAAGAACAGTCTACCTTACAGTCAGTTCTGCAGAATTAGGCGAAACAAAACGTGAGCCTGATTTTGAAGAAAATCTTTCTGACATGAGGGTCAGATTTGAAAATAGAGGTTATAAGAACAAATATCTTAATACTGCTGTCACTATAATATCTCTTCAAAATCTTGAGATTAAATTATTCTTAAAGACAGATCTAAAATACTAATCCGGTTATGTTCATTACAAAATATTCCAAATGTGCAGAAAAATTGAAAGGGGTAATCGAAAGACATTGGCATATTTTAAAATCAGATCACTCTATTTCTAAATTATTCTTGGATTCTCCTCGACTAACTTTTAGAGGTGACAAAATCTAAGAGATACCTTAGTGAGGGCTGATTTGCCCCCTATTGCAATACAGTCACTGCTGACCCCGATACCAGATGGCAATTATAGATGCGGCTTTTGTGCACAATGCAACAGTACTTTTAAATTACGGTTTTTCAAACATCCACTTGCAGGTGAGGTTATTCCTATGAAGGGTGTCATTAGTTGTAAAACTATGATTGTGATTTATATGCGCTCCTGTCCTTGTGGCAAGGCTTACATTGGTAAAACTAAACGTTCCTTGAAATTTAGAATAGCAGAGCATCGAAGCTCAATTCGATGCAGAAATACTATTTCTCCTGTTGCCGTACATTTCACTGAAGCTCAAGACCCTATTTCCTCTTTACGTTACTGGGGAATTGGAGAAGTTAATTAACCAAGGAGGGGTGGTGATTTGGATTATCTTTTGTTGCTTAGTGAGGCTTTTTGGATCCATTCTTTAAAAACTTTAGTTCCTTATGGTATGAATGTGAAATTTGATTTGAAATGTTTCTTTGTAAAAAAAAAAATTGTGAAATATTATTTTTTGTATATTATAATCATGCTATTTTAGATGTTTTTTTCCCGGTATTAATTACTATGATTTAAATTAATTACTTGGGTTTTGTTTCTTTGATGTATATTATTTAATTCACATCTGACTGTTAAATAATAAATGGATTATCTGTTTATATTTGTATATAGTTTATATACGTTGTATTTTAATAATGTGTGATCTTTATATATAGAATTATTTAATTATCTAATTGGTAAGTAATTAATCATCACTGGTATTCAATTATCGTATCATTTTTATTTAAGCACCTGCGTGTGTTTTTTTCTACCCTGATGAAGGTACTTTGTACCGAAGCGTTGGCCAATAAAACAAAATTATTTGTTTTTGAGTGTGCAGTTTTATTTTCTTTTTTAAAGTTTAGTGTTGGCACACTAAAGGCTGACTTTATTTAGCTCCACCGCTGTTTAGATCATTAAAATAGATTCCTTAAGGCCTCCTTCTGTTTTCTATTTCCTCAACAGCTTTTCAATGACAGGGAAATCAACCTTACCATTAAATACCTAGTCAGTGGTCCAGGAGTTGATGAGAATCCGCGTGGATATTTTTCCGTGGATGACAAAACCGGCGAAGTGTACATGCTTAAGACCGTAGATCGGGAAGCAACACCCACCTTTGTAGTAAGCACATTTTTGCAGCTTGTGATAAACCTCTTAGTTAAGGATGAACGTCAATAAGGCCCATGGCCGGCCTGATAAATGATGTTTCTGGAAAATTTTAATTCTTATGTCAATTGTCTTTAGTATTCTGTAGTATTTGAAACTTAACATTGGTTCTACGGGGGGAAATATAATAACTTATAATAATTTGATGTCCTCCCTGAACCTGACACTGACAGTTTCAATTGCATATTGATAATCATGAAATGTATATTATACTGTTGGTACCTGTAGCAGTGGTCTACAAAAGGGTAATGTATACAAAACGTTTTCTTCAGTCCATCAAAGCAGAAAACAGTTTTTAAATATCAATGTGTTAAAGTTTTACAAATTAGCACAATTAAATAAAACAATTAAATTGTTAATGTAACATAACTGGTAGCAAACTCCCTAGGCTTGCTTTTGAGTCCTTAAATGAACCCAATTGTTACTTACTATGTAAGATTAACAGTTTGATTCTACTTGCTTTTTGTTGTGAAGACGTTGATACATCTGGCCCATAAATACTGACGTCTTTTCTTTCTGTGGATCAACAGATCAAGTTTGATGTTGCTGAACGGAGAACGGGAAGAATAGTTGACCAGTCCTTGATGTTTAATATTGATGTAAAAGATAAAAATGACAATGCACCAAAGTTCAAACACTCAGTAGTAGATGTCATTTTGAAAGAGAACAGTCCTGCAGGTGAGTTGTGTAGTGGTGTAGGGTTTAGGGGTATGCTGGTATTTCTAATTTCGTTTTAAGAAGGATTTATCAGTAGTTTACGGGCTTGTGCGGCAGTGATATAAATATGAATTTATATCATACCTGCTGATACTTAAAGGCTTTACCAGCATGAGAATCAGCACACCCCTGCTAGGTTTTGCAGAATATATTTTTTTGCTGTTATGGTGTAGAGCAAAAAATATAGCCAAATGCACCAATGCAGCAATTTATAAAAAATAAAAATAAAACAGTATTTAGAAGTCTCCATTGCAGAGACAAATTTTGTGGTAAAATGAAGAAATATTCCTATATTATATGTAAATAAAGTATCTGAATGGTAAATATGGTGTGCAGAGCAGTTTAAGTATTATGTATGAAGTATTTATTTTTTTTAAAAAATCTTTTAGGGAGTGATGTCTTTCTACTGCAAGCTGAAGACATTGACCAACGTGGCACCCCCAACTCAGAATTCTCCTATTCTGTCGTTTCTCAGGAACCTCCCTCAACAAAATCTCAATTTAACATTAATCCAAACACTGGCATTGTGTCTTTTGAAGGGTGTCTGGATTATCAGGTACTAACAACTTGGCAACCCTAGAAACTAATTGGGCTATTATAAAGTTTTATGGAATCGGTGGACTGGTGGTTAAAATCTTTCATTCATAATATCCTATGGCTCTTTGTCTTTCAGTCTACCAAGTCCTACAAGATACTTGTTGAAGCAAAAGACCACGGAGAACCACAGCTTTCATCAACGGCAACGATGAACATCAAAATTGAAGATGCTAACAATAACCCACCTGTATTTGTTAAGAAAGAGGTACGATTCTTAGACTGCTTCTCAGATAAGAAAACACATTGTTCACAAACCCATGTCATATTACTGCAGGGGTAACTTAGGGGGCAAGTATTAGGTTATTGCTTGGTGGTGGTGGTGTCAGGGCTTATTTCCATAATGACAGCAAAACAGGTCTAAGAAAACAGAAAAAATACAATGAAAATCCTTGTTGGAAGTCTAGCGTGGAGGTGGCATAGAAACAAACCATTTGAGCAGCTTCAAGCTGCTAATACCAGTTGCCAACAAAAGTGAAATCCCATTATAGGTACTGGGATTTGAAATATTACATTTTGTCATTTTTTGTAATGCCTCTTAATACATACTACTATGGACCTTTTACTGTTGTAATTGTCATTATGCACTGAATATTCACATTCCTAATGTATAAACGGTTCTAGTTCACAGGAAATGTGAAGGAACATCAGGTAGGTGTGCCTGTATTAAGGGTCAGTGTGGAAGACAAAGACACACCCAATACACCAGCATGGCGAGCCAAGTATACTGTGACAAAAGGCAATGAAGACGGCAATTACAAGATAAAGACTGACCCACAAACAAACGACGGAATCCTCACAGTAATCAAGGTACGTTTGGAACGCATGTAGCAATATAATTAAAAGGGTTGCAGCTAATTAATCCTGAAGTCTCACCTGTCGTACAGTTCTATTTGTTTTGTCGGTCACGGTAAATTACCAACGAAGGACTTCACCAAATAAATCCATGTTTGCTAGCAGGTGTTTGATAAAAAAAAACTGCACAATCGGATATGACAAGAAAGACTTATAGACGCCTGTGTTATATTAGCTTTATCCCCTTTAAGTAATGCTAATGTGTTGTGTATCTTTAACATACAAGTTTAACTAAAGAGACCAACATGGGTTGTTGAAAACTTTATGTCCTTTCCTGTTAGTTAAGCAGAGGCGGTACTTCCATCTGTCGTCATTTAGGCCAATTGAGTATTGAGTATGCCCCATTGTATAGGAATCTACTAAGTGCTTCACACCGACCCTTAAGTTAAGAACAATCTTGTTTCTTTTGAAGCCCATGGACTATGAGAAGGGAGCCCGGAATGAGCTGGAGATTTCAGTGGAGAACGAGGAGCCTCTCTACATCTGCCCTGGAGCGGGAGGTAGTGTCCCTACAGCCGGGGGGTACCGTGTCCCTGTGGTCGTCAATGTTGAGGACGTCAACGACCCTCCCTATTTTGAGCATTCCGAGATTGTAGTCTACCAGACTGAGGGCACCAAGGTTCCAATACAGCTTTGCAAGGTTCATGCAGTAGACCTGGATGCAGCACACAGTACTCTAAGGTAGGGGAACTAATCTCAGTGTCACCCTGTTAACCCAACAGCTTACCCCCGTGCAACAAGAAATAAATAAGCAATCAAGCTTTACTGGAAACCCTGTTTTATTCAATTGCCATTAGTTGTAGCTAATTTTGCAATGTCTGTTAAATCGCAAATTTACATGGCTGCTAAAACATACCTTATTCAGTAAAAAATTGCAAAAGCAGAAAAAAAAAGCAGAAAAAAAAATAATGACTGAGTTTTTTCTTTTTCCTTATCTTGACTAGGTATGAAATACCTGAAGGCAGTGACCCAGCAAAATGGTTAACAGTTGATAATAACACTGGCGAGGTCACAGCCATTGCAGAAATGGACAGAGAGTCTCCCTATGTTAACAACAGCATTTACTCTGTGATTGTGCTTGCTGTTGATGACGGTAAGCAGCGTAAAATATTGAATATCCTTCCACTGAATCAGTAAACATGCATCCCTTTTTGTACCAAACTGGTAATTTAGTGAAATTTAGTTGGCTTCTTTTGCGCTTTTCTGTTGAACTGCTAACTGTTTTTTTTTTTTTTTTTGCTTTATTTGTTTGATTCATAGGTAAGCCCCCACAGACTGGTACAACCACAGTGCTCATCCATTTGACGGATGTCAATGACAACAGTCCCTTCCTTGCCTCCAAATACGTGCACATGTGCGACGACCCCAAAAACACCTCCATCGTAGTAAAGGCTATAGACAAGGACATTGAGCCGTACTCAGGACCCTTCATCTTCCAGCTCCTGGACAAGGGGAATGACGTGATGAACACATGGAAACTGGAGCAACTACAGGGTAAGCACTTATTGAGTGCTTCTCCATCCCTGGTGTTCACCAGCGTTCAGTGTTCAGCAGGCTGTAATGCAAGTCACATGTGTCTGCTCATCTGGTATATACTGTAGTATTTTCTTTGCACAATTGCAGGGGAGTCCATCAAACTTTTAAGGCTGCGAGAACTGCCGATTGGCAACTATACCGTGCCTTTGAAAATCGTTGATCAGCAGGGCTTAGAGACAGAGGAGGACCTCATGTTAAGAATCTGTGAGTGCTCTCAAGAGGGCGTCTGTAGACCTTTGGAAGCTCAGTCGACCAGTTTTGGAGGAGCTGCTATTGGGGCCCTGATAGGAGCTCTTCTGCTGATGCTGTGTAAGTAACGCCTGCATTGGCAAACCGGCATGCCTACTATCAATGTCACATTGCTAATAGGGATATGTAAAAGGAAGTAAGGGAAAGCCATGTTACATACAATGTTAATGTGCGAGGAACAAGTGCTAATATGCAAGTTTCAAAGATCTGACAAGTTTGGGTTTAGAGGTGGAAGTGTTGTGTTACTTTGTCCTTATGGTAGATGTCACATCTACAGTGCTTTCCGTTATCATTGTCAAAGTGTGTGGCAACTCGAGGCAAGTCAAACTTTACAGTGGAGAAGTTGCAGTGCTGCTTTAAGTGTAACCTCAATGCACCTTTTAGATTTTTTTTCAAACTTGGCTGTTTGTACGTTGTGGTCTTTTTTGGTGAACGAAGCAGCTGTCCACCTTTCTGACACTCAGGTTACATGCAATGGATATGTGTGTTTTTTTTGTTGGCTTGTACAAAGTCTTTTATAGGGTACCAAACACATAAGGACCCTAAACTATAAAGCCAAAAGCCATTTCTCTCGTATAGGCTTTGAAGTTTGCGGACCGCCACAGAAATGGCAAACAAAAGGCTTCTAGTTGTCTTTTAATATGTGTTTATAACAAGTTGTCTAGTCCTGTCAAAGTTCGTCTCATAAAACATTTTTTTTAAAAATGCAATCGTTTGGTTTCTGTTTCGTAGTACTCTTGCTCTGTTGTGTGCGCTGTGACTGCAGTGGAAAGAAGATCAGCGAGTTCCCTCCAGACACTGTTGATGAAGGAAACCAGACCCTCATCAAGTACAATGATGAAGGAGGTGGCTGCAGTTCTCAGGTGACTAACAGAATGTTACCCTGTATCTGGTGAAGTAACGGAGAATCTTGACTGTCCAGCATGCACATATGAAGTTATTGTGACTGTAGATCATGGTGTATCTGACCCGCTGCATGCATGTCATACTAGAAGTTAATACAGAGGTTGTAGAATGTCTCTCGTAGTAGAAGAGCTGCATTTTTAGCGAGATAACTGTGCAAAATGAATCTCTTATAATGTGCACAGCATGATCATTTATTTATTTACTATCAAACATAAAAAGTTGTATTTTTTTTTAAATTGTTTCATAGTGTTCCACGCATGGGATGACATCACGGTGCACAGAATAAGAAATTGACAAATCTGTAACTGCAATTGGATGATTGGTTGTACACTAACGAAGGCTATCCTTAACCTGATCAAACCTAGCTTGGACGTTTCTTAGAATTGCTGTTCATACAGAGCCAACCACAGGAGAAAAAAAGTTCAGGGCAGCTTCTTGTATCATTTGATAGTGCCACTTATATCATTCCCGGGATGATAAGCATGTTACTTTTTTCAGGTAATTCTGGTGGCACATTCCACCGAATGAAAATGTATCTACTACAGCTATTTTATATGATCTCCTTTAGGCTTCCCAACCAATCATTATGCCTTTACCTACAGCTGACCACGGAATGGCAAAGAATGGCATGCAGGTATAGTGAGGCTGAAATTCTTTATTTCAGGGAAACATCAAAATGTGTAAAATCACTCCTCCTGTTTTTATTTTTCTGCAGAAGTCAAACTAGCAGTGTATTATAATTGGTATATATTTCTAACAGCAATATAATGAATTACAGTGTGTTATCTGTTTCAGTTATTTTTACTTTATTACACTAAATTGTTTGCATTGGACTGTATCCAACACAGTACTGGATTACATGCAGTCAGATTTATTGTAATCTTCATGCAAGATGTGCCGAAACATACATCTTATTTTTCCTGCAGATTGTCCAATGTGGGAATGGGTTTCAAAAGAGGAGCAGCCAGAATATGGAGTGACGGGAGTAGCCAGGGGGAGGCAAACCGCCTAGGGGGCAGCTATTGTACAATTTGTATTGAATTAGAGGAGGTGTCTCAGGAAAAGCTTTAGATACAGTATGTGGCAATCAATGCTCTGAAATTGTGTGTAATACAACCTGTATGAAATTGATTGTGACGATGCTGGGTGCAATATATTTTTAGAATGTATTTGAATTGGACGGAACCATCCAGACATTACCTCAACACAGCTCCTGGGGCTTGAGGGAGGACAGGATGTATGGGATGCATGTAAGTATGGGATGAATTCTCACAGCGCTTTATCCAGATCAGACCGGACTCTCTGTGAAAAAACTGAAAACCACTCTAGTCCTTCTATTGCATTTGTATTTATTTAACCAGGAGATTTACCCATTGAGACCTAAGCCCTTTTTTACAATGGGGTCCTGGAAAACAATTAAAAAGGACAATCGCAAAGAACAAAAAAACACAATAAAAAAGAACGTGTGGTTCAAACTTAATCACCAGCATAGAGATATACTGTACTATGCTATACTATACTATTTTCTATACTATACAAATACTATACCCTATTATAGCATACCATACTACACAATACTGTAATGTATTTTACTGTGCTATACTGTAACAGTCAGACCTCTAGGCCACCTGTCTGAACTGATCAATTCCAGTACAGTGCAGATGTTTCCTAAATACACTTTTGGATGGTCCCTGATCAGCAGTCATTGTACCAAGGTTGGCTGTTAATTAGCAGTTTCAGTAAGCCATGCATTCTAATGCTGTAATATTTGTATTTTCAGATGGAGCCAGCCATGTACTCCAGAATAATGAGCCTTAAAGAACTGAATCTGGAATCTGAAAGAATGAGTCTGCAAGAGAAGATCGCTGCGGTATGAAGCAGAATGTTTGTTTCTTAACGTCGTAAAAGCTTCGTGAAAGAATGGTAAAGTGCAGACCAGTATGGTAAATGATGTCCAGTGTCTGTTTTTTTTTCCAGAGGCTGTTTGTCCTTAATGGTTTAGATGCCAACTTTAATAACAATGAGCCACATGTCTATGCTGAGGAGGGCGAGCTAGACAAAGTTCACTCCCTGGATGACATTAGCATTGCCAACAACAGCCAAGGACTGGACTTCCTGCAAGACTTGGGGCCAAAGTTCAGCACGCTGGGAGGAGTCTGCCAAGAGGACCTGACGCAGAAAGGCTTTACATTGAAGTCAGCAACAAACGGTTATTGACCTACATACTGTGGCCCCTTTGTGCAATCTCCATCTAGTGCAGGCACATTGAGCACACTCGTAAGCTTTCCTATGTTCTTATATGAATGTTTTGGTACTTGCAAAGGTCCTGCAAATGTTTAATTTTGTATCAATTATTTTACTTCCAGTCACACGTTGCTGAAAGTTTTGCTGTGCTCGATACCTTGAAAAAATGTTGCATTAAAGTACACAGTATGCATACACCATCATTAGAGGTCTCACCCTGTGCAGTTCTGCAGATATAACAAAGGAGAGACTATCCCAGAAGTAATCCCAATGGAAATTGTATTGATAAAAGCTACATGACCAGTATAGTTACATACAGTAATGCTGGTAAACGTTATGCAAGTTGGCATCAAGTTCATACATGAACCCAAGTACAAAACTACATCGAGACAAACCCTATTCAGAGCTACTATAAAATCCTATTAGATATTGTAAATGTCACACCATGCGGAAAGTAGTCTGTAAACAGCACATGCTCATTTTCTTATCACTGCTGAGCAGCCACTTGCATTAAGGCCTTCCTCAGCACATTTGCTGAGAGACCTCCCATTTAAACCACTGGGAACAGTTACAGGCTTTCAGATTGCTAGCGTACCATTTCTGAGATTTGTAATTTAGCACTGATGTTAGACATGCATGCGCTGAATGGTGTTTAAATAGAGGATACGCATCGGCTGTACTGAAACGTGCAGCAAGGTCTGGAGGCCTTCCTCTCAAGTCACATGGGTGTATTGCATTCCACAGCATTATGTGTTCTGTCTGTTGCCCCTGTCATGTATAATATTTGTATTTTTAGTTTATGGAGGTAACTGGAGTTAGAGTTGATGCCAGGCTAAAATGTCAGAAGGCTGGAGGTACAATGTTCACCTGTCTAAAAGATAGGAAGACTACAGGTAAGGGGCAGGAAACCCTAAAGGCACACAGTGAAATCATTTCAAATGTATAATCGCACAAGAGCAGCTCTTAGGTCTCCAGTAATATATTCAGTTAAAGCTGAGGTTTGGGACCGCAAAATGTGCAATTACTAACATTTTGACTACGTGTCTCTTGTGTTGTGTTATAATACAGCGGACACTTATTAAAACTTTCCTGGAAGTGTTTTTGTTTTGTTTAGTACACTAACTATTAGAAATAAAATGAAAACAAGTGTTATTTTTTTGTTAAAGGTTGGTTTCTACTGGTGTTTTGCTTCTTAGATATTACATTTTTAATTCCATGTTTTCAAAAATCGCAATACAAAGTTGTTTTTTTTTACGTCAACAAATCTGCACTTAAGTCATGTGGCTTTCTGCATCGCTTGAGTTTGGGTTTCAATAGTTTTTTCTATTTAAACACTTTCAATTACATAAAAAATAAATAAATAAATAAATAATGGTCTGCAAGGGAAGGTTATAGACATGTATGGTTATGACTATGTGTTAAGCTTGTTACAGATTTTATTTTTACATTTTCGAGGTGCTGGTGTATGTTTTCAAAAGAATTGCTGTACTGTTTGTATGTGTATTACGATATTAATATAATGCACTATGAAGATTGCTGTATGATTTGTATGTGTATTACAATATTAATATAGTGTGGTTGATGACGACTATTAGAAGTAAAGGTGTTGTAACATCTAAGATTTCTTTGCCAAATGATATTTTTACTGAGGAAAATGTTACCCAAAAAACACTTCATAGCCTAGACTGATTTTCACATACATGTACATTTTGAAAATAAACATTTGTATATTATTCTTGTTTTGTTTGTCTTTGGTAATTTACAGTGAGTAAATCCCATTCTGTGCATATTTACTAAAATGACATCACTGTATGGAGCAAAGCATACAAAAACTATCCACTTTGGTGTTGTGGGTTTGTGATATGGAAGTCTTCTCACTTTGAAGCAGTCTTGGGACCCAAGTTGTAGAAATGCCTGCCATTGTAATGTAAGCTAGATCAGTTAATCTAGCTATATTGGTAAGAAACAGAGTTTGACTGATCGTGACTACATTATATATGTCAATCAATTAATCACTCAATCAATCTTTATTTCTCATAGAGCTTCTTTCACGATAATCGCCTCAAAGCGCTTTACAGATAAAAATAACAAAAATGAATATACAAAACAATTTTGAGAAATGGGGAAAAACACCATAAAATATCCTCTTAAATTACATACATTAAAATAATAAAAAAAATAGGTTTTTAATCTTACTTTTTAAAAGGCACTGACAAAATGTACATCCTTTATATGGCAAGGAGCTCAAACTAGAGAGTAGCTCCTGAACTCAGGTGAAAGCAGATTTTTAAAAAAACAACAAAAAAAAAACGACAGTATTTTAGTAACTACAATAAGAACTATTTATAATGATTACAAATATCAGAAATACAGTAAAAAAAAAGAAGAAAAAAAGAAACATGAAGCTTGCCCATTAATCAAATTCAACCAAGCGGCTCTTAGCCCTTTATACTGTAGCTTAGCCAAATAGTTAACAGCACAGTGAAAAGGTAGGTCACTGTGACGTACAATTCCAACATGTGGTTCTAAAGACGTATCCTTAATCACTGTGTCCTCGGGAACATTTGCTAAGATATGCCCATAGCAAGTTGTATTCCAGTTGGATAAGCAGTTCTCAAGCTTATGGGTGTGTGCACTATATACCTAGCTTCAGGGAAGCAGATATTAATCTACTTATTAAATATTAAGACACAGTTATTGCAAATAGTTATTATAAAATGGGACTTGTGTGTGTATTGTTGCATAAAATTGACACGGATGCTACAAGTTGCAACTTTTTGATCAACTGGGGACAGTTTTAAGTAAACTACGTTAGTAATGAGGTTGTCATCCTATCAGCCGGCATGTTTTAAAATCCAAAGAATGTCTGCTGCCTCACCCATGAACTTCTCCACTTTTGCCCTCTTTCAAAAACAAGTTTTGGTGTGAATTTGCCTCCATCTCTTTAATGTACCTCCTATTCTTATTGTTCAATAGAAGATAAATCAGCAGTCAAGGTGAGATGTCATTTTTTTTACCAGATGATTGATGCTTTTATAAGCTGTACTTGTTCATTTTTTATGTGAAAAGTCATCTTAACAAAGAAGTAAAGTGATTGTTTGAAAGGACGACAGCGTGACGGCAGTTTGTAATAGAATTGAGGAGATTAAGTCTTTACTGTACAGAACTATTCTTTCTTGGCACTTGGACCTGCTATTCAGAGCACCGTGTAGGGTTACCTGCTATCTCTCAACGTCACTGCCGTTCCCTACGGGAGGCCAGTACCGAGGCAGGGTGCAGGAGGTGTGTTTACATTTTCTGACTAAAGGATTGATGACTGACGTGTTTGATGTGCTCGTTGACGTTACTTTTTCGCTTTTCTTTAAATTTACAAGTTCTGCCCACTGAATTTGCTGTTAAGCTTTTGCATCTAGAAGGAAAGATTAGGCCATTACCTGCCACCACACAAGAAAATACCTTATTGTGCTGGTCCAAAGAGCTTGCAGAAGAAATCTGAACTCCACAGTAAATTTGGTCTCATAAAAGAATCAGCTCATTTTGTCACTACAGTCAGTTACTTTGACACCAGACAGGTTGGAATGAACTCATTGGATCTGCAGTCCACTCCACCTCTCTACTCATTGATGGGCCTGACAGAAACAGTATCTGTTGTGTTGTCTTCTTTATGCCAAGTCGGGGAACCAGCTTCTTCAGTTATCAAGACAACCAAGCTGATATTACATAACAAATGGACGTCTGTTTTTGATCGTAGCCGATTGGGTAAACCAATAAAATGTGGTAATCAATCAAATTGCACAGGACCTCCTCTCCATTGAAGCTAATGAAACCCCCCCCCCAGTCTTACTGTACCTGCAGTGTTTTGCCTCACGCTCTGAGGTTGGAAAGAAAAACAAGTGGCAGAAAACAAGTCTTTTGATTTTAATACAGAGTGTTTGAGATGAACGCTTCCTGCTGTAAACCTTTTTCTCCCTGTTTCCTGAAGTGAGGCAGGGAGTGTGTGTTTGTGTGTGTGTGGGTCTATGGAAGGTATGCAGAGTTTAAGTGTCTGGCAACCGGTGTTTCTGTTTCAACACCACAAGGGGACAACATTGTCCCTATGTAAGTTACAATTGCAGTTTAAAAAAGAGATTTACAGTAATCCATCGCATCTCCGACTGCGATGGGATCAGAGTAAGGGCGGATATGTAAAAAGTCAGATGAATGAATCCTGTTTTAAATACCATTTGATTACAGGTATTTGATTTTTTTGTTTTTACGACTTATTTATTTTGTGTTTTGGGTTGTTTACTGCAGTGGTGTGAGCCTCTTGGCAGGTCGTCATTGTAAATGAGAATTTGTTCTCAATTCACTCATCTGGTTTTGATTGATTGATTTGTTGGTTGATTGATGGACCTGCACAAGGGGTAGTTCCGTGGATGAAAAAACAAAAAAAACAAACATCCAGCCACATAAACTAGAACACCGAATAGCAAGTAATAAAATGTGTCAAGTAGCCTTTCACTGAGATCAAGGGAGTTCCTGCAAAAACCAAAAATATTCACAGGCTACAGCATGTTACTGTGGTACCAAAGTGCAGGTATGTGCACCATTAGCTTACATTCTGTGTGTTCTTCGTAGAAGCAGATAACACAGGCAGCTCTTACAGCTTAACAGCCAAGAAGGCTGTGCTGGAGAAGTCAGATCTGACTGTTCAACTAATTCAATAACTGTATGTACTAATTCTGTGATGAATTACAGTGGTGCATGCAGGTATGATGTCACCCCTTGATGTGTTGCAAATGAAGTGTTCTTACAGTTGGCGCATAAGTAATCCAATCCACCGATAGCAATTTGGAGTAAAAAGCTTTGAGAACTAGGCCAACTGTAGATTAGACTAATAAATTACAGCTGCCAAGGTGATTGTAGAAGAGGAGCAATTACAATCAGAGACTGCTTACTGGTACACATCTTTGGCACTTGTACTCGTTCCCTGGAGCACATTCTGACAATAGTTAGCGAAAAAAAAAAAAAAAGGAGGGACTCTAAGTCATGAGGTCCCCTGGGGAGCAAGCTGTAGAGGTGGGGGAGGGGAGAAAAGCTGCAAAACTGTATGCTTTTCAAATACCCTCTTATTTGTCTGCAGTCCATTACAGCACATTACAAACTGACTACACTTCATGCCACAGTGCACCTGAGGTACATTACTATACAGTACATAAAAAATGCACACATAGAAAAGGGGACTGAATATGGTTTAAAATGACAAGAAACTGGAATACATATGTTGGTATTTGATCTCAAGCCCTAAAGGGATCTGTGTCTTTAAACTATCAAAAAAACAAAGAACAGCGTACATTGGTTTCACACATTCCACAGAGAAACACTCCCACTGTTAACAGACTTTGTTACAGGTACACACAGGGGTGAAAAATCATGTAGAAACACAATCCCATAATCCTGTCAATGGGGTGTAGTGCCACCGTGGCTGCCCAGACTAGCACTGATCCCATTTAACAAGTCTGCAAGGTGTTTACTTTGTTTGGAGGGGAGAGGTGCCCGTTCCTCAATGACCGCTGCCTTTAGCTTCAGGGTGGTCAGGGTGGAAATCTAGTTCATCAGAACAGCCCTCGTGAAATTTAAAGTAAATTGCCCTGTTTAAATGGCACGAAAGATAACAAGAAAATTAATGCAGGAGTAAATGGAAAATATGAATCATGTGTAATTACAGAACTTATAAAAGCAACATGATAAAAGCAAAATGTTTTCACCTTACACCAAAATAAATGTCATGCCTTGTGCACAAACTCAAATGTTTGACTATGCGACTGAATTTTACTTTATGTGAACAGCCTGATGTATAATTTTAGTTTCCTGATTTGTTTTTTTAACAGATAAATTGGTACAGATTATTTGTGTTGGCAAACAATAGAAAGTGTAATTTCACACAAAAGAAGATTAAAGAGACTGAATTTCCCCCCAGTGCTTGGGCATGGCTAAATTTTAAACACACCTTCATGTCGAGCTTGCAAAACCTACAAGAAAAAAAACATTTTTTATTGGGTAACAATAGAAGAATACAAGAAAAAAGCTTAAACAAGAAAATAAAAACACCCAATTTTATAATTCTATCTCCTACCCCAAGAATGCATTGCCTATCTCTCTAGTCTCTACTTTATAACCAAGTGTCATATAATTAAAACGCATCCCCTCACCCCCCCTTTTACACACACAACCCAAATGTATGACCTCTGATGCATTCCAGGGCATGTGCTCAGTTCATGCTGTAGAACTAGCTATATGCAAAGCCTTGTCTAAGAGTTTAATGAACTTTCAATTCAAAGCTTACAATATGGATTATCTTCATAACTTTAAACATCACTGGTAGTAGTAAAACAAGTATGATTATGAAATTAAAACCACATTTTCTCAAAGCCCCAAAGTTGAGTGATGCACTAAGTGCATTCACAGGTTCTGTGGTTCTCCCGGGAGCTGGCTTTTTATAATGCCTTTAGGCTCGTTGTTGTGCTATGTTTTTTAAATGGAAGGAAGTAAATTGTTATCTCTGATTGTCTTCTTCTAACATACAGCTATGGTCAAAAGGTTTGCATCACTCTATAGAATTTTGCTTCGTAGTTTTTCAGCTACTCAATGAGAAACTGACAATAATTGAGAAATATGACATTTAGAAATCTAACGTGAAATACTCTATTAGTTGTGTAAAATTAAACAGGCTTTTTAAGCAAATAAAGGAATAAATCAAATACTGGAATGGAAGGCTTTGAAAATATGTGTGTGGCATTTAATAATACTGGTAATCGTTTCTTGTAACCACTGGCTTCTCCCCAAACTGCCCTTTGTTGTACTTTACAGAAAGTCTGGCAATCAGATAGGAATTATGTCCCACATTGCTCTAGTACTATTCACTGTCATAAGAAAACATCGCTTTGTCTGTCTGTTGTTTACACTGTGCTGTACTGTACTGGAGTACATGTAAAAATGATCCACCCCTTTCCATGGAAGTATACCACTGGATCATTTCCTGATTATATCAGAGACCGTGGGTCAGCTCTCCAAACCTGCCTTGCCGGTTTTGTCAGAAGTTTATAAGTAGGCTACACTTGGGTTTACAGATGTATTTGAAGTTGAGTGAATATCTAATATAATGGCTTCCGGTAGACTTTTATCATTTTGTAGTTTCTTTTGATTACATTGTGTTAAATACAATATCTAAATTATGTTTAAAAAAAAGAAGATAAACAGTAGTTATCATGTAAGAGTTTCATTATGATGCTGTTTTTTAAAAGTACCACTTAGCAACAGAAACAGCAACTGGACTTCTGGATATCTGAAACTGTAGTGTAGTATTTATTTCTTTAACTATAGTGTGCCAACATGGGTCACTTAAATGTGACATTTCAAAATCTAACATGAAATACTGTACTGCTATTATGGCTTCTGGTAGACATTTGCAATATAATTTTGCAGTTGTACTTGTGAAATAAAATATCTAAATTATGTTCATTCACTAAGCCTTCCTGGAAGTGAGGTGGTGCTCTGTTTTTTTAGGAACACAGGACAAAAAACTAGGTAGTGCATTTATTCCTCATCTTACGCAGTTTCAGATACTTTGTATATTAAATGTCTTGGCATCCATGACTAAGAACATAAGAACATTAAAAACAATTATGAACAAGAGGCCATTCTGCTACATGTAGCTCAGCTGGTTCCTAGTGCTGATAGAATTGTCCTGTCTTCAAATACATACATTTATTTTCCCATTAAGTTATCCAAGGAGATTCTCGATCCAGCAGGATGCTCGTCAACCACAGGAAATACTAACTGTATTGAAACAGCATACTGCTTAAGAGAGTTCACCACAAAACCCCTCAAACATGAAGTTCTGTGGTAAGAGGGCAGAAAACAACTATTTATACTGTCTATGCAGTTAAAGCATCATTCCATATACCTTATATAAACCATGTTGGAAATACCCGAAAAATAATCATCTATCAACAAAACCCGTATGTATGTATCAAGGAGCAAAAAACAACTCATTCAATTTAAGTATAGATCATTTCCATTTAAGTTTAGATAATGGGCTAGTTTTATCAACATCTTTAAGTCAAAGATAACAGCCTTTGTTATCTTTGAAAACAAGGGTGTATAGTGATTTTAAAACACATAATAGAAGTGTTGTTAATTTTTTTGTACATGAATCAGGTATTGGTGAGATTAATCTGGTATATACTAGTCAATTCAAAAGTCATCCACCAAGAAATGTCTGTCATTCTTAAGTGTTGAATTGAGGTCTGTAGCCTTGTTCTAACCATGAGTTCAATTAAATAATGAAAGGGTTGGATGGAACAAGGCCACTGGATTGGAATGGACGTCAAAAGCCCAAAGAGTTGATTATATAGAGAACAGGGGATGGTCCCAAGTTGGTAACAGCAAGAACACCAGTGAGGAAAGACAGCCAATGGTATGACAAAGTACTGTGTAACCAAATTCCCTTTCCTGACAGTTCTCAAAAGGTATGATCCTACAGAGAAGAGATTTTGATAAACATCAACAGTAATTATTGATGCATAGTTACCCCAAAGACTCCCATTGAATCAGCGCCATCCTGACTTCCCATGGTGGACCTACATCATAGTGATAGTATTATGGCATCGTTTGGTCCAACCTTTGGACCTGTACGTCAACAGTTTATTTGTTTTTGCTCAGATAATTATAGATACAGTATATTAGTTTACAAATTAAAAAAAAAAAGAATTGTAGACAGATTTTGATAATACAATTATTTTTCCATTCTAAAGATATTTTCTCACTTCCAATATACAGTCGTTTCTTAATATTCATGCAAATGCCATCTTACTTCTTAGGGCAATTGTATTGTTAGTCACTTTTCTTTTCCAAAAGCGTCTTTATTGCTGTTAGATTTTGCTGGCACAGCATTGTCTTAGCTGTTAATTATCTTATTACCCCTCGGCCACAGTCTGCACGAGTTTAGTAAGGATGCGTGACTGTCAGCTAGTTAAATAATCAGTAGCTGATCAGCCACGCATCCTCACGGGGTTTTAAATATAAAAACAATAAGAAATACGCGGCGCTGTTATCCGCGGCGCAAACAATAATGTAAATAATAATAAATAAATATATAGGGGCGGGACACTCCGCCACAAGGAACCAGAGCAAAAAGTCTACTTAAAAACCTGAAGCGTTCAAAGTAATCAAAAAAACATCTGTTGGATGTCATGAAGGTACCAATCTAAACCAATGAAGGGCTGTCATTTACTTTCCAACCTACCTTTTGTAAGGAATTGCAAGAAATAGCACAAGCCAGATGGTTTATTACGTTTGGTGTAGTGCAGAGTTAGACTTTTTTTAAAGAAAAAATAAAGTGTTTGTCAAGTAACATAGCACTTTAGTTTTTTTTGGGAGCCCAAAGGCCAACACAAGGCTCTCTGTGGGCTTTGAAGCAGAAAGCTCCAGAACGAATGGCTGACCCTGCAGGCCTGTGCTGGTGTCTGTACTGGAAATGGCTCAGATGACCCTGGATATGGTTCATATTTACAAGGTTACAAGGTGTGCTAAATAGGTAAGGTCTTTGTCCTAGAGACAGTACATAGTTATCTTGTAACACATTAAAACAAAGGTACAGATTGTAAGAGGTTTTATTTATTCTTAAAAATAATAAGCCCATTTTCTTCTTCAGGTAAAGTCAATCAAAAAGAGTTTATTCAGGAATCGAAAATGCAAACAGGAACAAAGCAAATCAAATGTGATATATCAGTGATCTCACACACAGGCCTCAGCTGTTCTGAGCTGGCATCAGGGTAGATGTTATTTTCTGAGCCAAACTGAGCTGACATCAGTGTAGATGTTAGTTTCTGAGCTACACTGAGCATTGAAATTACTTCGTACAGCACAGATATATTGCTAGCTTACGTAATTTCCTTGACCAAATTTGGTGTCATTTCCCTAGCGTGATGCATGGTGTGAGACAAAGCACATTCAAAGTTAACATTTGCGTTTCTTCTTCACTTTATCAATGTCAGCAGAAACCCAGATAACAAGAAGTTACATTTAAGCTATGAGTTTTGCCCAATTCTCACAGGCAGCAAAGCGCTATACCCACGCATCACAAGGTTGAACAACAAGGCTGGTGATTGCAAACTGTTGATGTACACCACCTATGTACAGCTTAATTTTAAGAGTTTATTAACCCTGCGTTGATTTAGAGCTTACACTAAACACAGGAAAATCACACAATGTTTACAGACAGTTTCAATGATTTCTCACTTCCTTCATCATTTAAATGGGAAGCATAAGCAACAGGTAGTATAATGGAAAAGAACAGATGGCTGATGAAACAATAAGAGCTTGTGCAATGTAATTGTAAAAACCTAATGATACATTTGCAAAGTGTGTTATTAGGCATTCCGTGACACTTTACCTAAAGTTATAGCGTGCCACTTTTAACAAAAGTAAATGGTTTTAGAACAAGTTTTAATTGGTTAGATTATGGTTTGCACTCAAAACAGCTTATTAAGCCGAAACAAAAGTACCTCCGAGGTCACAGCTGCACTCTGAGTTATGAAAAGCCAGCCTCTCCCCACAAGGCCAGGGCAATAAATAGGCAAGAGTTTCAAAATGCTTACAATATATTAAATGTTCGCCATTAGGGGGAATACTTGTGCTGAAAGAGTGTTCCAAGAAATCAATGGGAAATCTAAACTTTGACATCATTCACATGTCTTGGTTTTGATGTAGTACACACTCTGGTTTGAGGACAAATGTGCAAAGTATACTGATTGTATTCACTCACAGGAGGAACTAGACATTTGTGAATTCAATTTTTTTTTCTTTGTATAAATTATATATATATTCCATTTTTAAACGTTTCCATAACAGACGGTGATGACCACTGACCTGTTTACAAAACTTTTATTAACAAATCTGGTATTATCTGGAAAGACAAAACAAATAGTAAAAAGCAAGCCAAAAAAAAATAAAAAAATAAAAAAGAGCTCTTGAACCTTCCCAAAAGTATTCAAATTGAAAATACTTTTGCTGGATCGTGGCCTTCATGCGTTCCACTGAGGCTAGTTACACATTCGTTTTCTTTTTTATTCAGTGGATGGTTTTCTACGTTGTTATTTTAGAAGCTGTAAGGTTCCGGCTGCAGCCAATTCCGTCTGAACAGAAGCAAGTAAAAGTTAGAGCTTAATTGTCTGCCACCCTCACTGATATCGTAGCAGGAAGGAACTGGACAGTCCACATGAAACCATGTGGAAAAACAATCTAAGTTGCATACTACGTAAAAGCTGGTTCATTTTCCATGAACCAGCAAAATAATTGCACAGTTGAAGGCATACGATGTCCACCAACAAGAAGCTCAGGCTGCTCGTTTTGATCTTCTTGATAAACGGAAATACCTTAAAACATCAAGCACATACCTTAAAATACCTTAAAACATTTTCAAAGCATTTTTTTTAATTAGCAGGTGTGATTCACATTCATTTTTGACTGAGGTGATCGTTTATTCTAAAGAAATGTCTTCCAACATCAAGTTTCACTGACTTCGCCTTGACAAACCATCCGTCAAGATCATCACATCAAAATTACATTCTGATTACATATTATTTTGAGGAATAAAACATGCATTTGGATTCAGATAGACGCTGTAACAATGACATAACATTGAGTGGTACACAATGTGGGAAACTAGAGAAACTGCAAAAATTCATCAAACTGTACAGAATTATAATCAATAAAGTTCCCCCTGCTCTGCATATAAAGCTGCACAGTAACGTGCAGAGGACATTAAAAGGGCAAGGGCTCATTGATAAAAAAGGGCACTTATCAAGCATCGCAATATTTTTATGACAGAGAAAAAGATTACTTTGGGGGCATAAGGGCTGGAAGGCAGGGGCTTAAATGTCAAATTTTTCATTTGTTGTCAGTATTTCGTTAAGTATATGGAAAACTACGAAGCGGAATGTAATTTAACGTGTTAATGTAACATTATGCAGCAGGTTTCATTCGGCTTTATGAAGCAAAATTGGTTCATTCTATACGGTAATGCCATAATTTTGGCCATAGTTGTACAGTAATTGACTCTATTTGTAAGTTACCCACTCAAAACAATTCCTGATGTGCACCTTGCTTTTGTACAGTAGTTTGCTGTGAGGTACAGGTGTGCCTGTTCTGTCTTGCAAGGAATGAGGACATAAATGTAAAATCAATGTCTTATATGCAAAACAGGTGAGACAATGAGAAAATGTTTTGGCTCGACTTGTTTTTGCATGAAGCGGCTGTTTGAAACCCTCTTGTTTACCTTCACAATCTTTTTGATTTACATATTTTCGCAAATGGGATTAAAAGTGGTTTCAAAAACACCATGATAATGCATTTTAATCTTATTCAGCATATTCCACAAACAAAATGTTGAAACAAGCCCTCTTCTTGTCTTGTGGACGAAAAAGGAAGTTAACTGAATAAATTACAGGAGCAGGGATTGCACGTGAATAGTACAGCTCTCGAGTCATCCTGTTCCTATTCCTGTATCACATGTAACGCAATGCTTAGCCTTCCCTCTATATTATTCGTTTTTTTTTCTTTTTCTAAATCATATGCAGTATATTATCTGTTGCCTGGGGGGGGATACAGATACAGAATTGACATTTGTGGACTTGAGGGTGGGTGGTCTTTTAAGGGTGGAGGGAGGTGGCCGTTGTATGGCCGATGTCTTGAAAAGACATGGGGGATGTGTGAGACAGCAGGGAGGGGTTAATTCCTCCCTAGAGGAAAACATGTGCGTAGGCACATTTTGTGTTTGTTTTGTTAATTGTTTAATTGTTTTGTTTTATTGTTTTATTGTTGATCATTACCGGCACCTGGCTACTATTGAAAATTGGAGCCAGGTGCCCGGTTTAAAAGGAGAGCAGTCAGTCTGCTCGGGGCGGCTGCTGAAGAGGGTAGAAGCCCGACTGTGCTGGTGTGTGGGTACAGCCGTAGTTTAAAAGAAAAAAAAGGCAGAGTGAGTCCTTTTTTGTGTGTGCTGATTGTGTTTGATGCAGGTAAACAGCTTAGCTGTCCTGTTGTTTAATTTAGGTTCCTGTTTTGTTTTAGTTATTGCTCAAAGAAGAGCTAGGTGTTTGTTTTGTTTATTTTGATTTTGTGTGTGTTAATTAAAAATAGCGCAACCGCGCTTCAAAAATCCATTTGCGTGTGCTGGGTCAGTGTTTTTAAAGGGGCAACGAACCGCAGAGAGGGGGTTTATACAAGATACAGAATCTTGTTTCATAAACACAGTAGCTTTTCACAGAGAATCTCTGACATTCACAGTGAAACAACCGTCAATGTACCAGTATGTGCCAATGCAAATATCTAATATGAGGAATGAGCAATGCATGGGGCGAGACAGTCATTGTTTTTTATAACACAGATTACTAATGATGTGGAAAAACTGATTAAATATTCCTTAACTACATAACTATCCTCTCTAGCTCTTTCAGCAGATATGCTCAGGTTAATGCGCTCCCCTGTAGAATTGCTGGCTCAGGTTGCATTCATGAAACAGTGCCAACTTAATTCTTTTAGTCATCTCACAACGAGATATAAAGGCTGACTCGACGTTTGTAGGATTATTTGAAGGTCGAGTGGATAAGTGGACTACTGAAAGCACTGATCTGCATTTAGAAAATGAAGACTGTTTGGGGGATTTTTATACTAGCAGCATTTGTAAGTATTACACCCTCCTCTACTTGTGTGTTGCATTATGTGAAACAGTGACAGATACAGGCTTTAGCTGCTTGCCAACGAGAACGTTTTGTTTGGAATGTGTAACATTTTGGGTTTAGTTTTACTAAGCACAGCTGAACACCTCGACAACTGACAATTACCCATTATGACAGATGCAGGCATTAAAGTGTGATATACTGTACAGTCAACCACTGGAAATCTGGGCTTGCTCCTTCTTTCAAACTCTAAAGCTTCCCACTACAGATGATTGCTTTTGTAAATATTTGGGGAGTAAAAGCTTTGCAAATATGGTCCACTATGACTCTAGTTAACCCTGTCAAGATAGAGCCATTATATATATATATATATATATATATATATATATATATATATATATTGTGAGACAGCAGGGAGGGGGTTAATTCCTCCCTAGAGGAAAACATGTGCGTAGGCACATTTTGTGTTTGTTTTTGTTAATTGTTTAATTGTTTTGTTTTATTGTTTTATTGTTGATCATTACCGGCACCTGGCTACTATTGAAAATTGGAGCCAGGTGCCCGGTTTAAAAGGAGAGCAGTCAGTCTGCTCGGGGCGGCTGCTGAAGAGGGTAGAAGCCCGACTGTGCTGGTGTGTGGGTACAGCCGTAGTTTAAAAGAAAAAAAAGGCAGAGTGAGTCCTTTTTTTGTGTGTGCTGATTGTGTTTGTTACAGGTAAACAGCTTAGCTGTCCTGTTGTTTAAGTTAGGTTCCTGTTCTGTTTTAGTTATTGCTCAAAATAAGAGCTAGGTGTTTGTTTTGTTTATTTTGATTTTGTGTGTGTTAATTAAAAATAGCGCAACCGCGCTTCAAAAATCCATTTGCGTGTGCTGGGTCAGTGTTTTTAAAGGGGCAACGAACCGCAGAGAGGGCGGATCTTTTACATATGGTGGCAGCGAGTGGGGGCGCCCCTAATGACCCAAAAATGGATTTTAAAGATTTAATAGAGAGGTTCAGTAAGAACACCGCTGCTCAGGAAGAGCAGACGAAGAAAATGGAGAGGCAGAGGCAGGAGCTGGGCGTGGCCCCGTTGTTCATACAGGAGCGGGAGCCGACCGAACTGGAGCTACTGCTGCAAAAGTGGGAGCTTCCGTCCCGAGAGCCAGAGGGGTGGAACTGCCATCCCGAGAGCCAGAGGGGTGGAGCTGCCGCTTCTAGAACAACCAACCGTGCAAGTGAGTCCGGCGTTGCTGAGGGAGGTTCCCTGTCCCGTCATCGTGGACACCTGGCGGAATGCCCAGACCTCCCTGCGCTGGACCTTGCTCCCAGGTCGCCAGTACAGCCAGGCACAGTCGTTTGCCTGGTCCCTTACTCCACTCCCCTGGAATCCCAGACGTCGCTGCGCAAGAGGCAGACGCCGCTACGCAAGGGGCAGAGGTCACTAGCGTTCCCCCTGCT
The DNA here is from genome assembly GCA_030684275.1 of Acipenser oxyrinchus oxyrinchus. NCBI lineage: Eukaryota > Metazoa > Chordata > Actinopteri > Acipenseriformes > Acipenseridae > Acipenser > Acipenser oxyrinchus. The sequence goes on along the minus strand of CM060274.1, from coordinate 11,494,281 downwards.
GATTGCTCCGCTCCCCTTGCCTAGTGCTGCGCTCCACCTGGGATCCCAGAGGTCGCTGCGCAGGTCCACAGGCGCACGCCTCTGCCTGTCAGTCCTGGCTCCCGGTCACCGGTCTGCGCTGTGGTCGCCCTGGACAAGCCGTCTGGGTCCCTCCTCGCCGGTCCTGGGTCCCTCCCTGGAAACGCCGGAGGGACCAACCCACCTCAAGCCCGCCCGTGGAAGAGGGCGAAAATTGACATTTGTGGACTTGAGGGTGGGTGGTCTTTAAGGGTGGAGGGAGGTGGCGTTGTATGGCCGATGTCTTGAAAAGACATGGGGGGATGTGTGAGACAGCAGGGAGGGGGTTAATTCCTCCCTAGAGGAAAACATGTGCGTAGGCACATTTTGTGTTTGTTTTTGTTAATTGTTTAATTGTTTTGTTTTATTGTTTTATTGTTGATCATTACGGCACCTGGCTACTATTGAAAATTGGAGCCAGGTGCCCGGTTTAAAAGGAGAGCAGTCAGTCTGCTCGGGCTGCTGCTGAAGAGGGTAGAAGCCCGACTGTGCTGGTGTGTGGGTACAGCCGTAGTTTAAAAGAAAAAAAAGGTAGAGTGAGTCCTTTTTGTGTGTGCTGATCTGTGTGTTTGTTACAGGTAAACAGCTTAGCTGTCCTGTTGTTTAATTTAGGTTCCTGTTTTGTTTTAGTTATTGCTCAAAGAAGAGCTAGGTGTTTGTTTTGTTTATTTTGATTTTGTGTGTGTTAATAAAAAATAGCGCAACCGCGCTTCAAAAATCCATTTGCGTGTGCTGGGTCAGTGTTTTTAAAGGGGCAACGAACCGCAGAGAGGGCGGATCTTTTACAATATATATATATATATATATATATATATATATATATATATATATATATATATATATATATATATATATATAAAAACAGATATCCTATGTATTGTGTTTTTTGATCTCTGTATGTTGCTGATCAAGCTTGAACCGCATGTTTTACTGTGTTGGTTGTATTTGCAATTTCTAAATTATTGCCCCTAGTAAATTCTGGTGACAGTCTGAATGGCTACATTTCCCGGTTAAATAAACGAGACACCACGCGGGTACCGTGGTACCCTGGTCTCTCTCGTTCATATTACGTCAAAAGAATATTCTTGGTTCCCACCAAGGATAATAAAAGGATGGCGGCCTGACACATTTTTTTGAAAAACCTTTCAAAATCTTCTTCTTCGGAACTGGTGAAGCAATTGATCTGAAACTTGGCATATCAAACTACGTTGAAACAACCAAACCCGCTTCAAGCTTGCGAAACAGAAGTTGCTGCGATAAATTTTAATATCAAAATGGCTGCCAGCAAATTCGCCAAAACATCAAACTGCTTCTGTCTGAAAACCGTTTAACCAGCTAACTCTGAACTTGGTAGGCATCATCCTGGGGACAGTGGAATTCAAATAGGGCAAATGGTGTAAAACAAGATGGCCGCAGACCGACATTTTGTTCTTAAATTTAAAACCGCTTCAGCTGAAAAATGGTTTATCTGAATCACTCCAAAGTTGACAAGCATCATCCCTGTGTCAATACAATTGACTTTTTCAAAAATGGTGTTTGTGTGTAAACCAATATGGCCACCTGACACATTTCTTTAAAAACCGTTCTTTGGTCAAATGTAAAAGTAGCTTTTACACACCTTACAAAGTGCAGATAGGTTAATGGTTACTGTGGAACACATATAGGACACCATATGTACTCTATCCAAAAATTGCCTTGGCTGTGACCTTTGACCTCTCCTTAAGGTCAAATGCAAAACTAGCTTATAACTCCTTACAGAGTGCAGATAGGTTAATGGTTACTATGGAACGCAGATAGGAGCCCACATATGCTCTATCCAAAACTCACCTTCCCTGTGACCTTTGACCTCTCCTTAAAGTTAAAGTTACAGTAGCAATAAAATAATAAAATAATCTGAACAGTGCAAATACTGTAACCTGGCCGAAACAATAGATAATAAATTCCAACACTACAATAGCATCAGGTAACAAAACAAACTTTGGCTTTAACCCCATCCAAGCTGACAAACAATAACACACACTTGTTTTAAATAAACATAAAACAATATATTTTAAATTATAACAATACATCCCCACAAACCATTATTTTAAATACACCTCAAAATAATACATTAATAATAACAATAACCGAGTCCTTTTTAAATTATAATACATCTTCTTTTTTTTTTTTTTTTTAAAAACCAACACAAACCATTACTTTTTACATAAACAAACACCATACATGTATTACAAGTAGTGCTTTGCCCTACCCCACTAATTGCACACAGGGCTCTCTTCTGCCCTGCCACACTGAGATACATTTTAATTTTCAATCTGATTGCTTGACATGGATATAATACATGGATGAAGGCTATATTTGCACCCTGATCCATTGAACTTGAACTTTGACCCATTCGACTCCTCAAGACCATCACTTTCAATAGAAACACAAAATGTCTCCCTTTCAATCACTCGACAATACCCACAGTACAGAAATGTTCATTAATGATCAACAAAATGTGAATACGTTAAAAAAAAAAAAAAAGATTTAGTATCTCAGAGAAACTGGAGAGGAACGGGAAATTAAAACAAGGTAAAGGCGATCATCCAAATAAAGCTGAAGCACTAATGGATAACGACACAGAATGTCTGTACAGCACCGAAACACTACGTTTTTAAAAAAAAATGTACTGCTGAACCTCGTCTTTTTTAATATTAGCATCACAAGGGTATCCATGTATTATAAAAAAAATAATAGATCGGCCTCACTACACTGCTTCATAAAGGTTCATGTTCACAATGCATCCTCTATCTTTACACCCAAAGTATTACTTTTGTTGCTGTTGAATAACTATAATGCACTGTATGTGTTACATAAGCTGCATACTCTGTGAATGAACGTGAAGTGCTGTGTTTATTTCATTCGCGAGGATGGCCATAAAAAACAAACACTGGTAGCCTTCGGGGACTCATAAGTTATTCGACCATCCTTATTCATGGAATAACAACTGTACTCCATGAATGCTGATGTATTTATTACTAGACCAAAAATGATACCCGGTTTAGACCACATTTGACGTCTTTAATGAAGACACACGTCTTCAAACACCACTGTTGTACCCGGTTTATTCTACATTCTGTAAATACGTTCTGTGTGTGCTTTTATAGCAATTTGTTTGGAAATTCAATAATAATATATCGGACTGGCACTACACCTTGTGTTGTTGTATTCATTATTTTATTTGATATATTATAGCACTTGGATATGTTTCAAGCACACAGAAATGGGACTTCACAGCTGTCTCATCGGTACAAAAGATCATGGATCATAGCGATGTATACGATTGAAGAAGAGAGAAGACCTACTTTTTCCCTTGGCATAGTACCGGTAAGTAAGATTATATACAATATAAAGTTCAAAGATATTATATTTGCAGTAAGTCATATTATAAGTACAGTACAGTACCAAACGGCCTAGTGCTTCACAAGTGTCTCAGTACAACTGCACCCCGTCTGGTGTGTTATTGCTGGCTTGAAATGAGTACAACGATACATTCTGCATCATACCAGTTGTTATATATTTGGAAACAATAAGAAGATGCATTACGTTGGCCAAAAATATAGCGCCTTTTATTTTTTTCCAGATTAAATATAGTGTACAGTACTGTATTGTATATATTTCCCTTGTTATTTTCTAAAGTGTTTTACAACATTGAAAGTATGAATTTCATATTGTGCACAGTTCAGAATTTATCATGACAGTAACACGTGGGAAATGAATTTGAGCTGTATCCAACCTCGTTGCTCCTTTCTGCTTTCTCTACATGCAGCAACATATCGTTTCTTACATTGCAGGTTAACGTTAGCGATGACACAAAGGTGGAATACCAAATTTCTGGGATGGGAGTCAATGAAGAACCTAAAGGTGTCCTGGGAATAAACAGAGACACTGGAGAACTCCGTGTTTTAAAGAAAGTAGATCGTGAAAAGCACCAATCTTTAAAAGTAAGTCTGACCTGGTACTGCACTGGTGGCCCTTGTTCTTATGGCTAGCACCTGACTTTATGCTGTGTTTGTTGAAGGTTTTTAATTGGCAATTACATGTTCTGTAACAATTGGTTCATGTTATTCGCTGACATAGAGAAATGTGAAACTTGCATTTGTATGTTATGGTTTTGAAGTTATATTTAATGCAGTACTGGCAAGTGTGAGGAAAAGCACCTTCCCTTTTTAAAAGTGGATGTGCTGATATCTAGAAAATAGGTTCTGTGCAATTCCGAACAATTGTGACAGACTAGGAAGCTCTCAGGCTACAAACATCTTAAGTGAACTACTGTGTAAGTCCAGTAAAAAGAAAAAATACCATGCTCTACCCTCTAATTCATTTGTATCCTATTTAAAGCTTAAATTTACAGCATTGGAGGTATATCCAAGAACTTTGAATACTCATCTTGGTATTGATATCAAAATCTTAGACATCAATGACCATGCCCCCACTTTTAAGAGTGAAAGCTACAGTGGAACAGTCAAAGAAGGAACTGCTCAAGGTAGGATTGGGCCTTTTTTTTTTTTTGATGTCTATTAAAGTTACCCCCCCACCTGGTTTTATTGTATATTGTATAATACTGTGATAATATCAGCATTTTTATATATAAATCTGCTGAATAAAAAGTAAGTTAGCCACTTTTATATAAAGGTTCATTGATCATGTTTTGTAGGAATCATGTTTAAAAAAAAAAAAAAAATCTCAGAGAGCTCCATTGAACAGGAGGGTCAAAATATGACATTTTTGCACTGACAGTAAAAAAAAAAATCTTGCAACAATTGTAAGTCACCCTGGATAAGGGGGTCTGCTAAGAAATAATTAATATTAATAATAATTTATAGTTCTCTATTTCCTGCACAAACCACACAGTTTCAGTTTGAATAGATGATGCAGTGTTTTACAAATTACATTTAAAAAAAAAAAGTTTTGTGTCGGATATTGGCTGAAGAAGTTGTTTTTGTTCTTTTTAAGGTGAACAGGTAGTTCTGGTTAAAGCTGAGGATTGGGATGAACCAGGCACAGTCAATTCAACATTTACTCTCAGAATTGTTTCTCAGACTCCTAACACAGATAACGCCCAGTTTTTCATTGACCAAAGCGGTGTCATTTCGTTCAGGGGGTGCATCGATTATGAGGTGAGAAAACAAATATTATCTAGGAATTTTCAACTATTGCTGTTAAATATTTGGGGAAACACAAGTCCAACTTACAAGGAAGGTGGACAAATTCTTGACAATTGTTTCGATATATTGAACATGGATCATTCAGAACACCCAACTAACAAAAACAGTCTGCTCCAGTTTAAAAAATCATTTTATTTGTCGTTTTTGGCATTGAGTTATTACTTTTTATTATATTTGTGTTCTCTTTTTCAGAAAGCTGAGAAATATGTACTCATAGTTGAAGCAAAGGATGAAGGTGACAAAATACAGTTGTCAAGTTCCACTACAGTTTTTATTACCGTCGAAGATGAAAACAACAATAGGCCGGTCATGGAAGCTACTAACGTAAGTACCCCAAGTCTGACTGTTTAGTAGCTATGAACAATAAAGCACCATTGGAAATTCATAAGGAGTGTCCACACCCTAAACTGCAGTTTGGGATTTTAAGCAGCTACTGTGCGTCATCTTTTAGTTGTTTTTACACTCATAGGGATGCTGATCATGTCTTAGGATTATTAGAATTGAGTCAACAGTATTCTCATTTGCTAGCTCTCTGGGTATGCCCTCATGTATCTCAAGTGCAACACTTTATTTTATTGTCAAAAATAAAAAATTGCTATTCAAGCCCTCAGTCATAATACTACTTCGATGTTACATTTTGAAAAGAAGTCTGTGATTTTGTAACACAAAAGACATTGCCAATGCATGTAGCTAAAAAGACCCTTGTATAGAAAGTGATGGATGATGTTTCTGCTTGTGTCTCAGCTGGTGGCGAATGTGAAGGAGCGGGACTCAAATGTGACTCTTCTCAGAATTAAGGTATCAGACAGAGATGAGCCTTACACTCCTGGCTGGAAAGCAAAATACACGATTGTAAGTGGAAACGAGAACAAAAAGTACAAGATTCTCACCGACCCAGATACCAACGATGGAGTCCTGACCCTTGTGAAGGTGAAAGAACTCTTCTTTTTCATGTTGAACAGTCAGGAACGGGTTAATACCCAGGGGCTAGTTTCACAAAGCACTGCTGGCACTTAGCAGGCTGCTAGCTAGCAATCTGTCTTATTTTTTTTTTTTTTTACCTGTTTCAAAAAACAATATTTTAAGCTTTGGTAGAAATCCACTCAGTTAGTCTATAGGATTAAAGTATAAGTGTGTTATTTTCTTTATTTTTTTTAATGGAAGTGAATTGGATTTAGCAGACTTATACCTAAAACTGCTTTGTGAAACTAGCCCCAGATTTCTTATTAGGATATATTGTATTAGGAAATAAAGTGGGTACATTATGCTGCTATATTAGGCACTGGAATTAAACGTGGTCCATTGAGTTTGAAAGGGGCATGATAGTGGGTGACTAAACAATGGGATTCTGTGGGGAAAGCAAGGACCACTGTACCTTTTTAAGGCAAACAACTACTAATTCATGTACATGCAGTTGGAAGAGAAATGTGGCTTTAAAAAAGATTACAATCAACAGTTTGGGGCCATTGTCAAAGGTTGTCAGTTTAACATTTGACTGTTGTCTCTGCCCTTCCTCGAATATCTGCTAGTCTCTGGACTACGAAGATGGCCAGAAGAGGACTCTATCTGTCATGGTGGAGAATGAGATTCCTTATTCCACTTGCACAGTGAAGAAGGTTGTAGCTGACGGCCTGTGGAAGCTTGAAAAAAACAGTAATGAGGCAGCAGAGACAAGGACCATAACCATCATTGTGGAAGACGTCAACGACCCCCCAGAGTTCATCCCTCCTTTCGGAACCGTTTATGTTGAAGAGAACAGTGCAACTGGAATCAAATTGAAGACTTTTACAGCCGTTGACAGGGATGCCAGCTTGTCAAGCAAGTTTCGGTAAGTTGATGGGATTTGTCCCCTCATTCAGATGTTTTAAATGCAATCAAATAGTTTAAGATGGAGTTAAATAATGAAGTGGGGGGGACACCAGAGGCCAATTTAGCACACTCCTTTTCCAACTTATCTTTCGCACTCCCTGTATTGACATTGTATCCTGATGGCACGAACGCCTTTTAAAACAGTAACATGTGAATCTAAACAGCAAATGGGCACATTTCAGTGGGGCAGAATTATAAACTGCAATTGTAGCTTCTCTGGGGGAGTCTTACAATAACTAGAGGGGAGAAAATTACCGAGTAAAAACACTAGAAAATGCCAAACCATAAACAACAACTTATGAGCTGCTGTTTTAAGAAGCTAATTCAGTTTATATATATATATATATATATATATATATATATATATATATATATATATATATATATATATATATATATATATATATATATATATACTTTTTACTCAGAGTAAAATGAGGCCAATGTGCATAGTGGATGCATACTGAAAAAAAGCCTCCTAACTAATGAACCTGCATCATCATTTAGTGCCTTATCTCTCCAATAGGTACTCAGTGGGAGATGACCCAGCAGGATGGGTTTCTATTGACCAAACTGGTATTGTCACTAATAAGCAAAAGGTGGATAGAGAGTCCCCTTATGTGAAAAACAATACTTACACAGTAACTCTTCTTGCAATTGATAATGGTAAGTCTAGTTTATGGATTTTTTTAACTATTAAGTAGTAACACTGCAGGCATTTTTATATACAGTAAGGCTTTATATCCGCTTCAGTCATGATTTTAAAACACTTTGTGTGAACTATATGGAGTTCCAAATCTTAAAAAAAAACACATCTGCATTATAAAAAAATACAAAGAGAGGAAACTTTACATGGTCCAATTATACATGCAGTGACTGAAGGGGATACAGAAAGTCTTGCAGCCACTTGATAACTGTTGTGTGAAATGACCAGTAAGAGATGGGAAGAATGGGGACCAAGGACATTTTAGACAGACCCTTGAATGGTTGCTATAATCAGGTTTGACTTTACCCATAAAAAAAACAACGACTTAAAAGCCATGTGATTGTTTATGACAAAAAATATAATTAAATATATACCGTGCCAAAATAAACACCGAGAATCAAAATAAGCACAAGCACAGCACTCCGACCAGTACTGTAACACTGAGACACAGACAGGGTAGGGCAGACTGTATACATTAGCACTGACAGCAATAGAAACCTATGGCTTAAAGGCAGCCTTTTAAAAAGCATCACCAAACTAACCAACCTGCTATGTAAGGAATTACCACAGATTACATCCAGTTTTTTTTTTTTGCATTACATTATTTAAAAGAGGTTTTATTGTGGCAGACACCATTGTCTCTCGCCTTCCATGAGGGCTAAATTCACAAGCACCTGAATTTTAAGAAACAGCCTATCTAAGTGTGGGAAAAGCATGACAAAGGTCCAAATTTCCATGCAAATCTTCCATAATATACATTTACAAAGAACATACCAACTGGTTTTATTTGATTTTTTTCCAGGTGTTCCGCCCATGACTGGAACAGCGACTTTAGTCATCTATATCACTGATGTCAATGACAACACCCCCTATTTGGTCACCACCGACATTGACATGTGTGTAGGCGAGACTGCCTCAGTGGCAAACTTGATCGCCGAGGACAAGGATGAAGACCCCTACTCCGGACCCTTCTTCTTCCAGCTGCTGGAAAAGGAAAGCCTGAAAGGGAAGTGGAGACTGGAGTCCACCCTGGGTAAGGATTACCAAAACCTTGCTGTGAAATGCACTTTGTTCTGCTGTGAATCAAAGATGTTTTTTAATGCAAGGTTGAGGGGAAGCTGACTAACACCATCTGGATAACGAGCATTTGTAAATATAGTTAACGTAATAAGCTCCTAGTTATTAATCTTCATGTCCTCTGCCACATTCATCGAAAAATGATGATCAACAAAATGTTAATAAAGCATTTATCCAAGCTCGTTTCCTTTCCATGCTTTTTAACAGGTTCTACGGTCAGACTCATCAAAGAGAAAGACGTTTACAGTGGAGTTTACGTCTTGCATTTTAAAATTGAGGACACACAAGGTGAATCATCCAAGCAGAACCTGACAGTGACTGTGTGTGAATGCACTGCAATGCACAAATGCAACCCACTGAGACTGACTAGTCACAGCATGGGAGGGGGAGCCATTGGAGTCGCGCTGGCAACTCTGTTTCTAATATTGGGTAAGATGATGTCAGCTATGCCTAGGTTTGGTTTCTTTGTTTAATGTTTTTTTTATAGATAAGTTGGATTTTTACTGCTACAGTACAGTCTTCGTCAAGATTTTTGTTTTCAGAGACTCGCTATAGAATATGCATTTTGTCGCCAGTGAAACGGCACCCAAGTTTATATGCACAATGCAAACATATTACAAATAGCTTACGGGTGTCAGTTTAGGCTCGAAATCAATTTGCATTGCTGCTGTAAAAAATAAATTGACCAAATATCTGTGAAACCTGTCATGTGGAGGACCCTAAGGAGTTTGTTGAGGTCAATAAGTGTGATAGCATTTTCTTTCAAATTGATTTTGTATAGCGCCTTTCATGTCAAGGCGTCCCAAAGCGCATTAACTTCTCAGTGCAGTCACTTTCAGTCTTTATGCAAGGTTCTGCCCTTCGAATAGCATTTTGATTTATGCATTTCGATGCTTCTGCAATTATCAGTGAGTTATTTCTGTAATGGGTGTGCTGTATGGAGATAGCAAATGCCTCGATTTGGGGTACAAATGAATATCCTATTCATTTCCTTTTGATATTTCTGTTTTGCAGGTATTTTGCTGTTAGCACTAGTTTGCACATCTGCTCGGGACAAACTAGTTTTCACCCAAATTGATCACTGTGATTCCTCCTTGTTGAACTCCAATACAGAGCACATAGGCTTGGATTGCCAGGTAAACTGAACATACAGACAGAGCACAGCCCTATAGCCTGCTCTGCTGTTCTGGATCAGTGTATCAAACTGCCAGCAATATGTCATTTAAAGCAAAGTGAAATGGAGTTTCTCCATGTAAAAGGTGTTGCAATCAGTGTTTTACAAAGAATCTTCGCTAGGTCAACCAAACACAATGCTATTCTCCAAATCAAACTCGCCATTATTTCTCTTCTGATGCTTTTTGTTACAGTTACATTTGTGAGATCTCTTATACATGCGTCACATAAGTCTGTGTGATCTTTCTGCACATTCAAATGTGTTTTTTTTTCTTTATATTTTAGTTAGACAGTAAAATTACTTTTTTTTACCTGGTATCTTGTAACATCTTGTGATGGTGTGTATGCGATGTGATTGTTCCTGTTGGCTAGAAATGTTTCTACTTGACCTAGTTTCTTCGAAGTTTCACCTCAACCATTTAGAAGCTATGGATGTTAAGGATTGCACTAGGAAAGGCTATGTTAATGAATGCAAAGGGAAAGACTATGTTAAGGATTGCAATAGGAAAGGCTATGTTAATGATTGCAATAGGAAAGGCTATGTTAATGATTGCAATAGGAAAGACTATGCTTGCGAAGTTGCAGGGGTTGGACAAAGAAAACAAACTGCAAACATGTGCTTTAATACTGAGAGGGTATGGGGTTACCAGATTAGAGAATGCTTGCAAGGTGTTTAAATTGTATTGGAGAGATGTAGAGATTCTACGGAATTTGACTTTTAGGGCTAATCCTTGTGAAACATCAGTAACTATGCAGCTTTGGATAGAGAAGCATCTGCAATCAGCCCTCTAAGAAATTCTAACATTGGCTGTGACTGAAACGGAATTGCAAAAGCAGAATGCAACTTTTATATATTACAGAATATATCTGAGATTCCATTTTAAAGACAGTCCATTTAGAGTAAAACATAGAGCAGTCACTTTAGTTAACATGTGTGTGTGTGTTTGTGTGTGTCACAGTACATATTGCAGGTCTTTGTAATGTTTTGTCCAGCCCCTATTTATACAGCAGGTGTTCAATTCAATCAGAGCCTGCCCGGGGAGGGGGGGGTCCTTGTCTTGAACCATTGATTAACATGACCTCACTATTGGATTGAAATCTGGCACTTAGTCAAAGCAATATATCATTACTGTATTACTGCTTGATGAAGACACAGTTGTTATTTTCAATTAAAATGTGAATGGGAACTCTGTTAATTCACTTCACGGGTGTTGTTGTTGTTTTCGATATATCTTCCTTTAGCCTGTCATTAATGGATCCCCCAGAAAAACCCGCAACGCAGGGCAAAGTCATCTGGTGAGAAATGGCAAAGATTTCTATTGGGTATGTGTTTGTGAAAAATACCTTTTTCACGTAGCAGTCGAAGCGTTAGTCTTTCTAGTGTCTTATGCAGTAAGAAATACATGTTAAAAGTATTGGGGCTTGTTTTCTGTCTGTTTGCAGCAGAGAAAGTCAGCCCCCATTTCTAATGCAAAGGCAATCAGCAATAATGTATGCACGACTTGCAAGAAACAGTTCACTAGCTGAAGCTGAACATTTATTACGTGTTTTATTTCAGATTTATAAAGACCAAAATGAAAGCTGTGTAGAGACAGTGAATAAAATTAACTGTTATTGGGTAAGTCTAGTTAGTTTTTTTACTGTCACAGTGCTTAATATAAAAACACAGTATATTATTATTATTATTATTATTATTATTATTATTATTATGAGTGCAGAAACTGCAGAAAGCCTTGGTAAGTCAGTACAGCAGTAAAACTATCAGCGCCCCAGATGAGAGGAAAATATTCTTCCAAGTGGCTTTTAAAACACGCAGTGAGGAACTTAATTGCCATTGATTGGTACTCGTTTGTAAACGCGAGGGAAGGACAGCTCTTGTTGTTTTGAAATCATCACGTTAATGAATGGAAATGCAAGAGTCTGAGATGTCACAAAGCAGGGTAGTGCTGTACACATCTTCACATGCTTTTTATTGTGCTGCTTTAGGTAACAGAACAGTCTTGGAACTTGTTTGTGCAATAATAATATACTCATGTCAAATGCATTTCAGATAAAGACTAGTACAGTGCTGGTTTGAGTCTAGTGTTTTCCGTGACCTCTTTAGAGCTTGGTAATGTTGAGAGAATCAATACAATACCTCTTTTTTTATTCCCCATACAGAATGAATCTGGATCAAATACTATGGACCAAAGATATTCATTAACAAACAGCCAGTATGACAGTATGGCTCAAATAAATATGTTTTTGATAAGCAAGGTTAGTACACATACTGTAAAGACAGATTTTTGTTGCATGTTTTGAAATATGAAACACAAAATCATATACTCTAATCCCCATACGGTATTGCCATTAGATCTATTTTTAGATATTTTTTTGAGTCCACAAAAACAAAGCAGAAATAAAATATAATGTTAAATAGACGTCAGATGAGGTTCTGAACTTTTCTGCCACTGTTACAGTGCCTGGTGATTTCTTTAGGATGAATTGGGAACCAGAAAATGGGGATATACAGTAGTTGAATGCCTAAAATAGAGGAAAAAATATATAAAAGCCTCATTAAAAAGAGACGTCCCGCTCCAGGAATCTATTACACTACGAAACCCTCTCTATACTGGTTGGGATTAACAGCCCCTAAACTAACTTACTGCTGTTGCTCCTGAAGTCCTGGCCTTCCAGCGATTCCAGGTCTTTATGACAGACCTGGCTGGGCAGAGTCTTCACAGGCACCGTCTTGTAGTTGAAGGATTCTATAGTAGTTATCCTGCGGAGCTGACGTGCTCATCCTCGATGTTAACAAAGCGCCCCTCTGTGTAGCATGGCGGTGCAGTCGCCTCGAGCTGTGGCGCTAATGTTTTTTGAGGTGCACTCAGCCTCCCTGGCCACGCCCCCCCCCCCAGCCAATCCGGACCTCCCAATCAGCTCACCGCCCGGCCAGCCTACCTGCTCAATTGGTTGCCTAGCAACGCTTCTCCTGTTACGTCCCCAGCTCCCCAGCTGCGCATCCGCGCAAAGAACCAGAGACAGGGTCCTCCCTGTCATACAATCATAAAAAAGGTTATGGTGATACAAATATATATATATATATATATATATATATATATATATATATATATATACTGTATATATATTTGTCATGAGTTATTTGCTTTATAGGGACTGGTCTTAACATGTTTGTGTTTTTTTTCGTATTATTACAGTATTATTTTGGTCTTGTTTTACAGAGAGTTGATTCATTACACTCTGGTCGAGGTGACTTCCTCGAGTATAATCCTCACCCGTATGCTGATGAAGGTGAAGAACCTGAAATGCTGCCTCTTGATGCCATTTCCATTCCTGACAGCGAGTTCACCCCTGATCAGCTGCTAGACCTCGGGCCCGGGTTTAAAACCCTGGCAAGCATTTGTAAGCCTCAAGCTCAGTACCAAGTACAGTTGTAATTAAACGATATTTCAGTGACTAACAAATAGGTACTTGCTAAAGGAAAAACATTAGACTGCAGGGACTGATCGTTGCTGTACTGCGAGTATAAAAATAACTAGTGAAGAATGAACAGAGGGTTATTAAAGGAATTGATTTGGAGGAAAGAGAATCTAAATGGTTTTTTTTAAGTTATGATGAATTAAAAGAGCTGGATTCAAAATGAATTCCTTCAGAACTTGGAGGAAGTGCAGAAGATATTCAGGTGTTATTCCTGTGGATTCAGCCGGAATTCATTCTGAATTTGCGGCCATTATTTTAAAGCATTACCCATTTTGTGAAAGTGGGCCCTAACAATTCCCTAGAGAAATATCACCAGTCATCAGTCATCGGATATAGTCATCAGTCTCTTAATTACTGTGCTTTGACTTCTCCCTGCAACAACACATGAAGCTCACGGTATCATTTCTGTATTACATTTCTGTGCATGCTCTTTATGTGTTTGGTTCTTTGTTTACTTATTAATCGTTCTTACTTTTGTATATCTAGTTACCAGTCTCACTATTGGTTTTGCTACAGAGTGTTTTTTTATTGAAATACAGAAATGTCTACTAGTGTTTTTTAAAAATGTAATTTTGCATTCTGTACAGTTTTAGCTTTCAGGTAATTATAGGTGTTAACCCCGAATACAACCCTAACTGGAACAGTTAGATGGGATTAGCTGGTAGTAGCTGACCATTTAGAGTCCTTTGAAACCCCTGGGTAGGATGATGGGCAGCAGATCCACCTGACACTAATTAAAGGAGAGCCTGCAATAATGACAGGAGCTCGGAGTGAACTAGCAGCCTCGCTATCCTATGCCCCTTTTCCACTGTACAACTGAGCCGTGGAAAAGGGGTTTGATATCTTGCGAGTGTCTTAATTCTTATAGGTGGTTGTAGATGTCTGTCCATGTAGAAAGTAATGTCTGATCATGCGTATTTCTTTCCTACCTTGCTGGGCAGCTATCAAGTACCGTATTAAGGCCTCCCTGAGCACAAGAGTAAATACTCAGTTTAGTCCATGGGGAACAGTGGCAGGTATTAGGTTTGCTAGTGTACAATTTCAGAGACGTCTGTTTAGCAGTGATGTCATACACGATTGAGCTGAATGTTACAGTGAACAGTTTTACTGAAATGTGCAACAAAGGCTAGCCTTCCTCTCAAGTAAAATATTTGCGCTTATTGCATTCCAAAGCTTTATTTTTTATGTTTCTTACCTATGTGTCAAGCAGGGTTTTTCACAATGTTGAGGGAACTGTATTATTATTATTAGTGTTATCATTATTATTATTATCATTAGTTTATCTGGCAGACGCCTTTATCCAAGGCAAACTTAGTGGTGTTACAGGGTAATACAAGCTTATAGTGTATTTAACTACAGTGTAGGTATTTGTATTTTTATAATATCATAAATTATATTTATGTATATATATATATTTTAAAGTACCATAAAACCAGTGGCGGTTGACAAAACTAAACTCAATGCAAGATCCTGGGCCACACCTGTCCTTTCATTACCCCAAATAAACACTGTAAGCCCTATTCACCTTGCTTATTGAATTACTAAATCCACTTCACATCCACTCATAAGGATTCAGTAATACAAACACTTTGTGTTGCTACCACGAAGACACTTCACTTTGAAACCTTCGCCTGATATGTTTCTTTGTACTATGTGTATGTACAACTATAAGAACCTAGGTAAAGTAGACAAAGTTTGGGCTAGCTCCTTCTTCAGCATATTTGGCAGTAAAGTTCTTAATCACTGTAGTACACTGACGAAGGGACACATCAAAACATTTGTCGCTCATAGTTTTAACCGTTGATTCAGTGTATGTTGGAGATATGGCAGCAGTGTGGAGTAGTGGTTAGGGCTCTGGACTCTTGACTGGAGGGTAGTGGGTTCAATCCCAGGTGGAGGACACTGCTGCTGTACCCTTGAGCAAGGGACTTTACCTAGATTGCTCCAGTAAAAACCCAACTGTATAAATGGGTAATTGCATGTAAAAATAATGTGATATCTTGTAACAATTGTTAGTTGCCCTGGATAAGGGCGTCTGCTAAGAAATAAATAATAATAAGCAAGAGAAAACTTTTTTTTTTTAAAGGTTGTTTTTTTTTGTAAATATTTCTGTAGGTGTTTGTTTTACATTGTTTAGCCCACCTCTAAATAAATAAATAAAATAAAGCATTTCTGTGTTTCATTGCAAAGGTATTGTTCGTGCTAATAAGCGCTAATACATATCAATAAATCAGCAGAAATTCTGGTTTGCATTACACAATATCTCCATTGTGTTTTTTTTCAGAAGCTGTGAATTATTTGGCTAGAGATTGCCTGGGCAAGCCTAACTGTTTTTGATACACTGAGGAAGGTCATGCGACCGAAACGTTTGCACTGAGCACTTTTTGCACTTTATCAAGTTTTCGGCTTGTTCTTCTATTAAGAAAAGACTGCTTTTTCGCATACCGTAATCTTTATTTTGTAGTGTTTTTAATTTTTTTTTATTTTATCACCACTCTTCAAATAGCATGTGCGGATCATTTTGAACTTTTAACTACTTCATGCATTTGGAGATCTACGCACCTGGTTTTGTTCATTTGGACTTTGCTTTTAAGGTGCAGTAAGGACTTCATTTAAAAAAATGATATATAAACATACCACAGAACTTCAACTAGCAATACTTCTTCCACATTTAAATCTGAGATATTGTTTGGCATTACACATAATCATGTATACATTTACTACAGACAAACATTAACTTGAAATTACGCAACTAACGAAAATCGAAAAAATGTGACATTTCAAAATCTAACATGAGATACTGTACTACTATTATGGCTCCCGGTAGACTGATAATATCATCTTGTAGCTTCTTTGATTACATGATGTTAAATAAAAGATCTGAATTATGTTCATATTGTTGATTTTTTTATTTTTATTACGTTGATATGTACACAGTAGATTGAATTTGGCTGCGAGTGTCTTCAAACTCGGGGCTCTACAAACCAGAGAACCTGCATCATCTGTACACAGAAATATAAATCCTCTTGATTTTGGAATTCAGAGCTCCCATAGTGATGACATTATTTGTAACTCTTCATTCAAACACTGATATGCACAGGATTCATATCTTAAGCATACTGAATGCCCTGGAGGAGAAATTACCATGGGCTAGCTTTTAACATACAATTGTTTGCGTTGTGTTACCAACGTAAAACTAAAACAAAGGTGTTGACCAAAACATTGGATGCTAAACCCACAAATGTTGTTGTCAGTTTCAAGCCTGAAGCAAGACTAGACAACACACAGGCAGTGTGAAAACCCAGAATGCAAACAGACTACCAGATAATTGAGAAACACACAGCTTTGGAATTGTACCTTTCAAAATCCAAAAAAAAATTTTGAACAAAAGAAACCCATTGAAAAAATCCAAGTTTAAACATTGTTTTACAATTGAAGGTCAAAGTCTAACAAATGGGCAGTCCTGCAAGATCTGACTGCAATTTGGTAAACTTAAGGCATAGGAATATATGTGTAACAAGTTTTTGAGGTAATGGGGGTGTGTAGGACGGGGAGAAAGGTAGAGCAAACATGCTGAAATGTACATGGTCATAAAAACATGAGCATGTATCTCATTCTAGAATGATAATTATAATTGTATAACATTGGAATTTTTCAAAAAAAGGGTGTGGTAGGTACTTAATTTGACAAAGGTGTTTAGGGCCAGAGGGCTTTTCTAGCAGTTGATTAAGATGTCACGCACAAAGCAGCAGTAACACAAGACATAAAAAAATAAAAAATAAAAACAAAATTAACAAAACAGTGGTTTACTGTACATAGAGCTGTTTTTAAACTCTACATTAATCATGCTGGCTTGTATCCCCCTTAATAACAATATAAATACAATTTGTAAAAAAAATACAGCAGAAAAAGGTGCAAGTTAGAATGGGTTGGTGAGAGAAAAGACAGGGTTGTTAAGATATGCCATTTTTATTTCATTAACCTTTCAACACGGTGGACCTCTGAAGAGTCACTAAATGAACCTCAACGCAGCAGACTAGATAGCTGGGCCCGGTCTTGGATATGCCTCATTTTGCATGACTCAAAAGAAACGTCTATTCGATTGATGAAAACAGTGGCTGATGAACACCACAACTGAGATCATTACAATTTGAGAACGAGGGTTTTGAAAATCAAACATTCAAGAGTGCATGTGAATTACTTGAGTGCAGTTCTGTCTGTATAAATATGTCAAATGCTAAAGAACTATTTAGATGCAAGCATTTTAATCAAATGAGGACACCTCCATTTCATTTCTTATAGCAAGGCTATATTTTCCATTTTTTATAACAAATTCCTACTTTTTAAAAGGAGAACAATTCATGTTAATATGTTCTTACCTTTGTATAAGTTAGTGATCAGCAGATGTGTCAGCCACACGTGGTTTTCACTAACTCTATTGTGCACAATTCATTTTTTAATTCCTATGGGACTTTGTTCCTATGCATCGGGACTGTCCTGACCATATAGGGACTGTTGGCATGTAAGCTGTATCACTTCCTGTAACACTATATCAGATACAGTGGGTCAGCTCTCCAAACCTGCCTTCCCAGTCTTGTCAGAAGTAGGCTGCTCTTGGGCTTGCAGAAGTATTTGAAGTTCAGTGAATAGCAGTGATAACCTACAGTACTGATCTGGCTTCAATCATGAAGGCTGTTTTGGTGATTTTCATTCTAGCAGTATTAGTAAGTACTACATTTAGTTTCAATTCATTATTTTTTCCTACCAGAACGTATTGTGCAGAATATGTGACATGTGTCCAGGTTTATGTTTTGTAGTTATACTACAATGTATAAGTAAAAAATTAAACAATTAAGATAAACTTCTAGTCTAAATGTATGTTTAAAATTGTTTACTTAATTTACTATTACTGCATAAACTACCATTGACTGTTTTACAGTTATGCATGAGGTTCCAGGTGTAAATGTATATAAGTATCTATAACTGTGCCAATTGAATGTATATTCATAGATTCAGTGGAAAATTACAATGTGCAGATCCATTATGATGGTGGCATGTATTGGGCAGCAGTGTGAAGTAGTGGACTCTTGACCGGAGGGTCGTGGGTTCAATCCCCAGTGGAGGACACTGCTGCTGTACCCTTGAGCAAGGTACTTTACCTAGATTGCTCCAGTAAAAACCCAACTGTATAAATGGGTAATTATATGTAAAAATAATGTAATATCTTGTAATTGTAAGTCGCCCTGGATAAGGGCGTCTGCTAAGAAATAAATAGTAATAATGTATTGGCATGTCAAGATTGATCTAGCGTCCCAGATCGCTTTCTTTTGAACAAAAAAAAAAACCACGAATTGATTTGAATACTGATTACTAACTAGCACAGTTACGCTATCGAGATAGTTTGACGTTACTCATATTATTATTATTATTATTATTATTATTATTATTATTTACAAAATATCACAGTACAAAGTATTGCATTATAAAATATTACATTGCAAGTTATCACATTAGAAAATATCACATTACAGAATATCATAATACAGGTAAGAGCAGTTATGAAAGTACAATAAGATCAAATTCAAGAGGAAAATAAAGAATATAGTAAGGTATAAGTAAGAGCAAGCTTGACTCAGAGCAGTTATAACTTAAAGTAAATATTTGCTTATATGTGTGAAGTCCAGTAAGAACATGTAGTATGAATGATAAATGGATGAGAATGATTTCCCAGTAAGAGCAAATACAAAAAACATGAGTACGGTTACGTATAAGAGTAAAATCAGATACAAGATACAGTTATACTTAGGAGCAGTAGTTGAATAAGGCAAGGTATGGAGCAGTGAATGTACAAGCTGATGCAAGCACTGGTACAACTGGGTGCCATATAGTCCAGTATAGTTGAGAGTTGAGGTTTACAGATGCTGTCTGAGCAGGTGTGTCTTAAGGAGGCACTGGAAGGTGGTCAGGGACTGAGCAGTCCTGATATCCATGGGTAGGTCGTTCCACCACTGAGGGGCAAGGGTGGAAAAGGAGCGGGTTCCGGAGGCGGGGGAGGAGAGGGGGGTACAGATAGTCTGTTGGAGGTGGAGGAGCAGAGGGGGCGAGAGGGGGCGTAGGGAGAAATGATAGTCTGAAGAGAGTATAATACATGTAAATAATACATGTAAATGCAGTATAATACATGTAAATGTCAGGCCATGTCCTTTTTCAAGTTAAAATTTCTGAGAATTTAAGCTAAGTTTGACTCGACAGGTTTGGGCAGGTTCTGAAGACCTCAAGGTTAGCCTCTGGTGGTGGAGTGGTTAAAAAAACTTTATAGTTAGACGATGAATGGAGAACATTCACAGCCCCCTCCCCCCCCCAGGGCCCTTCGTACCTTTAAAGAGAAGTATGCTGTGTTTTTCTTTAAAAGGTGGGGAAACTTGAAGTTGTATTAAATTATAGCACCTTGTTCTGATAATAGTTGCCTATTTGCTTTAATTTGTGAACTCAATCAAATGAATAATTTTCTTTTTATCAATAATGTAGTATTCAAAGCGGTTGAAAGTTATTATTTTTATTTTTTTTAATAAATATTTTTTTTATCAATAATGAAATGAAGATAAACTTCTAGTCTAAACATATGTTTAAAATGGTTTGCTTCATTTAGGGCCTACTATTTATTCATGATGTGCCAGGGGCCCGTTTCATAAAAGCGATCTCACTTAAAAATTAGGTTTCATAAAAGTAAAACTTTTGCATGGCTGTGACATCGGCGATTTTCACCAGAAACCTGCGACAGCCAGACAGCAACTGCAACTTGGAAGCAATTTGCATCGCAGCTCCCAGTGTCCGTCAAATCCTCCTGATGCATATACAAACTCAGAATTAATATGAAAGTAGCAATTGCTAAGAAGCTAAGACTCTTAGGTGGTCAAATGCATTTTTTTTTAGATTTAAACAGAAACAAATCTAAATGGATTTTATTAATCATTTTTAACTTATCAAAGTTATTTTAAACAAAACTTTTAATTTTTTTTTTTTTCTAAACCATTAAAGCCTTTTAATCCGCAAAAATCAAGATCGTTATTAACCCAGACCATTACTGTGCACGCTGAACATTGCGTTTCAATTGTAACAGGGGCGTCATTTGCTATAGGGCACGGGGGAGGGGGAGGTTGACTCTCCCCCCCCCCCGCGAAAACAATACGTTTTTCTAATCTAGCCCGGATCTGGAATGAAGTCGCGACTGTTGCTACAGGATGTAACTACTCGAACTCGAGTCTCAAGGCATCAAAGGCATTCATTCATTTTTGATTGATAGTTAATCGTTTTCCGGTGATCATATGAAACGCAGGACTTTTATGTTAACGTAACATTATGCAGCAAGGTTCATTCGACTTTTTGAAGCAACATTAGTTAATTCTATAGGGTGATGCAAAACTTTTGGCCAGTCCTAAAACAGCATTAAAAAGCGAGGCGTTATTGTATTAAAGTGTATTTAAACTGGAATGAACACACATCTAAATGATATAATAAGGAATCAAATGAATAACAAATGCCCACTGTGTTCACAGGGCATCCCATTCCAAATTAATCAGTGCTGTATTTTTTTCTGTGCTATACTCAGCTTCCATGCACTTGGAATTGAGTTTGTAGTTTGAAGCTAGTGCCTGTTTTTGTGTAGGACTGTTTTTTTTTTTCTCACCCCAAAGACAAAATAATTCCCTTTGGCAGAAGATCTGTGTTTAGGGTTCAATATGCAGTATCTGATCTAACTCTTAGGTCTACTTTAAAAGTTATCTGATTGAGTTGGTTTGTTACAACACATCAAGTTTATCAATCACATCACAATTTTCCATCTGCTCTACCCAAAGCATGAGTCTGTACTTGTTTGCTGAGTTGATTAATATATGAAGCAGGTTTGTGCCGTTTAATATGGAAAGGGGAGAACTTCCAATGCTAGTAAATAGCTGATGGGTGATAGTTTGGAGATATCTTAGAATCCCTGACAGATAATCGAGCAGGGGGTGCCCCAATCCTTTTTGAGTTAATGTAACAAAATATGAAAATACACTGTGTCCACAGTCACCGATCAAGAGGGGCCATTGTCTATGTATATGTGTTGTAAATTTTTCATGTTGTGATTTTCTATAGCACTTTGGCTTGCATCAAGCACACATAGATGAGTCTTCACAGACATTACAAAGGCACAAAAGAGCATGGATCATAGATTCATATGAGATTGAAGAGGAGAGAGCACCCAGGTATTTTCTTGGCAAGGTAAGTAAGATTCATTATATTAATACACTGTTAATTTTGAACTTTTATGAAGCATGGTGGTTCTTCTATTAATAGATTATGACTAGAAATTAAAAAAAAATAACCATCAGAAAAGCAACAAACTCCCAGGGATTTGAACCTGCTCTGCTACTGGGTTGGGTGGGGCTGAAGAATGCAATGCTCAATATGTCAACAGAACTCATTTTGTCAACTAAGAAAAAAACAGTACACAGGAATGCAGATGGGTAAATACAGCAGAGTGACTTACCTTTACCACATGAATTCAAAATAACAACAGGTGTTATTAACCTGTTAAATATTGACATGAAGTGATCTTGAAACAACTTCAATAATCCTTTTCTTTTTATTGCACCATATAGGTGAGAACATTTTAATTGGAACCTAATCACATTCACAATCAAACTGTTCCTATAAATAGCTCTGTCGCCTACACCTCCATGTCGTTTTTTTGTTTTGTCCTCCTCCTCCTCCCCTGCTTCCACCTTGCAGCGCGCCTTCTCCAGGGGGAAGGTGGCCCAGAGTGCCACTTGTCCTGCCCGCTGGCATTAGCTGCCATCAATCAATAGTCATTACATCATAGTTCAGCCAGCGTATAGGGGCGGCTATCAAGCTCCAGTGAACAAGGCCTTGGGCCAAAGTATATTATATTTCATCATGGACATGGTCAAATGCAATAAAGAATCGTTCATTTCAAATCTTTTGTGGATGTCTCCTTTCTGAAACTCCAGCTAATCGAGAAGTGATTACAGAACTTTCCAGCATTCAAATAAGATACACCCATGGCATGCTTTTGTATCTAGTCCAAAACCAATAGCATAATACTATAAAGCAACATTGCTCGGCTTTGCTCCAGAATTTCAGAGTGATTTATAGCCTTCAGTAAAAACAGCTGTAGATCATTATTCTAGAAAGTGTATTCTACAGTATTACATTTGTTTTTTTTAAACTTTTGCCAAGACATGTACAGTATTTATTTAAATGCTTCATTTAGCAATTACTGTAAGGCTACAGAGGCACCAATATACAGTACAAGGAACACCGGGTACTGTACAAAGTGCAAATACAAATTTGTAAAACAGGTTTACAGTTTCTCCATTTGCATAAGATATTTTAATTTAGAATGAATGGCTTGTTTACCCAAGAGCTGTCACAAGGACAGAGATGGGTGAGGTTATTGGTTGCGAATGGCAATAAACACGCATACAGTTGTTTGCCAGTCCACTTCCTCTTACTGAAAATCTTGTCATAAAGATCTGAATGAGCAACCCATCCTCCAAACACGATCTGTTTGATACTAATCCTCTAATTCCAATGGACAGTATCACAACTGATCAATAGCGGCAGAACCGCTGATCCATTTTCGTCATGCAAATCTGTGAAATGCTGGCAGCCAGTTCGCTGGGTTTTGAAAGATACCTAAGCAGCTAATCCTAAAGTTCAAATGATATATTAGGCCAGGAGCAGCTGTGCCTGAAACCTTTGGAATGAGGTGTGTCGGTTGTAAAATATTGATTAATGTTTCCAAGTAAGAAGTGCAATAAACACAAACTTCTTTCCTTTAAAAAAAAAAAAAAACTCCAACGGATTCAGGGAGGACATTATTTTAAATGACATTTGAATCTCAATGTGAAGGTAAACAATAATGTTTTGGGATGATTTCCTCAGTGATATGTGAGAAACTATTTATCTGTCTCATTTTTGTTTTGCATTTTAGATTGAAATTCAACGCAAACAAAACGTGAGGTACGTATTGAGCGGGATGGGGATCGACAAAGAGCCAAAGAACGTCATTAAAATCGATGAAAACACAGGAGAAGTCTACGTACTGAAGAAAATTGATCGTGAACAATACCAATCTTTAACTGTAAGTCATGCTGCTTATCAGTCTTATTCACACGGGTAACATCATGTTGTGTGTGGCCTCATATGCTGCTCTGTTTATCAGGGCAGGCAATACACACAGTTGCCATTATTCATAGAGCTTTTACTCGGGAGTTACTGATGTTTTTTATCAGTCTGTTTAATTGAATGAAATACAGTTTGATATTCAAACTGCTGTTCTTTAACAACAGCCTAGTTCAGTGTAACTGGACACCCTGTAGTGAGTTAGTCTTGCCATCTAAACATGGGTCTGTACTATGCTATGGGTTTGATTGGGGAAGTCGTCTGGAGTTGGATTGCATCACGTTGCCACAGTGATCATGTAAATTGGGGAGAAAATGGGATATGCAAGTGGGTCTATAAAAAAATAGAGGTGTGGAAATTCAGCACTCTCTGACTAACTTTATTTTCCCCCCTGTGTAAAGCTTGCATTTCTAGCATATGATACAATAGGTGGTGTCCTAGACACTGAGCTTGGCGTTAGTATCAAAATCAAGGACATCAATGACAACGTCCCCACTTTTGATCACCAGATCTACACGACAACAGTTAAGGAAAGTCAGGGTCAAGGTAGGAATTACTCACTGAATTATTATGTGCTATACAATACTTTAACAAAATCAAGGCATATAAAGCAGTAGGATGCAACATTATGAGCCTATTTACTTAATGAAAAGTCAAAGGTAGACACCAGTCAATCACTTTGTAAAAGAACTCCAGAATCTAATCAGAACACCCTTAACCCTGCAACTAGATTCCGTTTCTTGTACAACACACACTATTTTTCCCCTGTCTTTTACAAAACAGTATTTTTCTTTCCTGTCTGGCACCACATACTGCATATGAAAAATTCTGGCTTGTGAGGCTGGATTAAAAACAAACAAACAGTATATTAAAGAGGGGTGGCTAAGCATTGTATTATAGGTGATACAGAAATGGGCATTGCAGGGTTTTGAGCAACTGTGACACTGAAAAAAATACATCCAAGAAGGTTCCCATACAGCCATATTGGATAGGAGGGTAAAGACCATACAGAGGCTAGTAATACATCAAACGCCAGTCAGGCAGATTGCTCTTTCAACTACTCCTCTGGAAAGCTTATTCTATTGGTGGTTGCTTTCCAGTTTTTGCCTCTGCTACTTGTGTCCCTTTTAAGCAAATGACTGCTACAGGTGGCGCTATCGTTTTGTAACATACTACTGTATATATGTTATAATTGTGAGTATCAGGTTGGCTATCGTTGCTGCTTCAAACTGTGAAATAGTAAACGGGTTACAGGGCAACTGGCAAGTGCTGGGATGCCTGCAATATGTCTAACACGAAATAAAGGCCAAACCGATACTAATAAAGTATTAATTTTTAATCTCTAACTGGAATAGATCAGGTATGTTTTACAATTTCAATTTAAAATGTGGATTGTTGTTTCTCTGTTTAAGGTGGACAATTAATTTTGGTCAGAGCTGAGGACAAGGATGAGCGGAACACCCCAAACTCAACATTTACTTACAAAATAGTTTCCCAGACTCCTATGACAGACAATGCCCTGTTTTACATTGACCAGGGTGGTATCATTTCCTTCAGAGGGTGCATCGATTATGAGGTGAGAAGAAGAATGTTTTCTAGGAAGGTTCAACAACTGAGATGTGATTCTTCTGGTTCAGTCAGGAAACTCATGCAATAGATTATTTATTAAAGCTTGCACCAGACAACACTACTACATCATACATCTTTTTAAGCTATATTATTTGGTCTTTGCCCTCGCCTTTTGTGGTACCCCTGCCCATAAATTAGCTTGCAGATAAGTGGAGAGGCTGATGGTAGGGAAGCCATGGGCAGGGGGGCAGGATAGCTGCCCTCCCCGTTAGTAGAAGCCAAAAAGCAAGAGGAGGCTGGGGAGGAGGAGGCGAACCAGGGCATACAACAGGGACGTAATGGATTGAGGAAAGATATAAATCCCTGCCTTGCTGATCATTGGACACATTGTTTATCAAAAGACAAAAAAGATGCTAGCTATTCAACTGACGATTTATTCTGGTATTGGAAGCAACTAAAAATGACTTGATGTTTACGTGATTTGATCTAAGATTGAAAGTGAGTTCTCTGCCTGAACCACTGCTTTGCTGAATTAAAAACATCGACATTAATATTTTTTTTCTTATTGTTGCTTATTGCTTATGGTTCATTGTTCTCTGTTTTCTGTTTCAGAAAGCTCAGAAATATACAATTGTAGTGGAAGCAAAGGACCAAGGTGAGAAGGTACAGCTGTCAAGTTCCACTACAGTTATTGTTGATGTTGAAGATGGTAACAATCACCTACCGGTCCAGGAAGGAGTTCAAGTAAGAACCACAACTTTGCCTACATTTGTTATAATTATAATTTTTTAACTTGTGTTGCCTTTCTTTAAAAGCAACACACAGTGGAAACACACTGGCGAATAACTCACACCCTTAACTACAGTTAAACTACATTTATAATATTTCTTACTACATAGCGGTGGTGTGCAGAAACTTGTTATTCATTCTCAGAATTGTCTTTAAGAAGTATTCATCGGAGGGCATTCAATAAATCCAAATTATTAATGTGTGGCTTTCAAAACACGAACAGCTGTCCTTCCCCCACCTTTACAAATTACTACCAATCAATTTGCAATTATCTTCTGCATTGAGTGGTTTAACAGCCGATTGGAAGATTATTTTCCTGATATTTTTACTGCTGTACTGGTGTACCAAGGCTGTCAATGGACAATGAAAAGACTGTACAGTAGACCAGTTAAACAAGTTCGTTGGTTAGTTTGAGAGCTCTATAGAAACCACGGGGGTGCGTCTGAGATTAAAAATGTAACCAGGATGTGATGACTGAAATAGCAAACAATATACAACAAGGATGCTCAGTACTTGGAAATATCCGTGCCAAGTTTTAAGACTATATAGGACGGAATAATGTCAATTTTTGTGTGTTAAATGTAATACATTTGAGTTACAAGTGTTCTAACCTATACATTGCTTTAACTTTAAACCTATAATTTTATTACTAAGTTTATTTTTAGTATATTGCTATTAGAACCAGAATAATGCTTTTATCACAATTAAAAAAAAGGTCCAATAGAGGGATTTAAAAAAAAATAGCACAACGTTAATAAAACTCAATAGATCTTATAGCCTGAAAAGACATAAACATGGTAACGTCAAGAAGCTTCTTGAGCTTTACTCAGATTTCATGACTGGGTGTTTAAGTGATGGATGATTTAGAATCTTTTCTGCTTGTGTCTCAGCTGGTGGCGAATGTGAAGGAGCGGGACTCAAATGTGACTCTTCTCAGAATTAAGGTATCAGACAGAGATGAGCCTCACACTCCTGGCTGGAAAGCAAAATACACGATTGTAAGTGGAAACGAGAACAAAAACTACAAGATTCTCACCGACCCAGATACCAACGATGGAGTCCTGACCCTTGTGAAGGTGAAAGAACTCTTCTTTTTATTCCATGTAGAACAGCCATGTAAGAAACGGGTTAATACCCAGATTCCTTATTAGGAACTGTTAGGATCATTACAAAGCTATTTTACGCAAAGGAGCTGAATGTCAACTAATCAGCTGTGAAAGGAACATGATAGTGAGTGACCAAACAGTGGATACCAATATAATTGTTGCAAGCAAAAGTATGAACTGCAATTGATCATTTTCTATTAGATTTTTTAACGTATAAGTACGCTCTCAGAGGTCAGAGATGCACTGGGATGCATTTCAAAACAAAGAACATTTTGAAACAAATGTATAAACTGCCCTTCCTTCAATGTGTTGCAGCCCCTTGACTTTGAAGATGGATATCTGAGGGAGCTCTCTGTCCAGGTGGAGAACGAGACGCCCTTTTTCTCCTGCAGTGTAAAGAGGGTCTTAGCTGATGACCTCTGGGAAGTGGACTACTCAGGTCCTGAAGCAGGCTCAACAGGAATAAGGTTCAAACCAAAGACTCTGACAGTAATTGTCAACGTGGAAGACATCAACGACGCTCCAGACTTTGTGCCTCCCATCAAAGCTGTTTATCTGGAGGAGAACGACAGAATTGGAAAAGAACTGCAGACATTTACAGCAATTGACAAAGACGGAAGTTTGTCAAGTGAATTCAAGTGAGTCATTGGATTAGTCATCCAGAGCTGCTGTGAAAACTCATTGAGATGTGTAAGTTAGGTGCTGTTTCCGAGAGGTGTAACATACTGAAGTCATTCTGGCACAAACCCCACGGTGGGCAGATTTTTATTTATTAGGTGTTGTAGTCATTATTCAGCTCTATGCTTTCGCTCTCAGTTTCTGTCCTTTTCTTCCATGCTTGACTTCTGGTCAGGGATTAAGGCCTTCTTTCTTCGTTACAAGCCGTGCATTGGCATTTTCTCTACATGCCAGTTTTGAAAGAAGTTTGCAAGTTTTCTTTTCAGAGCCTCTGCATGGCTTGCATTTCATGAGGTTAATTCCACTGATAAGTAGATTGTCAAGTCAGAAAAGGACATGATGTCACTGGCTGTACAGCATCATACTAGGGAAGCTGCTGGCTTGTTAGCTAGCCACCCCCTTCAACTCCAGTATTTCAGCACCAGCCCCCCAGTTGTTTTTCCCCAGTTGCAGGAAGTCACTGGTACTCTTCGGTCATACATTTGACTTTCTTTTCCTTATTGTTTCCTGACACCAAATGAAAGTCCAGTATCATCACTACATGCCTTATCTCTCCAATAGGTACACAGTGGGAGTAGATCCAGCAGGGTGGGTTTCTATTGACCCCAAAACGGGTACTGTAATAACGACACAGCTAATGGACAGAGAGTCCCCTTTTGTGATAAACAATACTTACACAGTCATTCTCCATGCAGTTGATAATGGTAAGTAACGTTTAAGGGTGGTTTTGACAAAACAATTGGACTGGAAACAGAACTGATTTCAAAAGGAACACGGCTTGCATTTGAACAGTTATGCGTACCAGTTGTATACTTCTGCTGGCTGTAAAACATTGCTTTTAAAAATGTGAAAAAGTCTAACTAAATGTCTGATGTAAAAGAAAAGTCTATAGTCTATACAACAAGTATTGGGACAACAGTGGGGTAGTTCATATACATTGTTAGCCTATATTTGTAAAACTAACCCTACATAGATGACTGTTAAACTAAACCTTCTTTTATGACTGAGGTGTTTCCCTTCAGTCAGTTCCATTGTCCCTCAACTTCCATGAGCACTAGGGTCACAAGCACCTCCATTAAAAAAAAAAAAAACACATGCGAAGTGCAGAATTGCCATGTAAATATATCACTTTATGCTGTTAAAAGGATTAACACACTTACTGCTTTGCTTTTGCAGGTAAACCCCCCATGACTGGATCAGGCACTTTGGTCATCCACCTAATTGATGTCAACGACTGCATCCCTTATCTGCTCACCCCTCACATAGACATGTGTGCGAATGAGACAGCGACCAAGCTGGCTGCTCAGGATGACGATGAGGACCCCTACTCTGGACCTTTCAGCTTCAACCTGCTGGAAAAGGAAAGCCTGAAAGGGAAGTGGAGACTGGATCCCACCCACGGTAAGAACTAGGGCTGTGCAGGATTTGGATTCGGAAATGGGTGTACAAATTTGGAAACATGTGGCTCCACAAAAAATATGTTTTGTTAAGTCCTTAAGAAACAGTCCCTAAAGTTTTTTTTAAAATCCTTTTTCTCTAAGCAGTGTTAGAACAAAAAAGCATTGCTCTATTAAACCTGGGGTGGCGTTGTATTTGTAAGGATTGTCATCCCTGCTTAAGTCCAGCCTCATTTCCTTTGTGTCCTCTTCCACAGGTTACAGTGTGAATCTCATCAAAGAAGAAAACGTTTACAGTGGAATTTACACTTTGCACTTGGAAATTAGTGACAGGCAAGGTGTGTCGTTGAAACACAACCTGACAGTAAGCGTGTGCGACTGCCCAACCTCGGCTCCGGCCAACTGCAGAACAAGGAGACTGAGCAGTCCCACAATGGGAGCCAGTGCCGCTGGGATCTTGTTTGCGTCTCTGTTTTTAATGCTGGGTAAGACGGTGACAGCCAGACTTGCCAGGAAGGATCTGACTGCTGAGAAGAACTAATAATATTCCCTCATGCATGTACTGTCAATACGACTCAGCTCGCTATGGGATAAAAGGTCCTAATCTTTTCGCTTTTCTGTTTTGCAGGTGTATTTTGTTTTGCACTATTTTTCTCACGTGCTCCCAAAACAATGGAAATATATGATGATGGTGATTGCACCATGTTGCCATACCATTTGGAGCATCCCGGCTCTGATTGCAAGGTGAACTCACACGTATTTCTAACCCTGCCCTACATACACTAAACACTCCTGTGACCTTTTCTGCTGTTCTGGGTCAGTGTAAACAGCTGCTGTATGTATTTCCAACAATCTGAAAAGTGTGTTCTAGGTTACAACCATCTCACATAATGTGCTTAATGCCGCTGCCCACAGAGGCTTCACGGACTCATCCTATTGTAATGCTATTTTCACAATCAAGCTGATCATGAAAGTCTTCTCTGAGTAACAGAACAAATGGCAGCATCATTTTCTGATGTTGTTTTAGAGCTAAATGCCTAACCCATAAACAAGGCTCTGTATCTCATACATGAGAAAAAAAACAATGAGAAATATAAACCCTCAATTTATTTAAATTATTGCAACTGTTCCTGGAGTCTTTGTGCTTTATTTGCAAGCCGTGTAACCCTGTTTTCAATGTCTTGTCTGACTGGCTTAAAATACAAAATAGGTTTCTGTTTAACTGGGTTTTTTTTTCTTTTTCTTTTTCAGTTAGATCAACTGGTTTCTCAGGTAAAATGCTACATTTCTTTATTTTTTCCTTAGTATTTTGTAACATTAGGTGATTTTGTGTGATATAACTGAGCCTGCGGGAAGGGCTGAGAAGTTAATGTTACTAAACTGTTAAACTGAAGTGCTGGTGTCTGTTTGTGAAGTCCGTGGCATTGTTGTCGAGGACTAGTAAAAGCATGAGGAGATCAGCTGCTGCTGTTCTGTTTCTGCATAAATGCATTCAATCTATTTTTTAGGAACCAGCAGAAATGATTCAAAACGGAAGTAGAGCACAAGAACAAGAGTCCATTGCAGTTTATCCGGTAAATATTTATTTTAAGGATGATCCTTTATGCCGCTGGGACTGACTGGAAAGTGATTTGAAATGCATCAGCAGCAGATAGAGATTGAGTTCTATTAGGACTGTGTCAGCCCCAGTTAGGATTACAGGCTGCTACAACTCCATCTCTGCGACTCACTCTAGTGGGTTTTAAGTCTCAGATGCACGTGTGCTGTGGTTGTAGTATACTGTCAGGGACACATAGGAGGCTGAATTAATCTTTAAATCCAATCTTACAAAAACAGGACACGTGCAGGTGAGCTTTGACTCTTGTGCCATGCCAGGCTGCAGATGGGATTGTAGACTGCAGATGGAACTGGCGACAGCCTCAGTTTGATCCTGGATCTGAGATGAGCTTACAGCCTGGTTTCAATGTGCAGATGAAAATGTGGAATTAGGAGGGGTGACAGATACAGTCGTTCATATTTGCTACCTTGAGACAGTTTTGATGTCCTTAGTTAAAAGGAAAAGAAATCTGTTAATTCACTGCTTACGAAAGTCCTTTTTTTCTGAGCATCATAATGACTGTTGTTTTTGTTGTTGCTTTTTAAATGTCTTTTTTAGATTTCAAATGGATCAAGTAGACCTGTGAAGCTTTACTACAGTGCTGGGCATGACCAGCGAAGGACAGAAGGCAGCAGTATGCACATGGTACTATTGATATTATTATTATTATTATTATTATTATTATTATTATTATTATTATTATTATTATTATTATTATTATTAAACAGGAGCAGCATTCCCTGTTGAAGATATTATGCCCATTGATTGTTCTGTGTTTGACATACAATAAATGAAATAACTGAAACTATTTAAAATGGGTTATTCCATATTTTATTTCAGTTCAACGCTGACAGACGTGGAACATGGAAACAGCAGACAGTCAGTAATTCCATGCGTTATCAGGTAGGAAACTGGTAATATTATGTCAAACTCCCACACACTGAAGCAGTAATCCGAATACTGAAACTGTTTCAATTCAGACGTGGATTAATTCAATGCACGGGCCGAGCTCTGGGCACAAGCTCACATTGTAACCACTGTATAAACGAACCAGACATAAGACGCTTAATTTTTGTAATCCTTTTTCCCCACAGACACTATCTACAATGAGCAGAACAACAGCAGCAAGATCGTCATTTGCATGTAAAAAAACAAATGCGTTTAGCAGAAATGGAGTTCTGAGTTCTGCGATAAGCCAGGTTAGTGTTCTTTTAGGGTTTTTTGTTGTTTTGTTGTTTTTACAGAATTAAAGCACAAAAACACATTTAATTTAATGTTAATATTTACTTTATTATTATTATTATTATTATTATTATTATTATTATTATTATTATTATTATTATTATTAGTAGTAGTAGTAGTTGTAGTAGTCGTAGTTTTTTTTTTAATTATTTGGTCTTGTTTTACAGAGAGTTGATTCATTACAGTCTGGTCGAGGTGACTTCCTCGAGTATAATCCTCACCCGTATGCTGATGAAGGTGAAGAACCTGAAATGCTGCCTCTTGATGCCATTTCCATTCCTGACAGCGAGTTCACCCCTGATCAGCTGCTAGACCTGGGGCCCAGGTTTAAAACCCTGGCAAGCATTTGCAAGCCTCAGGCTAACTAGAGCCGACTGGGAAGGCTAGAACATCAATGGGCAGAGAAGATATTTCCGGCTACAGTTATAACTGAACAGACAGTATTTCAGTAACTAACAAATAGCTACTCGCTGAAGGGAAAGATGAGACTGCAGGGCCTGATTGGTGCTGAAGAGAAGCCAACTGATAATACCCAGAGCTTTGTACCACATTCTTCACTGCTCACTGTGCGAGACTGAAGTCCATTAATGTAAACTGGGCTCTCAACAGAAACAAAAACCTTGAGTATATTGCCTTTCCGAGGAAGTATTATAAAATGCGTACGCCTTGAAAGTGGACTCTGACAATTCTCAGAACAATAGGGTTCATCAGTCACTGAATTACTGTACTTTGTCCTCTCCCTGCACCGATTTGAAGTTGACTGTATTATTTTTGAATGTACTGGATGTGTTTCTTCTCTGAGCTGTCTAGCTCACTTGTGTATATATAGTTAGCACTCTCGCTGGTCTTCAGAGAACCTTTTCTTTTTTATTATTTGAAAGTTGCAGGCGCTGTTACTTAATGTGGACTGTGAATTTATACCAGCTGCAAGCATGCACACTGTATTGGCGGTGGAGTTAAATATACTGCAGTTGCATGTCTGTCGTCTAAAGGGAGACAATAGGTATAATAGAGTAAGACAAATGGAAGCATTACTCTTCACTGCAGGGATGTGACTTTAGTGTTGAACACAGTTCAGTTACTCTACAAAGAGGTTGTGTAGAAAACAAATGGTGTATATGATTATGAATTGTGTAGAGTTCTACCTTTCATGGAACTGTAAGGTGTCATCACTATAATTAGAACAGATGGAGAGGGTTAGCTCTCACCTGGGCACAGATCCACTGGGAGGCCAACAAAGAGATCAGAGGTCATTCTGTGTGTTTGAGGATAAAATAGT
Source organism: Acipenser oxyrinchus oxyrinchus (assembly GCA_030684275.1). Classification (NCBI taxonomy): domain Eukaryota; kingdom Metazoa; phylum Chordata; class Actinopteri; order Acipenseriformes; family Acipenseridae; genus Acipenser; species Acipenser oxyrinchus. The sequence goes on along the minus strand of CM060274.1, from coordinate 11,460,867 downwards.
GTATTAAAGAAGCATATGTAGCAGATGGAGGCTGGGAATACACCAACACACTTCCTGTGTGTCTTGATCACTGTTGGAAGAGTGTTTAAGTCATGTCCCATGACTTCTTCTCACATACAGGTTCATAACGGCACTCCACTGTTACACAGAGGCAGAGTTTAGATGATGTTCAAGAATCCTGGATGCATTCCAGCTGGACTCATTCTCCTGTTTACCATTGTTCTTTTCACCATTACTTTTGAAATTGGATTTTTTTCTTAGTATACAGTGCCACTAAGTGGCCAAGTGTTATAATTGCAAAGGGATCTACATTTTCTGCAGGCCACTGCTTAGCCTTTAGCTTTATCTTTATAGCGAACAAATGGGGGGAAATAGTTTGTATTTCATACAATATCTATGCAGTGATTTTTAATTTTTTTTTTTTATTCATTCAAATCAAATAGGGTAACATGACATGTGGTGTGGAAAGACATTTGTATTTTATGTGTGTATATATCTTATCTGGTAAAATAAAGGTAAAATGAAAATGAAATATAAAGAATCTGGAACTAAAGTTCTAAAACCTTTGTTGTGTATTTGTCTATTTTAATGCAAAGAATTTGGATTAGAGAGAAGTCCGTTTGGAACACTGCAGCGCAGTTACACTTGATTCTATGCACAACTGAATTCATGTTTTGGTTATTTTACCTTGTGCCCTGACACATGTCAAACAGAGAGTCCTAATGCTTTGGTTATTTTACCTTGTGCCCTGATACATGCCAAACAGAGAGTCCTAATGCTTTGGTTATTTTACCTTGTGCCCTGATACATGTCAAACAGAGAGTCCTAATGCTTTGGTTATTTTACCTTGTGCCCTGACACATGTCAAACAGAGCTGGTCGACACATGCCAAACAGAGAGTCCTAATGCTTTGGTTATTTTACCTTGTGCCCTGATACATGCCAAACAGAGAGTCCTAATGCTTTGGTTATTTTACCTTGTGCCCTGACACATGCCAAACAGAGTGTCCTAATGCTTTGGTTATTTCGTAAGCATGTGTTTATGTGCGGTATGTTATGGTGTTGCATTAAACTCCAGGCCTGGATTTATTCAAGGGTACATAAAAGAGTGCAACTGATTTAAATAACTATTTAGTCACAAAACCTAAGACACATGCTACACAGAACACCCTTTTAACAGTTTTAAGTAACATATTGATTTCATACTGAAAAGAAATGTCTCTTGACCTTTTCACAATACAAAAGCGCCTTTGATCTACTCTGAATGCATTGCTTTTTTTAACAGTGAGAGACCTATATACATATTTTGTCTTCAGAGTATTTCTTCTATTTTTCCATATGGTAATCTCTACTCTTTGCTGACATTCAGATAATATTTGAACAAACAGCAGCAAATGTTACTGTGTGCAAATGTTATTGTGTTCAACACACTGGCAGAAGTGCCAGCAGCAGCAGTTCTTATTTAAAATGACTTCTGTCCATGGTGTGTTGGTAGCAATAGTCAAAAGCAATTGTTCTGCTAATGAACTCCAGGGTAACAATTCCATGGAAACACCCTGGACCGTGTGTGTGTGTGTGTGTGTGTGTGTGTGTGTGTGTGTGTGTGTGTGTGTGACAAACGGCATTCCTCAAGGAGAATGAGGAATCAGGATCCAACAGGATACTCAGCAATTACTAGACAGTTAAAGATGAAGAAAAGCAATTGAAGTTTTAAAAAAAAAAAAAATTAACTACAACGTGTTGGCTTTCACCTTCTTTAGTTTATAGCTAGGTAGACAATATGTACGCTTACATAACTCTTTGTATCATGCTCTCTGAAGGTAGAATCCGAAACGTTGTAGCTAGCTAGTTATTAAAATGGGTAGTTTTCAGTTTAACAATGCCTTTTTTTTATTCAAAAGCAAAAAAAAGTCAAACTTTCACAAAACACTTAAAAGATAACTGATTCAGAGAAAAAAAGAGTTGAAGAGAGAGTTTAAGAACGCCTTTTGCATTACCACTCCAATCCACGCTTCAGGTATCACGTTTATGGATTTCATTTTTACAGAATAGTTTATTAAAAAAAAACAAAAAAACATTAAGCATAAATATTCGTTACTGTACGCATCCATCTAGCTTCTATTAAACTAGCACGAAAATTGTCATTTTAATAATACTCGTTCAAGAGACCTTTATGTTGCATGTGATTAATGAGTTCCTTTCACTGAGGACAATTACTGATGAAAACCTCCACGAGCTAATTTTACACTACTGATTTCCTAGTTCTGTATGCATCAATACATTACAAAGTAATTAAGTGAAAACATGTTAATGTGGCCCATGTTGCATAGACACACATCATTGTGGACACGATAAAAATCGTAAATAGAAAACGATGCTGTATAATGTGGTATGTTGTGTTTTCTTTAGCTGCTATTTAGCTTGTGTTATCTATGGCTTGATTCCTGAATATTTGTTCAGTGTGTTCCAGGTCAATAGATATAAGCAACATTCTCAGCCTGCTACAATTGTAACTAGGTTGTTCTACTCAGCTACTTTGTGTTCAGACAGAACTGTTTGTTTTCTCTCTCAGGTAAGGCTAACAAAGGTGCATTTGCATTTTCCACAACAAAGGCAGTGCTGTTCAGAGATATTAATCCTGTTCGTATTACGTTAACAAGAGAAGCTGGTCAATTAGACTAGTGCCTCCGCAAACACTCCTGCTGTGTTTAGTGGTGTTTAATTCATTTTCATCCTAATGATTACTTTATATTAAAGTGGGATCTTCGCGTCAGGGAATTACTGCAAGAAAAAAAAGGAATAAAGTTTCTGTAGCTATGTTATATCGTTATTGTTTGTAGCACTTTAGGCGACAAGAAAAATCATCTTTCATCTTTGTATTAGTTTACATAACACTTTGAATGGCGTTTTTGTTGTTGCTGTTTCAGACTGTACATTCAGGTAAACTGTTAAGAAATGCTGTTGCACTTTGCATTGCTCAAAATATTGTGTTCAATATGGTGGCAGTAAACATCAAAGTGAATTCAAACAGCTCCATGCATTGTTGAAATAGGAGGGCTACTACAACCACAACGTAAGGTCAGGATAAGGTCGTTTGTTTTTCCAGATTTGATTTCAGGTATTGCTAATCAGTCACTTCAACAATGAGGTTTGCGTTTGAATGCCTTCTGGGTAAACGAAGCAGCGTGCCGACTGGAGGAGATGAGAAGTCTTGGCTCTGCATCTCATTTGCTTTGGTCCACCGGTTTCCTTAAATAGACTCATATTACAAGCTTTAACTGGTATGGGATCAAAACAATTCATAATGAACACTCATGACTAGATCCGTAATTGCTTTTTAGACAAATAAGTGTGTCCCATTCATTGTTTCCAAGCAGGTTTAGTAGTCTGTCTGTGATGTAGAAAATGCGTTACTCATTCTAAATTCATGCCACGGATCCGTCAGATTCATTTATCTAATCAAGCCAGTCTATTTTTTTTTTAAAAGATGCAGTTGATAACGTTTTATGAACTTTGATGGGAGCTGTTTAAAGCATTATTTGTTATGTGCTGAACATTTAATTATAGTCAACCGCTGCGAGGTTAATTGAGTCATTATTGATGTCTGTGTTGTTTGGGGTCAGTTAAAGGTTAAAGCAATCAAATCAATATAATGCGTCATTCAATAAAGAAAGCTTTCTTGTTTCGTAGAAAGCCAAAATGTTTCTGAATGGGATATCAGAAAAAAAAGTACTTCTTAAAGCCCCGCTTACTTTTTGTAATTGTTCGAATAAGCCAGTGTTTATTAATAATAATAATAATAATAATAATAATAATAATAATAATAATAATAATAATAATAATAATAATAATAAACAACTAAATGTCTCTGTGTTTAAAGCACCAATATGCATTTTAAACCGTGTCCGGCTGATATGCCAGTTATAGGTATTTGTTTTTAACGATGTATATTACTAGTATTAGTTATACATGTCTGTATGCTTATCACATAGCTTCATCATCTGATGTTCCAGGAGACATTTTGAATTGCAAATTAATTTGCACGTTTTGAACCTATGTACGTCCCTGTGCACACAATATGTCTGGGAAGCATCAATCTGTTCTGAAAGTCTAGTTTTATATTATTTGGCATCATTTTTGTTTGTGAAGCCAATTTCCCGCCCAGATCAGTTTAATTTCAAGCTTTTTGTAACTCATTAAATAACATTAAAGTCTGTGAACGGGGTCAACACTGCATACAATAGCAGTCTGGTTAAAATAGTTTCCAAAGCTGTCAATCAACAGTTTCCTAAAAGCATCAGAACCCGTGAGGCAAAGGTAAGCAAAGCAAAAAGTGACTTTCGTGTTTGGGTAAAGTTGTTGTGAAATGATACCCTCAGCTGCGTGATCAACAGAGCACCCAGTCATTTCATATGTGCCATGCAAGTAATGTGGGCTGAGGTGGTTCTTCCTCCTTATTAAAACAATTTACCGCTTGATTGCTGCTTCTCTGAGATGAAACGGAGAAAGCAGCGCAGCTCTCTCACGGATAGAATATAGAAAAAAAAGTACTTAACTTCACTTTGTTCCTGTGGATAAGCCTGCTTTGATCTGCAGGCTGCTTGTGATCACTGTCTCAAAGAAATAACATTTCCATTTAGATTTCCATGAAAACCCCTGTCAAACAGGTTCTGACATACAAAAACAACCATGATACAATCTGCATGCAAAAGCATCGCTGTAGGCAGGGATAAAAAGGGTATTTAAATTGGATCTATAATGCATATAGATCTGGTTCCAGGTCCAAAACATCGGCAAACAATGCACCCAATAGTTCAGAACGCATTATAGAGTCCGGAGTCTTCTGAGGTTTGAAATGCAGCGAAGATTTAAAGAGAAGGTTCGCTGATTCTGAAGCATCTCTGCATGGGGGTGGCAGTGGTTCATGCTGTGTTTGTTTTTAACAGATCACATTTCTGCTTTGCTTCCTGCACTATACCAATACACTCATTAATAACAGACGTGTCTTTTTAAACAGTAAATACAATTAATTAATAGTACACGCGTTTTTTTTTAAAAAAACAATGCAAGTGTTCTATGACGTCAAAGGAAAATATCACGTAGCTTTTGCGTCACCAGCTATCCATTATTTGATAGGTGACTCGCTTCATTCTGAAACGTTTTGACTTATGTTAATGTACTAAATAGATGTTCCGAACATGGTTAATAACAGCTTAGAATAATTACAGGTATTAAAACAACACAAAGACGCAACGGCAGCTGTACCATCGACTGTCTTGTACTTATTAAACAGCATCACATTTGCAAGTAATATTTGCAAACAGACATTGATAGACGTTGATTGGGAAATGGTTTGAATAATAATCACTTGGTGTTGCTTTCTCTGGAACCTGCGCTGTTTAGGGTAGAAATGGCCTTTCCTATAGTAAGCACAGGAAATGTCGGTATAAATTGTATTTGCGATCCAGCTGAAAGAGAATTATTGACATTTCCATGACAAACCAATGTTTTCTTTTCATAATAAGATTTAGAAAAAACAACTATAAACAATGCGTGCAATATATAATCTGTTTATCTTGATAATGCGCCTATCAAAATGAAAGAACAATATTGCCTTACAGAGATATTCAAATCTATGAAATGCCCATTGGCTGATACGAATGGAGATGTGTGCATGGCTTGTAAAGAGTGGCGTTTACCGTTCCGTAAGATGCACGAAGACACACGATGATACTCCGCCTCTAAAAACAAGCAGCGCGTTTGTCCAGAGCTGCGCGAGGTTAAACGCTTACATGGTAGCCTACCGGAATATGCATGCACGCGGTTCTACTTCACACAGCTCGAAAACACAAACAAACAAACAAAATAAGTCACGGTATATTGTTTCTGATCGACAGTTGAGGTGGAAATGTATTTTTTATTCAAGCAGCAGACCATGTCAGATTTTTCAGGATTGATTTTGGTTGAATGGTGTGACCTGGAGTAGACTGCGCCTTACCCGCGCACAGACTGAACAAGAGGATTATTAATATTAGAGTCTCGGTGCTGAAATGGACAGCTCCCGTGTTTACGAGATGAACAGGTCAGAAGCGGTCGGTAAAACGGGACATTTATTTAATGGGCCGTACTCTGTGCTATGGACAATAATTCTCAGTTTTCTTATTGCTTTGCTGGTCGTGGCCACGGTGCTGGGAAACGCTCTGGTCATGCTAGCATTCGTAGTGGACACAAGTCTTCGGACCCAGAACAACTTTTTCCTGCTAAATCTCGCAATTTCTGATTTTTTGGTCGGTAAGATACAACATTTCTTTAATATTATTATGGGAAGTTGTAATGCTAATATTGTATTTATTAGAGCGAAAACATAATTTTTGTTTATTATTATTATTTTTTTTAAATTAAAAGGACAGCATCATTTAAGTTAAATGTTACTCATACTGCCGTCATGTTCTGTACATATTTTGCATTATATATAGTTACATTATATTTCTAGGAGAAAACCATATTAGGTAGGGTTCTGCAATGTCTTTCTTTCTTTCAAACTGTTTCCTTCTTAAGGGGGTCCATTTCGAGGTACAATATACTGTACATCTACTGGCCTTCTTATCCTTGCTTTTGATAATATAGTATTACTTACGCATACAGTCATACAGTCCAACATCAACTAGAAAAATGAAACACATGGACCAATGGACTCGTACAATAACAAGAGGGGTTGATTTGAACATTTTAGAGCAGTTAACAGCATCAGGGAATCCCCCTGACTGCAGCGGGGTAATCCCAGAATAACATATACAATGCTGTAGGATGCGCTAAAAGAACCACCTCATGGCGTTATCAGAGAAACCCTCAAGTTTGTTGGCAGATTTTTTTGCTCACTTAAACTGGGAACATTTCAGTTACTGTAGGAACATTAAAACCATGCAGCTTCCTTTCCTTCCTTCAGGAGCACTTTGCATGCCTCTCTATGTCCCCTATGTGCTGACTGGAAAATGGACCTTTGGCAAGACCCTCTGTAAACTATGGCTGGTCATGGATTACCTGCTCTGCACCTCTTCAGTGTTCAACATTGTGCTGATCAGCTATGACCGATTCCTCTCAGTCACCCAGGCAGTAAGTACAGTAGTGTTGACTGCAAGGACAAGTGTATGATGAGCTAAACAGGAGAGAGTACAGAACACTTATTTTCACCCACAGGGATAATATCAGAGCTTACGAACACCACCCACTTCTATTCATCTACTGCTGGAAACAAGACAAACTGTTTCTCAATAATTAGCTTCAATTGTATACCTTGTGATGGCCAATTTGCCAGTTATTCATAATGACATATTCCAAATCAACCCATTCGTATTATAATTCCACCGAATCATTATGGAACATAATGCCTTTGCAAGCAGGATTTAAAGTTGTAGCCTGATGACCCTGAATTGAGATTGCTATCAAACATGCGACCTCTTCCTTCTTGTTAAACAAGTGCATATTTGTGGAATAGTTGTGAAACACTTTTTAATGCGTTGTCTGACATTTACATCAAAGCCAAATGTTAAGCGTTTGAACGGGTTTGTATAACCTGCTTGTAAAGACGCCTGGGAGCTTTGCAACAGATTGTAATAGATGCCCTCAATTCCGTTGACAGCTGAAAGAATTTGTTCAGACTCCACACCGAGCTTATCTATTGAAAGGTCAGTCAGCTATTGAAGTGGTTTTGCAGAAAACTGATTTCCTAGAATAAGCCAATTCCCCACATGCTGGTACTATTGTGCATTGCTCAGGCTTTTTCAGAGTGAATCCCAATAAAGCAATGGAGTGGTCTATGGGTCTTGGCCTTCAATAATTCCTGTGGTTATTTAAACATTCCAATGTAGCCACAATATACTGCTACTGGGTTTTTTTCTTTTCTTGTTAACATTGTTAACTGCAACTCCAAGATCACCATCATTTTGCATCAGTGGTCTGTTCCTCAGTTTTCATTTAGCAATACAGACATGGTGAATTGGGCTGGTTAAGAATGCTAGCAGTAGTTTTCACTCACACGTTGTTTGAGCATTTGATATCAATAGTGTTATTAAAAGCTTCCCAGCTATTAGGCACCTATAGCTTCTTACAACTGTATTCAGCACTTTACCTTAACAGATACAGTAAGTAAAGTTGGCAACACTCTGCTTGCTTTTTTTTATATACAGGTTGCATACAGAGCCCAACAAAGAAAGACGTTACATGCTGTTTCCAAGATGGTTCTGGTTTGGGTCCTGGCTTTCCTATTATATGGACCCGCTATCATAGCATGGGAGCACATTGCCGGCCACAGCATTGTTGAAAAGGAGGAGTGCTATGCTGAATTCTACTACAACTGGTACTTTCTGATTACAGCGTCCACTGTGGAGTTCTTCACACCCTTCATCAGCGTGACCTTCTTCAATGTGAGCATATACCTGAACATCCGCTGGCGGACTCAGTCTCGACAGGCATTGAACAAGGAGACACGGGGGGTCGAGCCCGAAGGAAGCGGTCCGGATACACTCTCTGAACTCAGCACACAAGACAAGGAGCTGAGCCAAAGCAAGCCCATGACATCGGTGCCAATGGGTCCATGTCTGGAGCTGGAGGGCAAAGCTGAAACAATAGACTTGATGAATCCCGGAGACCTGGCACCCAAAGAGAAAGATGCAGAGAAAAGTAAAGGTGGCGAGTTCTCCCAGAGACTGCCCTCAATGAGCAAAAGGACGAGGGCCATTTCACAGACCAGTGCCCAACGCTTCAGGCTACTAAGGGACAAGAAGGTGGCCAAATCTCTGGCCATCATTGTTTGCACATTTGGGGTCTGCTGGGCCCCATACACCTTGCTGATGATCATTCGGGCTGCCTGCAATGACAGCTGCATCTCCAGGTACTGGTACGAGGTGTCCTTCTGGCTGCTTTGGATCAACTCAGCCATCAACCCTGTCCTGTACCCACTGTGCCACTCCAGTTTCAGGAAGGCTTTCATGAAGCTTCTGTGCCCGAAGAAGTTTAAAATGAAGGCTAGTTTACGAAGTACATAACTGTGAATGGATGTCCAAAAAGGGTTCTTCATTACACAGTTGTGCCGTAGTTCCTCTTTTGATCATATGGTCCGAAACACATGACAGCAAAGGACAGAGCCTTTTACGTTTTGCAGGAAGAAGCGACCCAAGCAGCGAAGAGTATGACATTATTTCTGTATGAAAGGGAAAGAGTATCTTACACATTCAGTATGGAATGTCAGTTAACCTCTACAGATACATGTTCGTTAATGTTTAGCAGGACAGAAAATATCATGTCCATGTTTTTAATCACGCTCCGAAATTCAAGAACTATGGGATGCAGTATAGCCTGCAGTTCAGAAGTTGGGACAGAGGACTGAATTCTACATTGGGACATTGAGAATGCACAAGGAACAATATCATACTTGGAAGGACAGTTCACCATCATTGTCTGCACATGAATATTTTACCATTGGATAGAGATAATGCCAGGGGCCCAGGCTGTACTACTGTTGTGACATGGTTGTCATCTGTGCTTTCATTTTCATCTACATTGTTTTTAGAAAAAAACAACAGTGTGCAAATTAATGATGTCATCTCCCAGAGTTTCTATAAATAAAAGGAAGTAGTGAGCCATTTTGTTTTACTGAACCCTCTCCCACCTCTATCTCTTTCAAACAATAAACTTACCTTATCTTATTTCACTGCCAGAGACAGACAGGGAACCACTTACTGTGTTAAACATGACATGAGCTAGCATGTTGATGCAGTTATAAATGGACACAGCTTCAAATTGATGTAGGCTACGGATTCAGTGAGCTGTAGCATTGACAGCTTATATTCAGTATGGAATAGATGTATATCATGTTTTCAACCATACCTTGAAGTACCCAAGATTGTTATGAATTTTGTTTTTCATATACAGAACCTGGCTTTAGTTTTCAGCAATATATTAGTTTCCAGCTTAACATAGTAATACCTTCAGTGTTGGGCAACAAGTCAATCCAGCAGGAGAGCACACACAAGGTGAGGGGATGAATACTAATCATGTCCTTGCTAGAGGTCTGATTGGACAGATGCTATTCAACACAATAGGTGACAGAGGGTTCAGGCGCCCTTTTTTTTTGTGCCTCAGCTGTGAAATTTGTATTTGTGTACATGTCTTCCACAGTTGATTATCAAAATGATTTATCAGACATATACCTGGTATATGCTAAGAATCACCCCATGCTAAATGCAGTCTTTATAGCTATTACTGAACTTTTAACCCATTTCAGTATTGAACAGGTACAGCAAGTAGACTAGAGCTGCCACTCCAGTGTACTTTAACTGCAATGTAACGATTGGATACTGTGACTGCAGTTTGGCTTTGCCTCAGAGCTGCATTCAAACTGCAGTTGTGATCATGATGTACTGTATGCTGGTCTTTCTGCAGTCTGATGCCATTCTTTTGTTATTAAATCCAAATTTGAAAAAAAGTGGTCTATCATCTTTTTGCACTTTCCGTCCGTTTGTACAAAATAGTATCCACGTTTTATTTTTAGTGTTAGGGTCATTCGAAAGTTATTTAAAAAAAAAATTAAAAAATCATTTTTGACCAGCAATATTGGACCTTTTAGTTTAACTCCTACCTCTGTGACAATCATTTGCAATATTATAACCTCTTGCAAGTATTCTGTTTTGAAGGTCCAAAAAGATTTCCTATATAATCTGCTTTGGGCTTTGCTAAAATATATATATATATATATATATATATATATATATATATATATATATATATATATATATATATATATATATATATATATATATATACAGTACTGTGCAAAAGTTTTAGGCAGGTGTGAAAAAATGCTGTAAAGTAAGAATGCTTTCAAAAATAGACATGTTAATAGATTATAATTATCAATTAACTAAATGCAAAGTGAGTGAACAGAAGAAAAATCTAAATCAAATCCATATTTGGTGTGACCACCCTTTGCCTTCAAAACAGCATCAAGCATCAATTCTTCTAGGTACACTTGCACACAGTTTTCGAAGGAACTCGGCAGGTAGGTTGGCCCAAACATCTTGGAGAACTAACCACAGTTCTTCTGTGGATTTAGGCAGCCTCAGTTGCTCTCTCTCTTCATGTAATCCCAGACAGACTCGATGATGTTGAGATCAGGGCTCTGTGGGGCCATACCATCACTTCCAGGACTCCTTGTTCTTCTTTACGCTGAAGATAGTTCTTAATGACTTTCGTTGTATGTTTGGGGTCGTTGTCATGCTGCAGAATAAATTTGGGGCCAATCAGATGCCTCCCTGATGGTATTGCATGATGGATAAGTATCTGCCTGTACTTCTCAGCATTGGGGAGACCATTTATTCTGACCAAATCCCCAACTCCATTTGCAGAAATGCAGCCCCAAACTTGCAAGGAACCTCCACCATGCTTCACTGTTGCCTGCAGACACTCATTCGTGTACGCTCTCCAGCCCTTCGGCGAACAAACTGCCTTCTGCTACAGCCAAATATTTCAAATTTTGACTCATCAGTCCAGAGCACCTGCTGCCATTTTTCTGCACCCCAGTTCCTGTGTTTTCGTGCATAGTTGAGTCGATTGGCCTTGTTTCCACGTCGGAGGTATGGCTTTTGGCCGCAAGTCTTCCATGAAGGCCACTTCTGACCAGACTTCTCCGGACAGTAGATGGGTGTACCAGGGTCCCACTGTTTTCTGCCAGTTCTGAGCTGATGGCACTGCTGGACATCTTCCGATTGCAAAGGGAAGTAAGCATGATGTGTCTTTCATCTGCTGCAGTAAGTTTCCTTGGCCGACCACTGCGTCTACGGTCCTCAACGTTGCCCGTTTCTTTGTGCTTCTTCAAAAGAGCTTGGACAGCACATCTGGAAACCCCTGTCTGCCTTGAAATTTCTGCCTGGGAGAGACCTTGCTGATGCAGTATAACTACCTTGTGTTGCTGTGCTCAGTCTTGCCATGGTGTATGACTTTTGACAGTAAACTGTCTTCAGCAACCTCACCTTGTTAGCTGAGTTTGGCTGTTCCTCACCCAGTTTTATTCCTCCTACACAGCTGTTTCTGTTTCAGTTAATGATTGTGTTTCAACCTACATATTGAATTGATGATCATTAGCACCTGTTTGGTATAATTGTTTAATCATACACCTGACTATATGCCTACAAAATCCCTGACTTTGTGCAAGTGTACCTAGAAGAATTGATGCTGTTTTGAAGGCAAAGGGTTGTCACACCAAATATGGATTTGATTTAGATTCTTCTTCTGTTCACTCACTTTGCATTTAGTTAATTGATAAATATAATCTATTAACATGTCTAGTTTTGAAAGCATTCTTACTTTACAGCATTTTTTCACACCTGCCTAAAACTTTTGCACAGTACTGTATATATATAATTAGTGTATTAGAGAGATGCATGTGATACAAAGGCAGTCTTCCTGGCTGAAGACCCACCCTTTCATAATCAGAGATTACTGGAAATACATCTGCATGAATGCAGTGCAAGCAGTGGGTTATAACAATTAGCAAAGCAGCAGCGATTAGAAAATCAATTTCTAAGCGACGTAGTAATTACAAATGTAAAAAGGGGGATCAAAGGCAGGTGGTCTGGTTTTGTAGATGATTCTTTTCTTTGTGAAAACTGTTGCTCTGCATAGCCATTGTATAGATGAAAGTACTTATTTATCCTCATGTTTTTAAAATGAGTCTTTTTTCCCTGCCTGGCCACATCATGTTTTCCAATTGAGTGCTTGTCTCTTATAGTTCCCAACATCAAAGAGCAGAATGGGATATTTTGAATAAACTGAGTGGAGAGGCTGCGGACCTGGTTAACATGTGCAGTGCTGAACTACAGTACAAGCGATCATGCTGTATTCACAGAGAATGTTAAACAGTACATCACTTTGCAGTATACTATACAGTATTTCATTTCCACTGTTTAACTTTGTCATGTTTATTTTTTTTTACAATGTCTTACAATACTTTTTCTGTGGTTTGTCATCTGTGACTTCAAAACACTCACTCAGAACTCAAAGATAAAACTGGAAGAAACCAAATCAATAGGCACACTTTCAAGTTATGCTTCCTTCTGTACCGTCACACTTTTCCGTCATTGTGATTTGCTTTAGACCCAGTTTTAAAACTACACGTTATTCATACGGAAGGACTGCATAATTCAAGCTGCATGTTGCAGACCACTCAGCATGGGCTAAGTGAGACTAACCCACCAGGAGCAGCTGACCTACTGCTAAGTTGCTTAGCATACACAGCAGCTGCCTTGGTTACAGCAGGATTCAATGGGACCAATTATGATGCTCATTAACAGTTGAATATAATTTATTCAAAACTGTTTTTTTTTAAATAAACATGGGCATTTAGGTTTTTTTTTTTTTTTGTTAATGAAATTATT
>CM060274.1:11244938-11442438 GCA_030684275.1 Acipenser oxyrinchus oxyrinchus | reverse complement strand
AACAACCATGTATACAAGGTCTCCCATTATTATTATTTATTTGTTTATTTATTATTTGTTGGGTTAAGCTTACATTTCTTAAAAGATGGTTCCTTATTTCAAAACACTTGTCTTTTTCTTTTTAAAAACATACACGCTAGCCAGCCTGTTAGCTCCCTTATCTATCAGTGTAATATAATTCTGTACAGCCTCTGCACTTTTTAACGCTTCACATTTCTCTCCATTTTTAAGTTTTTCATTTTTTTTCTGAAATAATTAATATAACAAAAAACTGTGTACCCGTTTTTACCATTTTGCAGTAACACTTCGTTTTATTTTTATATATTTTTTAAAAGTAAATGCATTGTAATAAAGTTGTACTCCCACCCAATGCTTGTTATTTTTCTAAAATAATGAATACAACACAAACTCTATACTTTTGTTTGATTTTCCATTTTACTGTAAAGATAAAACAGTACTTACTTCTGGCTGAGCCTGATCGGTTTAAAAAAAAAAAGGGGCAGGGCACCTGTCAAAACCAAATGCTGCATTCTCATTGGTTAAATATGAACAGGGGGATTCCACGTGTAGCATAATACTACTACCATGTGCATCCTGGTGATGTCATAAAGAAGCTTGTCTTCTGCATCCTGCTGATGTCATAAAGAAGCTTGTCTTCATTCATTGGGTCTTGCTTGGCTTCCTATTTTGTAAACTGGTCTCATAATAAAACATATATCACTATAGCGCTGACCTGTTTTTTACACTGTTTTTTTTTAATTCTTTGCAGCTGATCTCTTATTCTGACTTGGTTGTTTTTGTATGTACAATGCTCTTGGCCAGACACCACAGAACAAAGTCACAATAAGTACTGTGAATGAAAAGTCAGGAGGTGTATAATAACCCTTTTATGATGGACACTATCTATTTGCATTCAGTTTTCTTCAAGTGTGTCATGGCCTTCTCATAATAAACAGATATGAAAAACACCATTCTTTCACTTACAAGAATGTGTGTTAATAAATATAAAAGAATGATTAAAAAATAATAATAATAACAATAATAACAATGTCACCAAAAATACAATGCATAGGCATGATATATTCAAAAAAAAAAAAAATTTAGATAATAAACACAGATCCAGATATCCATAAAGCCACAGGAAGTCTTTAAAAGTCTTAACGATTTTAATCATTTATCAAAGCATTCAAACAACTCATGGGATATATTTGTGTCCTCCAGGCCCATTATTTGCCACTGTGAAGGTAATCCTCTTTACCACCTGACGGGCCGCCCCCCTGCACTCTCCTCTGTCTGGAGGTACCCATCGTAGAGCTCCCGGAGGTGCAGTATGAGTTCCTCCACGTTGTGCCCAGTCAGTGCGGACACAGGGATGATGCGCTGGAGCACTCGGCTCTGCAGGGCAGACAGGTTGGCTCGGGCCTCGGGGAGGTCAATCTTATTGCCTACGATGGCCTGCGGCCGCTTGGACAGCCCGGTCTCATACTGCTCCAGTTCAAACCTCAGGTCCTGCAGCTGGGCCCAGGGATCAGGCCCAGATAGGTCCAGAACAAACAGCAGGAACCGGCAGCGCTCAATGTGGCGCAGGAAGGAGATCCCCAGGCCGCGGTTCCTGTGCGCTCCTTGGATGATCCCAGGAATGTCAGCAACTTTATATGTAAAAAAAAAAAAAAAGTATTAACACATTAGATAGCTACAATTAATACACGGTAAAAGGATGGTTAAATGTGCAATTAACATGTCACAACAAATGACAGATAAAAAGGGCTGTTCATGTGAGTCTAAAACGTATGGATGGATGATTACTTTGTTGAAACGCCCATTTTAGTTAATAGGTCAATAAATCTGTTTTGCCAATCGTTACCGGCGCATCCATTTACAGTATGTATCCTTGAGCTGAAAACAACACACACATTTTTAAAAAGCATTCTGGCCTATTACCAAATTGGCTTTAGAGAGAAAGATTGCTCACACAGTATTTCATTGTTATATTGAGGGGCTCATGCAAGATTCGTTTTTTTCCTACTGAACAGAACATTAATTAAAAGTGGGGGAAAAAAAAAAAGTTTTACTTGAAATGTACTTTCAAATCAAAAACTGAAAGTGAAAACTCTATTTAGTAATTAAATACACATTTTGAATGTTAATAATACCTGCCACTTGCTCGTGGTCCTGATACTGAACGATTCCCACGTGTGGATTGAGTGTAGTGAATGGATAAGCAGCTACGGCTGGTTTAGCGTTTGAGATTGCTCGCAAAAGCGATGACTTTCCAGCATTGGGAAATCCGACCTGGAAAACAAAGACTCTGACATTAGGAGAAAGAGAGAGGGAGATACACATTTCAGAAAAGAAACAGACATGTTAAGTGAAATATCCACAGCATGCTACGGAAGAACTAAATAAAAGGGTATTTTTCTTTTTTCAATCCCTGAATGTTGCTTTTTGCAAGGAGAACTGTCAGATATCTACCATCCCAGCGTGTGCCATGGTTCGGAGCTCCAGGTGCAATACCCGCTCTTGCCCGTGCTCCCCTGGAGTGGCTTTCGTCGGTGCCCGGTTCTCATTGGACAGAAAGAACCGGTTACCTTTGCCACCTGTTCCACCGAACGCAGCCACATACTCCTGGCCATGTTTGGAGAGGTCTGCCACCACTGTCCCGTCCTCCTTCACTATGGTACCTAAAGGCACCTGCAACACAAAAGGAACCCTTCATGTAATCTACATTACAGTGTGCAGCTAAAACAAATAGGGCAGCAGTGTGGAGTAGTGGTTAGGGCTCTGGACTCTTGACCGGAGGATTGTGGGTTCGATCCCAGGTGGGGGACGCTGCTGCTGTACCCTTGAGCAAGGTACTTTACCTAGATTGCTCCAGTAAAAACCCAACTGTATAAATGGGTAACTGTATGTAAAAATAATGTGATATCTTGTAACAATTGTAAGTCGCCCTAGATAAGGGCGTCTGCTAAGAAATTAATAATAATAATAATAATAATAATAAAATACACCGGGTTGACACAAAGACACTTACTCTAATGTAGGTATGGTCCGCATTTCGTCCATAGCAGTTTTTGCTTCCCCCAGATTCTCCGTCCATACCACGATATAGCGGCTCAACCAGTGACAGAGACTTGATTTGTTGGTCAACTGAAACAGCATTGATGGCGTAAAAAAAAGTGTAAATCATTGTTGCAGCTCACGCTAGCCTAAATCTATACTGAGCCTTAACGTGACCACAGTTTGCTCATGCATGCACGCACGCTGGAATATCAATAAATACATACCTTTTATGATGATGGTCCCCCCGTCTCCTCCATTTCCACCATCCGGCCCTCCAAACTCTTTGCGAGGCTCGCTATGGAACGTGCTTGCTCCTTTGCCTCCCTTTCCTCCTGTCAAACTCACTCTGCGATGATCCACAAAGTAGCGAGTCTGTACACAGCAAAAACAACAGCTTCAGAACTACAAGACCTCAGTTAAGACACCCATAACACAATACAAATGTATCTGCAATACATTTTTAACAGAGTGCTTTCTCTGTGAGGTGTAATTAAATGACACATCCTAGTTTAGTAACACTGTCACCTAAATAATTTTGGCGGACAGGTGTTCAACTGAGGCTTCCCCATTTGATCTAACTTTTTTTTTTTTACTTACCAGCTTCTTTTCTGAAATGTCCCTTTTCGCTTTGAGTTCTCGGGACTTTGCGCAATTAACACAGCTACTGGAGAAGTATCCGACGTTGCTGGTTCTCACAGGGTCACGTTCTATATTTGCATATGATGGTAGCCTCAACGTTGAGGTTAACACCATGCTGCCTGACGCTTTCCTCCTGAACAGCTGCGTGCCTTCCTGCAAAACCCACCTTCTCAGCGCGTGGGGCGCCAGCATCATCAGCCGATTCTATGAACACAACACAGAAACATGTTGAAAATGTAAATGTAACACTGCATGTTTAAAATGTTTTACGTTTAAATGTTGCTTTGGGTTATTACACAAATAAACATTGACAAACATGAATGTAATAATAATAATAATAATAATAATAATAAACTCCGGATGTATTCTGAGCTGGGTCTGTGCCATTTGTTTCTGTTTTGTGTAAAACTTTCAAACCGGAGAACCCGTTTTAAATATTTTAATGATCATTTGATAGGTCCTCGCTAACATTGCAGGTGTCGTATCTGTTTCCAGTGAATGAACCTTAGTTTTAAAGACAAGATTGCACATTTCAAAAGTCACTTACCCGTCTTCTCTACTTCACTTCTGCTCACACAGGCATGCAAAATGACCTGCCGAGTACTGCAAGCACCGAGGGACATACTTTGGTACTAAACGCGTTTCGGTATAGTCGAAAAACGTTTTGCCTTTTCAAATTCAGATCATCACTGGACGAAGAAAATGTCACTTGTGTGTCATCTGATATTTACCATGTTGTTTTTGAAACACTGTAAATGCGTGCTTATTCATATACCCCATGGTGAGTGCACAGAGAATACTGAGTACATACTACAGAAATAGCATTTTGGTGCATTTATTTCTGCATGTTTTTTTCTGTATATTTCACCTTATATCTTAACTTAATCATATCTTGTGTAGGCCTATTGTCTTACATATGAATAAACTGAATAAAGAAAATGAGGAAGTCACTCAAATTATTATCATTATTCAAAGGTGTTTTTTTTATTAACTTGTAATTTGTTTTAAGGTCCACCGCAACAGTATTGGCTAACACTTCATATTTAAAAGTATTTGTAAATGTATTGTTTATGAGAAGTTAGAAGCCAATAGACCTGGTTACAGCCTGACAGCAGTATGTGAGCTTCTCCAGGTATCTCAATAACACTGACCCAAACCAATACCCCTGCAGTTCAGACCCCAGCCTCTCTCAACATCAGATCGGAGAGTTTGTTTTGTTCATTAGCCTACATTGAAGTCTACATCAAAAAACACCAAAATTCAACTTGGATTCAAAAACAGACATCCATAGTCAGTGTTTCAAGCTCTATGCAACATATCTCTTGACAACAAAAGCAACACAGAAGGTGAAAGGTGATTTTATTATTTTAATATTAAACAGTACCAAAAAAAACCCATAACATTTTACTAACAGGCAATGCAGTACAATTTACATGTAGATAAAACACATTCATATTTGGTCAATGGTCAAATCATAGTGTAATCTCTCTCTTACCAATGGTTTACAATTATTACAATTTTTACATTATAAAGAGCTTTTCAACATAAAACAGCATTACTATAGGAACTAAAAATCGGCTTTTGCAACAAGTCATGTAATATGATTAAAAGAATCCCACTATTGTCACAGTACTGGGTGTAAAATGATATAGCTGTCTGACAGCCAAACACTGCAAGCTGACTAACTCTTGAAGGAACCTGAAAATGCAGGTGGACTGTGCTGTTATCTCTTGTGGTAAATACAATGTCAGCAGCATTGTGCATTTTGTTCTAGTACAACAATCAGCAGTTTCCATGCTGTAGTTTAGCTACCTTGCGATTTCTGAAAAAACACACAGTTCATACAGTATCTTGCCATGAGGTGTAACAATAAGGCGAATGTGTCTATAGAACACTGGATCAAACTTGGCCTTTGATTTCTGATGATGGGCAAACAGGTTATCAGGCACAGGCAGTTGAGCAAAGATTAAAGAGCATGGCAGTAGTGCTGGAGATCAGAGAAAGCGGTGAAGTCAAACTCAGTCAAAGGTCTTCTTTCAAACCCACTCAGGGCAGGTAACAGAGCCTATACACGATGGGCAACCAACACTCCCATGAGACGGCTGCCCACAGGACTGCCAAGTACGGCAACAGATATTAAGCAGCCCCTGTTTACTGTTATCTCATTTAGAAGTTGCACTATGAGGCCTCTGTCTGTTTTTTTTTTTCTTAAACATGTAGCATACATACATGGATTTTCACAAACACACATCCACATCCACATCAGAATGTTTCTCTTTAACCAAAGCTGAATTACAACATCGTTACAAGTGTGGCATTAATAAATAAAGAAATAAAGACACAATCACAGTAAAAAAATATATTGCACCTTAACTGACACACTAAAGATTTTAACTTCAATGGGACGCCATTGAGAAAATTACCGAAGAATGCTGCTGGTGTCCATCCCAGTCAACAGGGTAAGCAGTATTTTCGGTAAACGAGCGAAACAAACAATGTACAAATTTAGGCATATAACTAAAGGCATTTTTTGTTTGTTTGTTGTTGTTCCAAACTGTATTCATTTATCAATTATGACGCTTAATACTAGCAAAACAAAATCAAGTGCTTTATGTAAAACTATCACTTTTCCCTAAGAGCTTCATAGCAAATTTTTTTTTTTTTTTATGCTCCAACAAGCTTATGAAAATTCTGTCAACTGGGAATACAAAAATGTAGGGTAACCCAGTGTTTCTCACGCAGAAGTTAACAAAATAACCACCACGTACATTCAACAGTGTGACACAAGCATTGGACACTATTAACACATCACAGTAGCCACCAGCAAATCACCCTTTGAAAAGGAGATTTCCATAAGGAATCTGGTGCTAGTCAAGCTAGTTTCTTTGTGCTTTTTTAAATTTTCTTCTGAGACTCACTGTGCAGTCTGCAACCCTGAGTCCTCTCACACAAAAATATTATATCAGTCAGTCAGTCACACTGTGTACCTGTGTACTTCTAAACCAATATAGACTGCAGCACAGCTCAGAAAATAACTTGGATACCCCCCTGGTAACAGTATAAGCGACAGAGGGAGATTGAATAGAGCAATGTGTAGAAGAAAAACAGCTCCATGGATAAAGATATCAGACACCCAGCCCTATACTCATACCTACAAGCTTGACAGTTATTCACAACAAGCTATTTATTGATCCCCTCTGTCCACCAGTGGACTGAGAGGCTTTAGCGCCAATAAATGCAATAAAATACAGTGGGGAGAAGCCTGCATTAAAGCAGATGAAGTTTCAGTGAGGCACTATTAAGATCCAGCGCTGTTTATATCACTAGAGAAAACCCCACTGAATATTATAAAATATAACTATTGCCATATAGCGTTACAGTGTTCAAGATGCACAGGGGTTGAAAAATATTGGATAACTACGGCATGGCACAACATTTAGTTTTCTTATTTTAGTATGGTGTATAAGTGCAAATAAAACTTAAAGTTACCTAAATATTACATAATAATAATAATAATAATAATAATAATAATAATAATAATAAAATATGTGGAACTATAGTATCCCAAAATATACATTCTCAAATAAATAAAGTAAATATATTATTGAACTAATGTTTGAAAAAGGACTCAAGTCTTTCATAGCAGAATAAATGCACACACTGGCTATGCACATCAAACAAGGAGCTCAGTGGGAAGTATATCTGCCTTTTCAGTCAGTGCTCAGTCCACAGCAGATTCTTGAGGACACACCGGGGGGTGTGACACACACTAGGTTGTATCAAGTACAGGATCCCGGTTTGGGAGAATGTTGCCAATTAGAGCACAGGATTTTGAAGTCACTGTCCCATAGCACTAAATTAGGAGGAGAATATCACTGACTAACAGTGTTAAGTGCTGCTGAGCTACGAAACCTCTGAGCTACAAGTGAACATGGAGTGACAGCCCCAGACCCACCTCTCCCTGCAGGAGTCACTGCCGGGATGGATGCTGAAGAAACTGATTAATGGGTCAGTTTGATCAACCTTTACCCCAACAGGATAAATCACAGCTGGACTTTATTGGAGCATTTTATAGTACTGGGGCATAACCCCAGATTGCATCAACTATCAATCACCTGGGATAGCCCTACAAATAAATGGTTGATTCAACTCAGGTGGCTGTGTGGTCCAGTGGTTAAAGAAAAGGGCTTATAACCAGGAGGTCCCCGGTTCAAATCCCACCTCAGCCACTGACTCATTGTGTGACCCTGAGCAAGTCACTTCACCTCCTTGTGCTCCGTCTTTCGGGTGAGACGTAATTGTAAGTGACTCTGTAGCTGATGCATAGTTCACACACCCTAGTCTCTGTAAGTCACCTTGGATAAAGGCGTCTGCTAAATAAACAAATAATAATAATAATTCAGTAGTGCTGTTAAAAGTTCGAACAAATCCAGTGGTAACTTATCCCGGCAGGGTATAGATTAATCAAACTGACACCTAACTCTTCGAAAGCCTATTACCACTGTCAACCCTTCTAGATAATCAAAATTATAAAGCTGAATTCCGGGGCACCTTTCCAAATTAGCACTGTCAGCTTACAGCTGCAAGATTAGTGACTTTGAACTTGTTTTCACCTTTACATGTTTTGAACGGAGACCGGCTGGGCAATATCCAACATGAAATGAGGAAGAAATGCTCATGAATCTGCTTTAGGCTACTATACAAACTGACAGATCGACACAGAATACTCAAAGAAAAAAGCAAAAGCAAAGAAAGGAGAAAAAGGAAACTGTTGGTCTGTTCATCCGAGGCTGGGCAGGGAAGTGGGGAGTGCTTTACTTCCTACTGCTGGTAGTTCCCATACTGGCCCTAGAGAAAGAGACAAGAGTTTGTGAAAACAACACAATGGTATAATGGTTCAGGCACTGGTTTAACTTGCTTGTTTTTACCAGTATTATTTACAGGGTTCTAAATGAATAAAAAGGACAGGGATGGTCCCATTACAGACAGAATGAAGGTTATGTTTGTCAGACCCATTATATTTTACAAATACAAACACTCACACTAAGGAAGGTTAGACACTAAACTGCGGGAGCTCAGTAAAACTAGTTTTATGGCTATGTTGAAACATCAAAGTTACAAACACATTGGGGCGGGAAGGAGTTCAGAAGTCTGTAAAGTCTGTACCTCTGAAACGCATTTTCTTCAATGGCTTAATGTATGTGCAAGGCAGGAGAGCTGTGTTTGATCTTAATGTCTTCCCCAGTACCCTGGAGACCTGTTTCAAATGGTTTGCTCTTTTGACGGTAAGTCTGAACACTATACTGTGTACTGCATATCACGCATTGTAGTTTTACTATCACTATAAGTGATACCACAAACCAAACAGTAGTTTTACAACCACACTACTTCCACAAGGCATACAGCTTTTGCCTACAAATGTAATGTGTTACAGTATTACTCTCAGGTCCCACCTGCTCGTATGCGTAAGGTCTCTGCTGCTGTGCGGAGGGTGCAGTTTGGGAAGCTCGGTAGGAGCTGTACTGCTGACCCTGTCCCTGCTGGTAGCTCGAGTACTGTGAGGAGGCTCCTTGAGCTGGGCCTGAGGAGAAGGGAGGCTTTAGAGTGGATCTCTTTTTATTTTGAACCAGCTGAACCTCACTTATAGCTGGTGACCGGCCTTATCCTTACCGTAGCCCTGCTGCTGCCCAGAGTAGCTCTGCTGGCTGGGGTACTGCTGCTGTGTGAACGGCTGCTGCTGGGTGGAGCCCTGCTGGTAAGAGGCTTGCTGTTGGCTGTATTGAGAGTTTCCTACAGAGATACATGGAAACAGTGCTTGTAAAAAAGATGTATTAGCTTGTAGGAGATGCAGCATGTTGTTATCACAATAGGGCACTGTTGTGAAGGTGATGTCTGTTTCAAACAATCAATATCAACATGAATGAATTCAATGACTGGATCTGCAAAGTGGTCCGTCGTTATTTTGTAAGGAACAGTAGCCTTGAACCCCCGGCAGTAACTCTCTCCTAGTTGAACCAGTTGAGAAATGCATGTAAAATTCAAGAATTCTATGTCAGTCAAGCATTGGTTCCAATATATATGTATTGAAGCTGATGTTTATTATTCAATTGCATTTCTTATTTTACATATAAAGGTCGGTTGGGTCGTCTTAAACAAGCCTGCCAATGCTCTTTGTTAGCTGTTTATTACACAGCGCTCACTGTCCTGGTTCACTGCTGTTCATTCATTTTATTTATTTATTCAAATCGTCGTCAGAGGAAACGCACCTCCTTCGTAATAGTGCTGGGACGACTCCTCGAAGGTCCGCTCATAGCTCTGCTCAGGGTATGAAGACTGCTGGTAGGCATATTCTGCGTGGCCTGCAAGACAACCACAGAATGGGAAGGAATGATACCCTGGTATTCCACTCTGGGAGCAAGGTTAAACTGTGCCTGCAGGACACAGCAGGGCACCGATGAAGAGGCAAGTAAACCTGGGATTGGACTAGAGTTCAAACCCTGATCAAATTAAGCATTGCATTCATAGAACGTCTTTAACAGACTAGAAACGTTTCATGAACTCATTAGCATTGCCAATGTAACCATGTCGACAGTGAGTTGTGACATATCTATGTCCAATAGCAAAAAATAATGATTTACAAAGAAAAAAAAAGTTTGACAATGATGACAGTAACAGTAGCAGCTATATAACTAAGCAACAATTTGGAGTATTCAAGTTGCTATTAAACCCACTGGCAATATTTTTGACAGCATGTTTTCCGCTGTCCGTGTTTCACTGCATTACAACTG
This sequence comes from Acipenser oxyrinchus oxyrinchus, assembly GCA_030684275.1. Taxonomy (NCBI): domain Eukaryota; kingdom Metazoa; phylum Chordata; class Actinopteri; order Acipenseriformes; family Acipenseridae; genus Acipenser; species Acipenser oxyrinchus. The sequence continues at coordinate 11,431,951 of CM060274.1, read as the reverse complement.
GAATAAGTAGCGCAGCTTTGTTTCAATATGATTTCTGGTTCATCCACTCCTATTGCACTGAATTGTATTAGAAAGTCTGGATTGACTGATGTGTATTTATTGGATGAACAATCACCAACGCATTCTGGTTGGATGAGGATTTTGCACAACGGCAAGGAAAACTGGAAAGGACAGTGCTGCAGTATTAATCCTTCCTCCCTGTTGTATATCTTTTGACATCAAGTCGTCTACCACAGCCTATGACACACAGAGCAATCTACACAGAGGTCTCTCTAAACACCTATCATTTCTAAGAGGGGAGACGGTGACAATTCAGATGCAGCTTGTGCAGTATAACGGATGGTGTGTCTGTGAGTCAGTGGGACATTTTTTGGAAGTCACATGATCAACATGCACAGGAAGCTAAACAAAGAATGATCACTGGAAAACTCCCACACACTTGTTTAACATCTGATCGAGGGTAGTGTAGCAATGCCAGCAATGTAAACAGATCAGGCTTGATATAGCGCTTTCTTACGGAGAGTTACATATTTCTTAGCAATGTGCAAAAAAAAAGAATGATTATGCCTGATATTTATTCCTCTGTCTTCATTTTATCATCTCTAGTGGGATAGCTGAATAACACACAGTGTCGTAACGTGGCCAAATGGTGTAATTGCAGCAGAAGGGAAACCAAATCTGACTTTTTATATACATACATATACGCCAGGTGGCACACTGAGACCAAATGGAATGGAGGAGGGTCCCAGGTGTAGAAATTAATAAAAAAATAAATAAAAAAAATAAACATAAAAAAAGACCACAAATAATGTGTGATGGAGAATAATGAGAAATCATGTCATTACCATCGGGGTAATATTGCTGGTTAATGGGCTCGCTGGAGCTCTGACTGTGTCCATACTGCCCTCCGTAGAACTCCTCCTGCCCTAAGTACTGCGCAGCGGATCCTGAAACAGGGAACAGACAGCGGTACACCAACATTGGGTAATCAGCTGATTTGACCAATGATGGATTCTGGATGCTTGTTGGGACGCCTGTCACAAACTCACTAACAAATTTCATGAACAGCTGAATATGTGAGAGGGTTTAATGTGCATTAAGATTCTGAGAAATAGCCCAAGAACGGTCCTTCAAAAAAGACATTTAGTAATAACTGGATTCATCCCTAACCATAAAACAAATAGAAGAAAAGTCAAGTCGATAAAAGCTTCCCATACTCTCTTCATCAGTGGTACAGACCACTGCTGGTAAAGACCACTTCAGTTCTCTTATTAGTGATCAAATAAAAAGATGGTTTTCTTTCAAAATATTATCGTTTCATTAACTGTTAGCAATCACAACTATGTAGATATTTGTCAGAAAGACTTCAAGTTTAAGAGCTCGTGGTCTATAAATCTGTCAACCCTTGGAAAGGGTATGTGCAGAAAATTCAGATTTGTCACCCCCTTTAATTATTATTATTTTTTTGCTATAAAGGTCCCATAATTACATAATCTGGCCATCAGGTGTCACAAAGATGAAAAACAATGCTTGGCAAAAATGAACCTGCACCTTACAAAATCATCTTTGAATTGAGTTTTCTATTGTTGCCCTTTCTGATTCATAACTTTAAAGAGCACAGAGGGTTGGTTGTTAATGCATACAAAATAAAGTGTGGAGATGCATACTTGCAGGTTATCGTGAAAGCTACTTATTTGAGAACTTATTGAGCGCTTTGTCCCGTGTTGCTGTTTTATCATCATCATCCTGATTCAGATACTTCAGACAGTGAGTGGAACACTAATTTGCTAAAGTGGCTTAGGAGGATACTATCAGTGTTCAGTAGATTTGAACTCAGCTATTTTAATATAAACAGTTTTAATAGAACTAGGGAAATAAAGGGACATGAATAACCTTCAAAAACTCAATATTACACAATACAAACTGAACGATTGTATTATAGGAGCCCATTCACCAAGTCATGTACTTTAAAGAAGCCAGCCACTGAATGGAACAGTTTAATGAATATCAAACTGTAGCTTAATCATAAAAACAGACTGAAAAAACCATTGCATGAGCTAAAGCTTGACTAACAGGGCCCATTATCTTAAAGAACAGAACAAAAATAAAAGAATAATTATTATTTTGCATTGTTTGAACAAATGCGAAAGTAAAGAAGCATGAAATGAAATGTGCAGGGATCTTACTTTTAACTCGAGGGATAAACACTACAAAAAGCTTCCTCTGAAATACACAATTAGCTGCATTAATGTCACTTAAAATAAATGAACCAAGACCAACCTAGATATGTGTTTTGGGGGAAATTGGGGCTCCCAAAAATGTACCGGCATTACTGGCAATCCCGCTGGATTGCGTCCCGGGATTACTCCTCAAGATAAGTGGTTGATGAAATCCAGGTGCATTCCCTGGTACTGTACAATGATCTAAAACCCTGCAGCGTTTATCCTGGCAGGGCATAGGCTGATCAAACCAACCACTAAGTAAAGCAGACCAACGCGTCTTCTGATGCTTTCATTAGCGTTATCAGTACTGATCGTGCAGAAAACGTACCGATTCAATTTGCACTCAGACTGGCTGGCATTCTGCCTTCCTCTGGCTAAGTTTTTCTCATCGTTAGTAAGAAAGCACAACAAATCCCATCTCAGTGATAACAGGAAATGAAGATGTTGAAAAACGAACGCAGTTACAGCACCTAATTAACAATTACTTCATTTACTTGAATATAGTGTGTTTCCGCTAAAACAGAATGATTTCTCATTACATGAAAGTGTATGATGATTTTCATGCACAAACACACACTGACAAGCATAGGTGCGTAAGCGTGGCATGTTGATTCTACAGTGATCTGTACCACCCAAGGCTTGGTTGCAGTATTGAATAGTGCAGGTTCAGTAATGTGCTTCACAAGCCAGTCAGAGCAATGAAATCGTACAGTTTTGAATTCTAAATATGTCAACATCAGACCCTTTAAAACCAGTAATGGACAATGAATGCTACGTGCAATGGACTCACAATGTAATCTTTACATCCAAGACACGCCCATTATTGCCAAGCATGGCACTGTGCTGTTACGATATCCACCCGGGACACACAGGGAAACACAGGAATCTATTGGTAGGTACAAACTGACAAAGGCAGATCCATGATTTACAGAGAGTGGGACGAGACGTGACAGCTGCGATAAATCTTATTGCGTTTCTTAAAGTTACAGATAGATCGCTCAGCGGCCTACTTGTTCTGCACTATTAAAAGCATCCAAAGACTCTCTCGGATATCGAACATTCAGCTCTGTTAGAATGAAAGACGTGAAAGTAAATGTTGCAGATATTCTCTGGGGAAAAACAACTACTGGAACTTAAATGAGTAGTTATTGACATTTCAATATAACTGCAGTTAAATGGTTTTCAATGCTGTTATGAATAGTGCATATTAACTTTAACTACAGAGCAGTAACTAGATTGAAACAGATATTAAAACAACGTGGCAGGGAAACTGGTACTGGTACTTGACTGAGATAATCATGACATATCACTGTATACCAAAATGTAAAGAAACTACCTCAAAGTGTGTGGTCCTTATCATCAATATGGCCCCAGATTAAAACAGTGTAATGACACTCCAGTAATGAAACTTAACTGAGACCATCATAAAATACAACCTCTATACAGCAGAAACCGAAAAAGTCACATGACCTCACACGGCAGCCACAGTGGGTCATGGGTAAATGTCATGGTCACTAACTTTATAAGGAATATTTTTTATAAAACGCAGATTGCGGAAGCAGGATTGTGTCTTTGTTTGTATTCAGCAAAGAAAGAAAAACTGAAGTGAAAGCTCAGAGTGAAGATAGCCATCCCTTACCTTGCTGTGAGGGTCGGTAGGATCCCATGGGCCTCTGGGCCATCATGTTGTTGCCTTGGTTACCCTGTCCCAGTATTCCGATGGACTGCTGCCCCTGGTAGTGTTGGCTTCCGGCTTGTGCTGAAGTGTAATGGGATGTTGCGGCTTGTTGGTGCATCATTGTGACTAAAAACATTATTACAGAAATGATATTTTGAACTCTTTACCTCCTGGTGCGAGTGACTTCCTACTACCTTGCCCACTGACAACAACCACTTAGAAAAATTCTGGCTGAACAAATAAGTATTCCGTGAGAATTCTTTCGTCCAGTTCAAGTATGGTACCTCAATAAATGCCGTATTAAACAAGGCATTAAGTTAAGATGGACACCAGTTCAGTTAGATGCTCTAATGAGCCGTGCCTTTATTAATTACTGTACCTTTAGGTAATGGTTATAAGGCAGAGCTGTGCAGGCCTGCATTAGCGATATCTGGTGTAGCATGGGTTAACTAGAGGGGTTAAAAGAAGTACTTGACTCTGTGAAATGTGTACTTTAGAATTGAGCTGCAGAACGGCGGTATGTATGATTGAAGCTTTGCTGCCAAGACCAAGTCCAAAACCAAAAGATATAAAGTGTTTGGCCTCACCTTGATTGGACTGCATGTTGAGGTTTGTCCGGGAGCCATAGTTTCCCATAGACTGGCCCTGGCTTTGCATCTGCATGCTCTGTGACGAGGCCACTGAGTGGCTGTAGCCTGTGGCTGAGCCGTGGCTGCTGACCGGCATGCTCATGGAAGTGGTGGGGAGGGACGTCTGTCCAGACTGCTGCATGGACACGTGGTTCGGACCTGAGACAGGACAGACAAACAGGAGCCTGTATCAGATGCATCTTAACATTTCCCACCAATGACAGAAATAGAAAGCTTTTCTCCTCTGGGGGGAAGACAACTTATACAGCTTTATTACTTTACTGTTTCACAGATAATCATGAGTCCCACTACTGGCAACACAGCACATATTCACTGCAAATGAAACACTGCATCTAGATTGGGCATTAATCAAATAATAATCAATGCAAACCGCTGTTTGTTTGCATGCCATATGGTTACTAGATTCACAACGTACTGTATGCTACACAAATACAGCAGATATATTTACTGTGGGTCAAGAGTGAATACACTGAGTGGACTACGTTGTAGTTAAGATGGGTAATCTTGGCAAGTCTACAAGCCTATTAGCATCACACTGTCTCACCCCTTGATGTAATATTTCTCAGAAAGCATACCGTTGCTCATCTGGTTTTGCATGAGAGAGGTGGGAGGGAGGCCAGTCACCATGCTGTCATTCAGGTTGTTCTGGGAATGGAGAGACTGGTTCGATGCACTCTGACTGATCCCTCCAGAACCCATGTTCATATTCTGGGTGGGAGGCTAAAGGTGTTAAAGAGGAGAATCAGGCACTGCGGGACCGGCAAACATGTTTGTCTTTACAATCACTGTGAGAGAACTGCTCCTAGTGTTGCAACATGTCTGAAATAGCTGGCTGTCCCTGGTTATTCATCTATTATTGATTCCCTGGCTTTATTGTACAAACTCTGTTTATACTGTATAATAAAGTAGAGGTGGTTGTTGTACTCCAGAACTGAGACTAAAAGACTAAAGCATTGCAGGATATCTCACAAGTATTCCATTATATCTCCCCCAGCAGTCCTAAGGGTGTCAGTACCTGGAAGCCAGAACGTTCTAAAGCGAATGCAACCTTCTGACGTCTAGTATGACCAGATTACTATTGCTCTATAACGTATAGTTCTATCGATAGGAATCGTATTGGGATGGCAGAGGAATCCATACATAACTGTATTTGTTCAATTCAATCATGTTGTTATTTCTAACAGTACCGGATTTACAACAGAAAAGAGACGCTAACGTTGCACTCCTCTTAATACCAGTTAGTACAGGTAAACAGGGCAATTACTTACTGCAGGTAACAGAGACTGCATGTTCTGATTGGAGTCTGCTATTGTAGCAAGGTAAACCAGGTTTCTGTGCAGTACTTGCTGATATCTGAAACAAAATGCACCAATAATTTGCTCAGTTAGGAGTTGCATCAATATTTTTCATGAAAAATGCTCATTTTCATTGCATTGCACACATATATATATATCCCATTAATGATTTGCAGCCTGTGTAACACAGCTGATCGCAATAGTACACACAGTTGTAAAATGAATTTCACTAGATTGCAGCATGTTAGCAGTCCGAGTATTACATCAGACATTAAACGGTTAAACATTAGTATTACCTCCAGTGCATGTCCGGTACTTACTGAGTGCATTCCGCTGTTTTTCCCTTGCTTTGGTAATCCATAATGCACTGTATCAGATGGTGGTTTTCATCCAGCATCTTAAAGCGGGGAAATAAAACACAATTAAGAGTCATTTCCTCAGGCTTATAAACCTTTCAATACGTAAGTTATTTTCTTCGGCTGTACTGAAATGCACAACGCTTTTTTTTTTTTTTTTTTGTACGCACTTCAGCAAAGCTTCCGCTAAGAATTCTCCTCTAGAATAATACATTAACTATTACCTCATAAACGTTCCCAGACACACATTTCCACTCTGTTGTTGATCTAAATCACGGTAATGTGACCCAATACACTACGCTTCATTGCGTAAATCGCGTGCATTAATAATAGCTCACTGTCTCAAATTGACACCACAATAGACATTATTGTCGGGTTTCAAAACTAATGTGTGCGTGTGGTATACTACCTGAAATAAGTTTAACATGAAAGAAATTCGTGCAAATCAAAACTTCACACGTTCAAGTTGTGAAGTTGTGTGTTTTTTTCTAATTAAAAAAAATAAATAAATATAAATAAATAAAATTATATATATATATATATATATATATATATATATATATATATATATATATATATATATATATATAACAACAATAAGCACACAAGTCACCTTTATTAAGGTAATACTTTAAGCCAAGTTAACTGAATATATATATATATATATATATATATATATATATATATATATATATATATATATATATATATATAACTTGCCTTTTTCGGAGCCATCTGCAGACAAGTCAAGCAAAGCATTGCAAATTCCAGTAGCATTCTACAAATACATTATCTGGGTCAGCTGCTTCTCCTAGTCTCCATAAGTTGGCAGCAGGAGGTTGTTTTGAATTGCACAGAGATGCAAGCAAGGGGGGTCCGATCGCTTTTTCATCACTGCTTGCCACTTTCTTCCTTCGTCATCATTCATTCACCAAAAAAAGGGCACCGAGTTTATGCATTGAAAATCACGCATGTCTCGTCTGTACTGAATACCACGAACCAGCTGCTGTCTGTGCAACATGTTTAGAGGATCCCGACAGTCACATTCGAAACAAAGGTCTGTATAATGCTCGTCAGTAACCGTATCTACACACACCTTCCATTACCAATCATGCAGCTATGAAGGCTTAACTGCGCAGCACAGTGCACCTGCTCATTGCTCATCAACTGACTTTAACTAGCGCACCTATTTTCATAAAGGCACGTTCACTCATCATTTTAACATGTGTCTGCAACTCACTGCCTCAAAAGAAGTTACATTTCTAAATAAACAAACAGTGGTACAATATTAATATGCTTGTAACATTGATGGCATGCATTGCAACGTGCACACACTGCAGTTATATTAACATACACAGGCTGTGTTATTATTAGGCGGGTGGCTATCTGAAGCCTATTCAGGTTTTCCTACACTTATATTTGATTGCGTTTATGCACGTTTTAGTTATTTCCACTTGCATTTGATATTACAATATGTTTATTTTTTTATTTATTATTTATTTTATTTATATTAAATTGCCGTAAAAACAGAAATAATGAAACAGCCAATTGTCTTGATTCACTATTGCAAGTTGGTTCAGAAGGACACTGCACCCCGGCTTTGTTCACCGTATAGTTGCCCATCTTCTCAATCCCTGAAATGCACTTTCCCACCATTGAAGCATTTCACTATCAAGCACCTAGCCAAGTATAAATAGCAATAGCAATAGCAATGACAAAAACAACGAGCTCATTACCTTTTGTATCGTCTGCTGGGTCACCTCCCCTTTGCTCCTCGGGCGAGCTGAAGCAAATGCAACAGACATTTTATTTAAAAAAAAGGTTTGTTTTTTAATTCTAATTTTTTATTATCTACCTCCTATATATTACTGTCCAAAGGTTCCCATTCTGTTAAAAAGAGAGGGGACGTTCAATGAAACTTGGACTATTCCAAAATAGATATGTTTTTAATAATGCCGAGTTTAAACAAATGTAAATTACATGAATGATATGCTTAATTCGGTATATAAAAAATAACCAAGAATATCCGTTAATATTCAGAGATTCAAATATTACAATGCCATCAAGTAACACCGACGTCCCGCTAATTAATTTGGTACATTCCATTCTCACATTTCCTAGCAAGCCTGTGCTCTGATTCACGGCATCTTTTGCGCAAATTCCTTGGCGTAGACAGCAGGGTTGTGTTGCGAATTAGACGCAATAAATGATGCCCGCACGTCCGAATGTGAGCGGAAACTCCCGGAAGAGGCGCTGCCGCATGATTTTGCTGTTTTGAGGTAACCGCTAGTTTCAGTTTACATTCCGCGTTTGCCAGTCCTTCTTTAAAAAAACACACAATTATTATTATAATTTTTACCTTTTAGCTGAATTGAGTTATGAGTTATGACCGGGCCATTACCGTCTTTTCCCCGGACGGTCACTTGTTCCAGGTAGAATATGCACAAGAAGCTGTGAAGAAAGGGTCAACAGCGGTAAGAATAGGATTAAAACTTTTACGTTTTATCTCCTGACTCCTTCATTTGTGAACAATGGAATCGGTTTAACTGTTTACATCAATGAATCATTGCATATAGGTCTAAGTTACTGGAGTACCGACAGCGCTAGTTGTGTAGAGAAAACCTATTTTCATATTTTTCTGATAAACAGTTTATTGTGAAAGGTACCATATGCCCACTTGGGCACGCGATACAGCTCAAAATTGGTTGTTCTTGACAGATAATAATAATAATAATAATAATAATAATAATAATAATAATAATAATAATATCTGGTGCTGAACGAAGATAACCAGCGAAATAAGAAAGTTGTTTCTAAAACCTGCCTGTTTTCCCACGTGTATTTCTTAAATTGTATTTTTTGTTACTTTTGAAAGTATTGGTGGTAATCGCCATCAAATCAGGCATTAAACGGAGCCCCATTGAAGTCAAAAGAAGTTAGTATTTATAAAACATTTTTTTCTTTCTAAAGAAGCTTTTAAACTAGTTACCTCGCAGATCGTTTATATTGCAATACAGTAATAACGAGATCTTAAATCTTGAATGTTTTCTTACAAAGTTACTTAAGTCACCGATTCTTATCATAGTAATTACAATGGTAATAATTAACATACCCCTATTATAATAGATTCAAGTCCCCCCCTCTCTACAATGCAGCCATACAATGCATCTTGCACTCCAAGACACATTTATATTGACTGGGTAGGTAAGCAGTAGAGGAAAGCGCCACAGGTGACATGTTACCCATACTTTCAGTTTTCTTGGTCAGCTGTAAATAGTGATGGCTGGTTGTATTGCAGGTTGGAGTGCGGGGCAAAAACATAGTTGTCCTTGGAGTGGAAAAGAAATCTGTAGCCAAACTGCAGGATGAGAGAACAGTCCGCAAAATCTGTGCTCTGGATGACAACGTCTTCATGGCTTTTGCAGGTAAAGCTTTTGCCTGGTTTCACTGATATCAATAGCAGTGATCTAGGAATATCTTACCCAAGGTATCAATAGGTAGTTCCAGATGGGAACAGATCTCAAACATTGGTGCAATTAGGATATACTTGCGAATTATAAATATGACACTATGCAATACATAGCAAGTTATTGTTCATTTTAAACACATGCAAAATGGAAAATTAAAGCATTGCATTCATTTTGCATTCAAATATGGTTCAAAGCACTGTTGACTGAAATATCTCTATTGAAAGCCCCATATCAGTATTGAGGTGCTGTACACTTGCAATGCCAGCGATTCCTTCTCTGTGTTTAGAATGATCAACAGATTGACAGCCAGTTCTGCTAATCAGACCTGGGTGCAATCGAGTGCTGTTGCTCTGCCAACAACAATAACAGATTGTACTTGCAGATCATGTCCCTTCTTTTAAGTCCAACTTACCCATGAATACTAATTTAGGCTGTGGATTCTATTCTCAAGAGTGGATAGTACTGTATGTGTTTATTTATTTAATGTGCTAGAAATCTGCACACACAGCAGTTCTCTAAAGGCATTGGTTCCTAGCACATTATTGTTCTTTATATTATCTGCTTATTAACACCACCTGGTCATACACCGATTCTGGAGTGTGTGTTGTGGGCACTGGGGATACATGCTCACTTACACAGCCAGCAATAAACTATTAAACAGTTATCAATGACTTAGTTATGATCCCCAGACTCCGGCTTGTTAGCTTTAAGCTACGTCATTTACTATTTCATCTTAAATGCTTTTTTTGTGCTAGTGTTCTGTTCCCCACCCCATTTCGAAAAGCAGATGCATTTTTTTTTCATTACAGTAATTACAGGTGTGTCTTATTAATTCATTTACAGGGCTCACAGCTGATGCCAGGATTGTTATAAACAGAGCTCAAGTTGAGTGCCAAAGCCACAGGCTTACTGTGGAGGACCCTGTCACAGTGGAGTATATCACACGGTACATCTCCAGCCTTAAACAGGTAAGCACCTTCCACCAGGAAGAGCAGCCATCCATTCCCAAACTCGTGTAAGCAGGAAATGTTGGATTGCAGTGATAATAATAGGCTTATGACTGAATGATGATGTGCTTTTGTTCTCTCTTATCAGCGTTATACCCAAAGTAATGGGCGCAGGCCTTTTGGGATATCCTCCCTCATAACGGGTTTTGACCTTGATGGAACCCCACGGCTTTATCAGACCGACCCCTCTGGCACTTACCATGCATGGAAGGTAGGTCTGCAGCAGCACAGTCGTATAGGTCAAGACACTGGACTACAGAATGTAAATGACTTATAAAAAGTACAAGATACAAAGATACTAGCAACCCACCAGAAGAACAGTGGTTTATACACACACACACACACAGATGACAACTAGATTTGGAAATATGTACAGTATAGAGTAGGGAAACATGATCCTATCAACAATTTGTTTCTGTACCAGCACGATAAGGGGCAGGTGACGGCTTTACATGTTAGTAACAACTGCTATGAAATTAGTAAAATTTGCGACTTTGCAGAAGACAGAAAATCGAGGAGGTGCAAAGTGAAAACTGTAGAACAAAGTTCACATTCATTTAACAAACATCCACATTTAGGAGTTAAGCATGACATTATTGATCCACTAATCTGATTAGTAGATGAATGATACCAAGTTCTCATGAATGTTATCTGTTAGGCAAATGCCATCGGAAGGTCTGCAAAGACTGTTAGGGAGTTCCTGGAGAAGACTTACAAAGATGAAGCAATGGACTCAGATGGAGAAACAATCAAGCTCGTCATCAAAGCACTTCTTGAGGTAGAAGCAACATTTGTTAATGTACAATTCAAAACAAGCATCAGACAGTAGTCTCCGGCTAAGAGAACACCCCTCAAGAAACAAGCGATGTGTTCTTAGACGGCGTTGACCACCAGACGCAATACTTGTGATAACGCACTTGTGTCAACATATGAAATTAACAGAAGAGAAAAGCAATAGGCAAGTGTATGTTAATAAACTATAATAATAAAAGTAATACACAAACTAATGCGCACAACTAGGAACTAATTCCTAATTTGCGGAGATTATCTACCAAGTGTTTTATTTAGTGTGGTCCAACTGTATAGATTTTACCAGTTTGCTTTTTAAAATATAGAAATTAAAAAAAACAAACAAAAAAAAAACCCAAGGTTGTTTTTGTTTTTTTAGGTTGTGCAGTCTGGTGGCAAGAACATTGAACTAGCTGTGATGAGAAGAGATGAGCCATTAAAGGTTTGTATATGAATACTGGTTGAAATCTAGGGCAGTTTTAAAACACTGCCTTTCGTATTTTGCATGACCAGTTATACCCTACTTCAAGACATTAGATAGGAGCACCTGAAAGTTCACATTCATCACGGACAAAAAGTGCTCCTAGAAAATAAGAAGTTTCATACAAAGGAATTTTATTCTCTCATCATCTCCTTCCCCCCAATCTTTTTAGATTTTGGATCCTGAAGAAATAGAGAAGTATGTTTCAGAAATTGAGAAAGAAAAAGAAGATGCTGAAAAGCAAAAGAAGAAAACATAAGCCTTCAGAGCACCCTTACTGTAGTTTGTACTTCATTTATAGAAAAAATAAAAAAAAACACCAATCCACAAAGTACAGAGGAACAAAATGCTTGTTTAACAGATGCTGCAATAAAATGCAATGGTTTGTCAATTGTCTCACTCTTAATGGATGCTACCTCTATGTAGGGTACTCTGGAACCTCAGGTATATAATGCATTTATGTAACTGAATTACACATATGCAAAAGCAAGAGTGGCTTTAAAGTCAAATAAAATGGAACTACCAGCAGTTCTGCACATTGAGAACTGTATTAAAATGTATTCTTCACACTTGCAATATTTCTAATAAATACACGCAATTAGAATAACCAGTCAGTTTTAGCAAATTTACCATAGCTACATAAACAGCTTAGCCATGTGGGATCAAATTAATGTTTAAAATAAAAGCAATATGTGCACAATTATTAAAAATAACAGCAAGAACAAAGAGTAAATCATTTTGTTTTCTTCCCAAGTAGTATGACTTGGTGTTGATCATGTCAGAAGTGAATGCAATGGTATGAAAGCCAAAGTAGGAACATTCTGTAAAGGCAATGGTCTGACATCTTTTACATTAAAAATGAACAGCAACTAACCAGTTATAGGTTACTGCAGGGGATTCTATATCCAACACTAAAGTCCGGAATTTAAAAAAAAAAAAAAAAAAAGGAGAGACACACTACATTTCAATAGGTTTATTTACAATGGGACAGAATTCCAAAAAGCAAACATTTTTCTTCATGTCTGTTGTAGTGGTCACTTACTTTGAGCCTCCATAAATTTGTACAAAAAAAAAAAATGATTCAAGCACAATTGTGAACTTGCTTGAATTGTGATCCACCCATTAAGGTAACAAACATAACTGGATTGTCTGTCATCCAACAATTTCCATTGCTTTGGTGCCTTGATTACATTTTTATAGAAAGCAGGGCAGTTAATATATTTACAACTAAGCAAATACAAGGTATTATACAAATAAAAAAGTGCATTTGCATAGGCTGAGTTATGCAACTCAGAAGAACTTAATCCTGAATAGATTGTGTACCACATGCATCTGGGAAGGGTGAGGGTGATTAATAGCCAATGAAAGTTTCAATTTTTATGTATCTTATTTGTTCCGAAAAGACAAAGAACTTTTATATATATATATATATATATATATATATATATATATATATATATATATATATATATATATATATATATATAAAAAAAAAAAAAAAAGACTCCTTGGTTTATTGGGGGAGAAAAAAAATCCCTCAGAAATAAGATTAGTCAATATCAAGTTTTCAATAAGACAGTTACCCTAGGCACTGAATATGTAGCGGTAACCAACATTTTGGCCATATCTTGTGATTGGGGAAATAGTTACACAGTATTTTTAAATAAATTAAAACTAAAAATTGACCTCCCATCAAAATCACAAGGTAGTACTATATGCTTCCAGTAAACATACCAGAAAGTCAAGTAAAAAACAAAACATTTACAAACTCTTCAATTGTCCAAAACAAAAAGAAAAGTGCATACTTTTGGATAATTCACTCTTAAATCGTAGCACATTTAAACAAGATTATCTGGCAAACACCAAGTGTCAAACTAGAATCTTTACTCTGCTACACATGCTTCCACAGTATAAACTCATGACGAGCATCAATGGCCTAGAAAAGAAAGGGGGGAAAACTGTTAAAGCAATAATTCATCAGGCGGTCCAACACATAAATCAAAATGACAGAGTGATCCTTACCCATTCCAGCTACACCCTTCCACTGCCCACTCTCTGTGGGTTGGGAAGCCTCGGTACTGTCCCTCGGCCTCTCCTGCCACCACGGAAGCCACGGAAAAACCTACCAGGGACCCCAAACGTCTCCACATTCAGCTTCCTCTCTTGTGCCCATGTAATTCTTCTGCAACATGAAGATATCCACAGTCACAGTACAGCCATGTCCTTGCAAGTCTGCATTGCAGCTACTGCATGCCAGTACTGGGACGAAACACTTACCTGGCCTGAAGTTCTGAAGAAATATTATCAAAGAAAGACTTTGTTTTATCATAGTAGCAGTTTGGGCCATGGGTGTCCTCATCTGCGGTCTCTTCGCTATTCTGAGTCTCAACCCCAGAGTCGCCTTTTTCCTCTCCATCTGAAAGTTAAACATGCGAGTACATTATAAAACAGTTCTGTTTTTGGAAGCAAAGTACTTTGTTCATTACAGGCTTGTGTTTCCAAAAAAATAAAAATCATGGCGAACAAATCATGCTGACCTTTAATATTCAGTTTGTTTTGCAATTCTTTCTCAAGGTCTTCTTTGATGAACTGGGCATTTGCACTTTCAAAATCAAAGTCCGCCTCAAACTGGATGGTACCAGAGGCCCTGGCACTCGCATTCCCTACCAGGTTCTGTCCTTTCCCTCGGTTCCTGGACCTCCTGTTTGCTACACAGAGGGGGGTACATTTACCAGCCATTTGGACAGCAAACATTTAGCTTAAATTAAATGAGCCATTATGCATTAAAACACTTTGTGGTACATGTGTCCTGGTACATTGGGGCTATATATAACTACAGTAGGTTTAGATTAACACCAAAAAGAGATTGTCAAGTCTTACCTTGTCGTCTTCTCTGTGGTCTTCTATTCTCACCATTATTCTGCACTTGGTTTTTGTCTACAGCACTATCTGATCCAACTGGGTCTTTTTTAAAAAAAAAAAGAAAAAAAGAAAAAAAAAGGTGAAGTACAATATTGTACTCAAGCAACCTCCCTGAACAGAACTCATTTCTGCAAAAATGCACAGGTAGTTTTGTTAAACCCATCCAATTTTGTTAGATATACACTACAATATCTATTACTATCACAAGCCCTATGCAAACCACAAATTTACTACAGTTGCACAGGGTGGGCCATTCCTCAATTTGATATCACAACTTCTAAATCAACAAATGATTCAGAAGTGCTCTCAAGTGCTGCTGTCAGGGATGCGTTTGTTGCAAGTGAAGAATCCCCTCCAATAATTGCAATCCATGGTGGTAAACACCATCACTAGGTCACGCGAGTTAAGAACACACCGTCACATTGCTAGAGTGGAACTTACTCCTCTGTGGAGCTTCCTGTACAGCACGCTGAGGCTTAGGTTGTGACTGTCCAGCCAGCTCTCTGCCAAGCTGCTGCAGCTGGGGGGGTTTCTTCTGCACAGGGTTCTCAGCTGGGGCCGTCTGAACAGCCTGCTCGATCATAGGGCCCCTGCGAACAGGCAGGCTGTGAAAACCTGCCCCTGGAAAGAGAGGATGAGATGGATTACATAAATACTGTGTAATCTGGAATAAAAAGATACCTTCTACACAAGATGCAGACACCGACTAATTATACATGTTGGTGAATTTAAAAGAGCAATGGATATTTTAGAAATATTTAGTCTTTCCATAGGAACACTCTTGGTTAAATCAAATACTGAAATGCTTAAAGGGAAAGCTTCCAATTTTCTCCACATCTTGATCACATTCACGTGTGGCCTCTGATGCGTCAATTTCTTAACTGGCACCAAACTAGTCCAGACCAACTGCTGTGACCACTTTACAGTTTCTAGATACCCACAAGTCTTAGTACCCTCCAGCTTCCTAAAACAGTTGAATGACCCAGAACAGTGCTTTTCAATGTTGATCTGCTGTGACTTGCTTCCCTGGAGTTTACCCTGAGTTGTGACCTTCCCATTCTCCTGTAAACTAGCTGTGGAATCAGGTGCATTGCCCAGGTCAGTGCCAGGTGGCTGTGGTGAAGTTGGTTTGCTCCCACTAGGTGATGTACCTGAGCTCCCCCCAAAGGTGCAAAAAAGAAAAAGAAAAAAAAGCACACATGTAAACAGTACGATTGCCTGTGCTATAAAGCGAATAGCATTTTAGACAGCTTTGAAAGAGGACTTCACACAAATGAAAAAACAGGGAGTGACAAATGCCCAAGTGACACCACTGTGGCCAATGGCTGTGAAATAAATAAGGCTGAGGTTTGGAAGTCAAGTGATTTCCACAGTGAAAATTACCCCCAGGACACAGGATTATACTTGGAACTGAACTAGAATATTCTTTCAGATTTAAAAAAGACGACATTTAACTGAACAAAATTTTCCTGAAGCAGTGGTTGAACAAAGATTTAGCTCTGGACTAACTGGACCGTTTCATTGTTTGAATCCAATATCACTCACCATGAAAACGCAGAATAAAAGTATTTGTAAAACTAAGCTCAGCTTCCAGGTTTTGCATTGCAGTAGAGACCAGCTTTCAATGCACTTACCCAACCCCAATGCTGCAGCATACTGCTGATTCAGCAGAGAACTGGCAGCGAGCTGGCTGTAGGAGGACATGCCCCGGTATGGGCTGTAGGAAACCTGGGGCTGGTGGTAGGAAGCTGATGCACTGCTAAGGGAGGACTGAAACATTTCAAATGATTTGAGATACAACGCTTCTAAAATGACAATAAAATACAATGCAAAACACCACCACAAAACACTTTGTGCAACATACAGTAAACCAAAACATTGGTAGATGCACTAAATTAAATGTAAAGGATTAATTTAACAATTTAACCAATTAAATAGCAGGCTTTCACAAAAAAAGCAAAACACTGCAAGTTGCAAGGTGTTTCTTTAAATAAAATACCAAAATGCATGCATTTTGACTACATCACGTCTACATGTCCGCGAAATTAAATACCAGCATTGCTCGATACAGCCAAGCCTGTATGGACCATACGAATATGACAAGGGATTGACGAAACCCCGCCTACCTGAACAATTGCAGGATCCTGAGGCAGACCATGGTGGTGTTTCGGAGGCTCGCAAACAGTTATATCTTTGATGTCACTTCCTCGAAATATTATGTATTCATATATCTCGTCTCTAGGAGGCACCGGCCTTTCAGTGGGCCGTCCCTCCGTTCCAAAAGATCTAACTGTCAAACAATATTTGCATGTTAAATTCAAGGAGTAGTCGGCGTCTAAAACAATAAATGAAAGTAATTGACATTGGACAAGTTAGTTGAGAGCGTATGTTAAGTGCATCAGTAGGAACTGAATCTTAAGATACTAGCATTTCTAGCAGAAAGATTAAAAGGTAGCATTACCTATAACTTTATTTCGATGGCTGTAATTAAACCACACGTGATTTATATTCGGCCAAGTGCTCAAGCAGTAATGGAACAATTTAATTATAATTGCACTTTGACTTAAACCAGAAGTGAGTACCAAACGAGATGTTACGATACTTGTTTAAATATATTAAAATGTTTAAAAAAAAAATAGGAAACGAGGTTAAGTAATGTAACAGCTACTCTTTAGATACAATCGTTACGTGCCAAAATTAGTGAAATAGATGTTCCGCTCTCACACAGAATATAATTATTCCAATAGATAAATTACCCAACCACGCCAAAACAAAAATCATACATCAAAGTAACCAAGTTATCTACGTTTTGTTCAGAAGCCTTACCTTTGGCTAGAGCCACCGTCGAGTTGTCGGTGTCGATGGTGTACAAAATGCCTTCATACCGAATCTGGGCCTTGGATATCAGGCTGATTTTACTGCCGATATATGGGGTTCCGGTGCTCATGGCCGGTTTATAAATAACAAAACCTTAACTTCGAATCCCGTTGCTGCTTTTCTATTTTAATGTTTTTATTTTTATTTTGGGGAGTCAGCTAGTACTACTACCCACTACTCCCTCTCTCGCTGACTGACAAGTGAGCGGCCACCCGCCTCCATAACGGTTTTATATAGGCAGCGGGACAAAGGGGCGGGTAATAAGCAGAGACGTGCGAACTGCTTCCTTTGAAACCCGGTACCCGGTTCCTTCTGTGGAACCGACGAAGCGATACAGATATCAAGGATGCGGTTCCAGTGTGTGCTGTTATGTGTTTAATAAAACTGATTATTAAAAACACACAATCATTACAATTAGCAAAGACTTTTAATTGCTGCTGCCAAAAAAAAAACATCTGATAAATAATAATTGACACTTGATACTTATTTTTCTAATGGTTTTTATGCTGATGTAGACCTGTAGGTACTTGTTTATATGTATATAAGCCCCCCCCCCCATATTGACACACGTACATGTTTTTCTAAATAGTTTGGGAACCGGATTCAGACTCAAAATACCACAGGAATGTGTCCTATGTTTGATTTTTAGGTTATATTTTATTTTTTGTTGTTTAATATTTTTCCTGCAGGGATAAATTACTTGGCTGTAAAGAGCATTTTTTTATAATCATACTTTACATTTATTTTATTAACTGCATAATATACATTATTGTTTCAGTTATTTTTCCGACGTTGCTCACAACTGGATCAGTGAATTCACTTGTACAGTTGTTTTCAGCAAAGCTGAATGATCTGACATAAAAAAAGAAAAAATTGGGGAATTTTTCAATCTAAATTTTGTGCAGGGGTGGAATCACAATAGTTGGGCAATAGGTCATCTTGAAAAGTCTCATTTCCTAAACATCGCATGCATGTGTAGATAGCTTGAGGTTAAGGGTGCATTAAAAGTCACTCCGCGACCAAAGATTGTGCTGGTGATGTCTGGGTAGCACTCTCCAACGATTCGTGCAAGCTCATTCCTCACACAAGCGGTACCTGCGTGGGTCATGTCTGGAGATTGGGCTGGCCTTTGCGGGATGTTGATGTTTAGCGGTGTGGCGTTGTGTTTATGCACTGTGGTTCACCCATTAGTTGTTTGTTCGTCTGTAATGAGAAGGGTCTTCTAACTATTGCCACTACGTTGCTTGTGTTGGCAAGACAGTGGAAGTTATATTTTAAATATGATTACAACAAGTCAGTATCTAGCAATGGAGATGCTTTTTAGAACAGGATTATATTTTAAAAAAAAAACAAAAAAAAACACACACATACTGGAGAAAAATAGCGGTAGAACTTAAAGGCCGGCTTTGTTTGGTGCGATAAATACTACAACCTTACAACAGCTTGTGAACAAAGTTTACATTTGACATGAGACGACTAGAAGCTATTCGTAAAGAGTACCTGACAATGTACATATTAAATAAGCCATGCAACTACTGGCATTTAAATTCCTTTATTGTTTCTGTAAAAATATATATCTTAACACACAAACGGACTGATGATACTTCTTACCGTACATTAAAAAAGTAGATATATATATATATATATATATATATATATATATATATATATATATATATATAAAATAGAGACTGCTTCCAATTAATGGCCGTGATGCAGTTTACACATCTATTAAGTAACCTTGAACTGATAAATGCATGAAGTAACACTACATGCCGGCAGTAAGTGTGGCGCCCCCAAGCGCTCAGCCAGCGGAGGTACAGAGCTGTTCTAAAATAAATAAATTAAAAAAACAACAAAAAAAACAACGTCGCCATTTTGAAACAACCGTACAATAAGCAAAAGCGTCAAAACAAATGGTCTCTTTGGTTTTGCATGGTCCCAGCGACTCCAAACCGGGTTTCAACACCCAAAAACGTCGCAACAAGCAATTCCCGGGATATATTTCAGTCTTCTGAAAAGAAGTTGGCTTTATATCACAGCGTGACATTACTAGAATTAGATCGCCCCCCCTGGCTGTGCCACCGACGGTGCTGCATCATCCTCTCCCTTCTTGATAATGATGCGCTCAGCCATTTGTCCCGCCCTTTAAATCAGGGAGCAGCCAATCAGATCTGTCTGGAGTCCCTTCCCTGATGACGTAGATGCAAATCGCGCGTGCGCGGTGCCGGGTAAGCCCCCCCCAAGTCAGTGAGCTTAGTGAAGATGGCGGCGGGCTCCGATTTGCTGGATGAGGTTTTTTTTAACACAGAGGTGGACGAGAAAGTAGTTAGCGATCTAGTTGGGTCCCTGGAGTCTCAGCTTGCGGGTTCGGGTCACGGAAACTCCGAGAGTCGGGGCCCGGTCGTGGGGAACCACATTGTCAGCGCGGGAGCAGGAGGTAATGCTAATGTCCAAGAGAGCAAAATGGGACTTGCACAAGACCTGGCGAAAGCAGGTAATGTAATATCGTGAAACGGTGTTTTCCTGAAAGAAATGCGCATGAGATAGCATAGCTTGAACTGTGCATTGTTTTTCTTACTCATCTGTTTCCTTTCCAACAGGAGCTGGAGCGCAGGGGGGTGTTATTAATAATACGAGGTCCCCGGGTTCATTACTAGATGCAACAACAGGGATCACTTCATCTGCAGGGTCTGAGACATCGCCCGGACTCAGCCACGGCAAATCTGTGGTTGTCAGTGCCATGACAACCCATGTGCCCAACCATGGAGCGGGCAGCGGCAAAACAGGGACGCATGCAGTGCAAACTTTGAATGGGAGTAATGAAACGATGAACTCTCACAGTTCAGGAAGTACAGCAGCAGCCGCCAGTACCGTTTGTAACAGCAGCGGCAGTGCACCTGCTGTCACTGTGGTCAACAACGGACCTGGATCGGTTGTAAAAGGAAATGTAAATACTGTTTTACCTGCCACCTCAAACACTGTCATCCAGACCTCTTTTTTTAATGCACAGAGTGCTACTTCGACTGTAATTGCGTCTCAGGCAACGAGTTTGGGAACCAGACCTACCGTAACACTTGTGAGGCCCCCTATGCAAGCAACCGGACCGGGCACGACGCAAAATGGGAATAACAACGTTTTAAGTTCGACAGTTAATGCCGCTAACCTGCCTGCGACCGGGGGATCTGGGATCGCGTTACAGACATCTCTTTTAAACAGCAACCCGTCCCCAGCTAGCGTTTGTGCCACCATCGCAACGCACGTAATCAAGTCGGAGTCTCCCAAAACTATCATACAAACTACACCGCAAGCAGTGGCGCCAAGTGTTGTTGCAAATGCAGGCAATTTGTCTCATGGTCAGCCTATGCACCCTGGGCTTCAGACTGTACCCCCTCAGCAGCCCTCCACGCCTGCAGGAATCGGCAAGGGTCCGGTTGTGCAAAACGTACCGAGGACTTCCACTCCAGCAGCAGTTGCGACCAATCCTGGCGCGATACGAGCAATTGTTCCACAGGTTTTAGCCCCGCGCATGGCGCAAGCACCACAAAATCAGCCAAACATCCAGAATATTCAGCTGCCTCCAGGTAAGTATCAAAAGTTAATGATTAACATAGCTGTGACACGTCTGGCGGCATATCATCAATGTATTACTTGCATTAACGTAATCATTGTCTGTGTAACGACAGCTGGGTAGTGTTACAGTGGTTCACTTTACAAGCATTTTCACGCTTAACCCTATAACGAATGAAAGCATACTAACAATATAATCAATAAATAATACTCTAGGTTGTATCCCGTTTTCAGGCAGAGCACATCATATACTAATCATAATCAGAGTTTTTCTTTGTGTGTGCATTGGACGTTGTTAATTTGATTAACTTCATAATCTTCATAAACAAGTACTGTGCACGATAACACCAATTTAAAAACCGTTCTGCATTTTTTTTTTTGACAGTGATTAAGTTTTTTGTTGGTTCGTTATATAAAACAGAATTTGAAAAGGGCCAGTCTTTTTGTTCTCTAATAATCTCGTTGATTAATCGTCAATCCTAAAATCCCCAAATCCCAAACGTTTCTGAGGCAGGCAGTGCTGGCGAATATAACGTTATACCAACAGCTGCGCTAATGCTGTCATTGGAGGCTGTTGTTAGTGAGTGCCTAGCAACCACTGCATTCACGTTCTTGGTAAAAGTTTAAGAAGTTGTTGAGTCTTGTTTAAAGAGTCTTTTCAAAACAACATTCTATGTCTATGAAAAAATAGCTTGTTTTATTATTATTATTTTAGTCAAGTCATATATTAAGCCCAGAGACTTCAACAAGGAATGGTATTTCACGTTCTAAAATTGTGTCCTTCCCTTTAAGCCCATGTTGAAAAGGTTAGCAGATGGATGCACTCCATGTCAAATGTTGTGTGTTTAACAAAAAAAAAAAAGCAACCCTAATATTTCTGTATAGTTTTCATATGACTTGCTTTTCTACATGTTGTTTTCAACCCAAAACAACCCAGTCCTGTTGAATGTATGTCAGTACCTTGTTTGTACCATTTAAGTTGCGTGCTCCTGTAAGGTTTTATCGTATTGTATCTTGTTGCCTGATGTAGAACTCTTTCTGCTTTTCTTGGGTCTGCACAGCATAGCTTCCAATGTAGCTCATTTGAAATAACAGGCAGCGTGAGTAGCACAGCTATAATTATTTTGGACAGATCCAATTGGATCAAGTACAAGCATCTTATGAATCTAATGTTCATTATCTATTCAGATGTCTAGTACCAGTGCAAACCACAGTACTGCCTTGGTGTTGCACCTGTGTGAGGCAGGACTTTGCTGAACTACGTTGATCAAAAATACTGCATGCCTGTGGTTTTAAACAGCCAGTCAATTATACTGTTATTATAGTCTTGAAAATTACTTTCCGGGACACACACACACACACACACACACACATACACACACACACACACACACACACAAACTCTCACACTCACACACACATCCTTTTTCTCAAAGTGATTTTTTTATAGACACCCTTTTTTTATAGGGAGAATAAAGGAAGTTTAATCTGTCCACTCCAAATCCGTGACACCTACAGTAGTAACATTGGCAGGATTTGAATAAGACCACTTATCCCTTGCCTTTCATAAGCCCTAAATAATATAGTTCTAAATAAATACGTAATTAAAAACCTGGCCATAAAAAGAACCTTTCAATTGGCCTGATTTGATCGCAGTGTGGGCTAAACCTACTGTACTACCTATTGTGTTACCTAGTGAAGTATTCTGTTCTAAGGCCTTCATTTCATTCTAATGTTTTGTGCTAGTTGTGCCTTTAATAATGTCATGTCACCAGCGATTTTAGTCTAAGGAATTGTATAACATTTACAGCAGGTTTCACAGACCACGATTAGCACTAATCTATATCGTAATACTTAATGTAACCTTAGGTAAGGTTGTTCAAGATCTGTACTAATCAGAGTGAAAGCAGTTGTTAGCATCCTAATGCTGGTTCTTCACAGCAGTTTTTTGTATATGTGAATGATAATTGCTTTTATAAAAAAAATGACAATCCTAGTTTTGCAAACACTGGCGTTCATGAACCAGGAAACACGACTCCAGACCTCAAACACGTACAGCATGTCACGTTTGTCCGTTCATTGAGAAGGGGGATTTCTTTCATTTCAAGTGCGTTCATAATTAGCTTTTATTTAAAAGCTGGTCTAAAAATCCCATAAGGAGTCGACAAAGGGAACAGCATAGAGCCTGGGAGCCAAGGACACAGTTGGACGTTGAGTGGAGACTTGCTGGATAGGAAATCCTTTTTTTTTTTACACAGTATCGGTGAGTGGACAAGTTTACCAAGCCAGGGTCTTGGTGCTGAATCATTGGGATACTTTGTATTAAGAGCCAAGTAGACACAAGTTCTATGTTCGTAGGAACTGGATGGGCATTGATGAGCCGAATGGCCTTCTCTCCTTAGTAACTTTTCTTCTGTTCCTCCGTTGCTAGCTGACTTGGCTGTAACACTATGTATTACAGTATGTACAGCCCTTGTCATTTTCAGATGCTACTTTGCTGATGAGATTTTTAATCCCTTGGCTCCTGCTCGTGTTTTGTGATTTTCCAGGTACTTTACATTAACTTATACACTGGTCGCATGAAATGCAGGTTGTTTTCCAGTTTTGTAGCTTGATGGTGAAGAGCAGTACCTTTTTAATCTTTGAAGGCAGCGAGCTCTGGCCAACATTGGTTTCTTTAACGAGACCAGAAGACTAGACCCTGCTCCCACTGGAGGAAATAAGAAGCAGCTCAGTGGAAAGGGTTGGAAACCACACAGTCTTGAGCAGTCGGGTTCTGCAGAGTGTGCTCTGCGTTTATTTCACAGCATTGAGAAATTAAGGCAGCCCTTGTCCCTCTGTTTCACAGGATAGGAAAATGTTAGCCACTGGAAGGAAATCCTTATGCTGCGGTTTGCAAATATAACATGGTGTATTTTCCTTTAATGGTACTCGGTGCTTAGTTACAGTATATAACCGTTCCAGGACTTTAGAATAGATTCACAGTGCTAGAAAATGTGCCTCAACTGGAAATATTTTATGGCATCTGTGTTGCCGCCTCAACTCCCAGGTTTTATTTTATATTGCCTACTGATAACGTAAACATTTTGGAACTTGTTCACAAAACCTCAAGGACCGTATTAAGGATTGTTTTATTAAGGACTGTTTTTTAAAACAATCATTTCTGTGAATTAAATCAAGTTCCCACGTTTGGGTAAGAAGTGTATTCTCATTTTTCAATTTACCGTTTGAGAGGGTGATTATGATCACAAAAAAGCAGTCCCAAAAAAAAACATTCCTTAAAAGAGTCCTAAGGTTTTATGAATAGATCCTGTATGGTCTTAGGCAGTACACTGAGTGGTGGTCTTGCTTCAGTATTAACGCAGAGTGGTGCTTGTGCCTTGCAGGGATGGTGCTGGTGCGCAGTGACAGCGGCCAGTTGTTGATGATCCACCAGCAGACTCTTGCTCAAATGCAGGCCCAGTCCCAGTCCGCCATGACTCCGCGCCCCGCCACCCCTACCAGCACTCCCCCTGTCCAGCTACAGGTACTGGCTGCTTGGGTTATTACTTTAATTCATGAAAAGACTGCCCCCTACATGCATTGCAACTTCTAATTCAAACCAAGTAACTCTTACTGGTAACTCGCCCCTTCTTGCATTTTGTTTCATTGGCATCCCTTCCGACTCTTCTATCTCCAGCTGTGGTCCAATCAATTGTGAGGGTGTGCTCTCTCATTCAGTTAGCCAGGTGGGGGTTTGTCTTGAACTGCTGAATGTATTATTTTTTTTTTTAAAGGATTTCTCCAGCATAAACCCATTGAGATTAAATATTTAATTCTCCATGAGAATAAATAAAAGCTGCAGAAAACTTGTACATATTACATAACGCACTTTCAGAGTACTTACAGAATATATGTTTTTAGATATGCAAAGCAAGTTTCTAAGCCGGATGGCTGCATTTATTCATGATAGTTAATTAAAAACGTTACGGTACTGTTTTTAAATAAAGAGCATAGCTATTGGAAGTATAGTAGGAAGGATGGATAATGGGTTCAATAAAGGTATGCCTCTGTTAATCGTCAGGCCCCTGGGACACCCATGATTGCCAGGCAGGTGACACCAACGACCATCATCAAGCAGACCTCTGCAGCCCAGACCACAGTACAGGCCACCACCACACTACAGAGACCTCCTGTCGTGCAGGTACAGCAGAAACTTCTGCCAGGGCTTGCAAACATATTTACTGAGATCCGATTGGCTCTTATTTATTTTTTCTTTCTGTAGCCCCAGATCGTGCTAGGAGGGGCCTCCACAACCGCTTCAATAGGAGCAGCATCCCCGGTGCAGCCAGGAACACCACAGAGAACAGTGCCGGGGGCCACAGGGGCCACTGCCACGGTAAGAGACTTCACCTTCACCCGCACTGCATGGGATACAGAGCACACCCCTCTCCTCGTCTCACTATGGAGCAAGACCTCTCTGCCATACTGCTGCTTTGATGCATACAGGTTGAAGATGACCTTTTCTCAGCATCTGCGTTAGTGTCTCTTCAGTGTTGATCATGTGTCTGTACTCCTCCCTGCTTATTTAGTTGACTGTATTTACACTGGACACAGACATTTCTCTTCTACCCTTATAAAAGAGCAGGGTTATAAAAGAACAGCAAGGTGTAATAAAGCATAGTGAAGACTGTCGGGATATGGCAAACCATATTAATAAACATGGAAAGCCAGGATAACCATGGGAAAAGCATGGCAAAACTGCAGAAATACTGTGCTAAAATACTGTGAACTTTGTTGACTGGATTGTATATGCAAACCAAAAACACTTGCAGTGCATTTTGTGTGTATTAACCTGCTTCATCTCTGTGTTGACCGATTTCATCCAAAAGCTTGCATTCTCAATTGTTCAAGCACTGATCCCCTTTTCTTTGCAGGAAACCTTGGAAAATGTGAAAAAATGTAAGAACTTTCTATCGACGTTAATTAAGCTGGCATCAAGTGGAAAACAGTCCTCAGAGACGGCTGCTAATGTGAAGGAGCTGGTGCAGAACCTGTTGGTAAGAATGAAAATGTGCTGTGCACTGGCACTGGCCGTTAGTAAAACGCTTCCCGTGTGGTTCCATATCATGCGCGTGTAAATGGGTGGACTTGTCTATTTTAAGGCTGTTTTAAAATGCCATCTTTTTTGCAGGAAGGAAAAATTGAAGCAGAAGATTTTACAAGCAGGCTTTACAGGGAACTCAATTCTTCACCTCAACCATATCTTGTGCCTTTCCTGAAGGTAATCCCTACTAAAAAAAAAAAAAAGTTATGTCAAGACCTTTTATTCCAATTGTTTAAACAGTGTTGTGTTTTTTTAAGATGATTTGATGTGTTTAATTCCATTTCATCTCATTGTAAAGCTGCTGACCACATGCTCCTGTATGTTTTGCAGAGGAGTCTACCTGCCTTGCGCCAGCTCACCCCAGACTCGACAGCTTTCATCCAGCAGAGCCAGCTCCAGCAGCCCAGCAATCAGACCAGCACGGCGCTCACAGCGGTGGTCCTGGGGTCATCAGTTCAACGCTCAGCCGGAAAAGCCACTGCCACCCTCACCAGCACCCTCCAGCCTGGGCACACCAAACCAGGGCAGCTCACACCACTGGTAGCAATCCCTAGCACCCTCGATAACTTTCTTGGTGCAGTCGTTCCGTCAAGGAGGATCGACTGTTTGCAGCTGTTCTCTCTGTAATAAAAAATGTAATGGGACACACTCAAAACCTGGACCAGTTAACTGGGCTGCTGTGTTGAGTTATTTTGTCTGATTTGCCCTAGCAGTCTGCCGATTGGGGCGGAGTTAACAGTATTGCTGTGCTGAGAGTTTTTCGACTTGTTTTTCTAAATCTTAAACGAGCAGTTTTGTAAACCATGCGTTTCTTGCAGGTTCTCCCGTCACAGCAGCAGGGGACCATGGTGCGCCCATCCCAGGTAACCCTGACGCAAACCCCCATGGTGACTCTGAGGCCGCCCCACAATCGGATCATGCTGAGTACGCCACAGCATGTGCAGCTAAAACCTCTTCAGACAGGTACACTATCGGACAGACTCTTTTTGTAGTAACTTCTCTCTTTAAGTGAAACCCTTCATTGATTTTCAGGCCGACCCTTTTCTTTCTCTCCGCTGTCTAAACCGAGTTTCAGCTATTTCCAACTGTCTGTGAACCCATCTAGCAGTATAACGTGTAGATCATGAACTAATGCCTGATTTCTATTACCTA
Organism: Acipenser oxyrinchus oxyrinchus; assembly: GCA_030684275.1. Lineage (NCBI taxonomy): Eukaryota > Metazoa > Chordata > Actinopteri > Acipenseriformes > Acipenseridae > Acipenser > Acipenser oxyrinchus. The sequence continues at coordinate 11,404,396 of CM060274.1, read as the reverse complement.
AGGTCATTTGGCAAACGACATTAAATGTGTTGCCAATTGTTTCAAATCACACGTCATGTCATGTATTGACAAATGCCTTTTAATGGCGGAGCATTGCTGCCATCTACTGGTTGATTACAAAAGTGCACACATATATAGGGGGAGGGGTCAATATGTTTACCATGAACTCTCTAATTGTATGTGTCAAGACATGATTTGACTTACAGATATTATTTATACCTCAAATGAGATTCATAAAATAATATTTCATTTAATGAGCATGTTTTAAGGGCCTTTCCCACTCCCTGTGTGAAATGGTGACAGATGAACAACAGAACTGGGTTATAAAAGCCAACTTATGTGAACCTGTTGGTGCGATAAGGAGACCAGACAGGTGCCAGCAATACACAGGAAACATGTAGTCTGTGACATGATGCCACAAGGCAGCTCTGAATACCTGAAATGACTGACTATCTGCATGAGATAACATGCATTGAGTGGTATTTTGCTGGACCTCTAGGGCAACCTTATGCAAAATGTTATCAGACGTTGCCTTTCCACCATTGAATTAGAATTCAACTCAAAGTGGAATTTAAATGCAGATAAAACATTAACATGCAGATAGACTCTAACTCCCTTTCCTGTCTCTTCTTAAGTCCCGGTTGTGAAACATACAGTATTACCTGGAAACAAAGGGCTTCCCCCTGGCTTCGCACAGGCCTCTGCTGCACAGAGGAACAAACTCAAAGAAGCTGGAGGAGGCTCCTTCCGGTGAGAACTGTTTCAGGGCTTGAGGTGCAGAGGTGTCAAGCAGCAGAACGCAAGAGCAGGCGCCAACACACCATGTACTGTACTGGGAACGGACACAAATCAAACAGCCCATGTTTTGTGTATCCCTTGTAGTTGTGTAACTCGCCTGTCTTATTTCAGTATAGGGATAGACTATTTATTTTTTTTATGCTGCTCAAATTAATTGATTGTACAGTATTATAAATAAATCAAATCTGCAAAAGCCTTGAAAAGAATATTGACACAAAGGAGTGTAATTCCCGATCGAAACTGAGAGTTCTGCATGAACCGTTTCCAGTAAAGCAAGCTGTTCTAGCACACACTGTGGTAATGCGAATACTAAATGCTCTTCTTGGGGTTCAGTGACGATGACGATATCAACGATGTTGCATCAATGGCTGGAGTGAACCTGTCTGAAGAAAGCGCCCGGATTCTCGCGACGAACTCGGAACTCGTGGGCACGCTAACGAGGTCTTGTAAAGACGAAGCATTTCTCTCGACAGCGTCGTTGCATCGAAGACTATTAGAAATAGGTAATTGCGGTTTCTTTTCGAAACGTTAATAGTTTTCGAATGCTAAATCAATCCATGAATGTGAGTTTTCCTTTTATTTTTCTGCTATAATTTTCTGAAGCAGTTTCTTATTTTGCAAGCATTTTATTGGATGTTTGAAATCTACTCTTGACATCGTTCTATTAGTTGTTGTTGCTGTTTATTTTAATGGATATTTTTTTCTTAAATTAATAGCAAAATAAAAAAAAACAAAAAAAAAAAAACACGTCTATCTCTAGTTGAAGAGTTTGTAGAGTTGGCCATTAACAGTTTGGTTGATTGTGAAAAAGAGCCACTATCACCTGTTTGCTGTCTAGTAATGTCAAAAGCAGTTTTGCCTTGAATCCTATGGTTATGTATTTTTTCTTTTTTTATATTGTTTCATATAGGCAAACAATATGGAATAATAGAACTGGGGCCAGACATAGTCAACATTGTGTCACACGCAACACAGCTAAGGTTACAGAGCTTAATAGAAAAAGTAACAGAGATTGCGCAGCAAAGGAATATAACATACAAGGTAAGACTGTGACTATTCCATGTGCTCCGATAATTGATATTTAGAAACATGAGACTGAACCCACGACTCTGATTGGGGCTGTGGTTAGAGTTTCTAATACCTGGAGCGTGTGTTTTCTAAGGGCTGCGTGTCGGTGCTGTGCTTGCAGGAAGATGAGCGATACGAGCAGATTAGTGATGTGCGGTCACAGCTGAAGTTCTTCGAGCAGCTCGATCAGATAGAGAAACAGAGGAAAGAGGAGCAGGAACGAGAGATTTTAATGAAAGCAGCGAAGGTAAGCTCATTTCTGTTATATACGTGTCTTCATTTTTACATTAATAAGGAACAACCGAAAACTGTGTACTAGACCATAGTGTCAATGCTTCAGAGCTTTATTTCTAACTTTATTCTAGGATTCTTGAGAATTTAAGAAGTGCTGAACCACTTCACGCTATTCATATTGGTAGGAATTCCCTTTCAGTCACTCTACGCAGATGCTCTTGGCTTCTTCATTATTATGAGTACACTGACATCTAGTGGAATATAACTGTACTGAAGGATGGCAACTTTTCCATTAATGTGAAACATGGTCTTTTTCTCTAAAATTATAGATCTACAGTGTGGCAAAGGTGATGTCCAGTACTCCGGTTGATATTCAAACAGAGAACTAACTGCTGGCTTATTGTTTTTGTCTCCTCTTTAGTCACGATCACGTCAAGAAGACCCAGAGCAGCTCCGGTTGAAACAGAAGGCCAAAGAGGTCGGGTTCCATTCTTCAGCTCAGCAGTTCAGTAGGGCCCAATGCGTGTTGTTTTTCAAGGCCCTTTGCAGTTTATGCCGATCTGTACCTAAAAAAAATGTCCACTATTTACAAAAAATAAAGCTGTTTATTACACATTTTACACCCAAAACCTGACCCACTCAAGAGTGTGGAAAAAGAAGAAAACCCAGTACTTTATATTCGGTAATTTCTGGCAATTTGTTTTAGTGCAGTACGAGGCGGTCTGTTTAACACCCTGTGCTACTGCTACAGGTTAACTTCACCAGCATTACACGGTTACTCATCAAACAGAATTAGACAAGCTGTGCTTCCGTCTGTTCCCTAATATTACCCAGAAAACCTCAACTGCATGCTTTTTTTATTATTTCTACAGATTTGTTTTGTATATATATCTTTATCTAGAGCACTATAGTCCCTTGTAAGACCTACCTTCTCTGAGACAGGTGTGTTCTGCTTTAAAACAGATGCAGCAGCAGGAGCTGGCACAGATAAGACAAAGAGACGCCAACCTCACAGCCTTAGCAGCGATAGGACCGAGAAAGAAGAGGAAAGTGGGTTCACCTGGACCGGGGGCTGGGGCGGAGGTATCGTCACATTTCATTCATTCATTCATTCATTCATTCATTCATTTATTTCTTTATTTGCATTGTTTGTTTTAGTTTTATTCAAAAACTCCATGAATCAGTACCTAACTTGTACAGAACATTATATTTTGGAGCTGGTAAAATAAATCTAGATGTTGTAACACAACACGGTAAGCCTGTAGATTTCTAGTGCTGAAATTGAACAGGCTGCCCATTGATATATTCCCTATATATTCTCATTACCAAAAAATAACTCCTTTTGATATGTAGTATCTCCTTTAAAGAAGTTAACTAGGTGATATAATAAATAGATCGATGAAGGTGCTAGTCGAAAGAAACTGTATTTAAAGGTTATCGTTTTAATCGTAATTAGGGGTGGGCACAAAAATTGATATTTTGATATGATGTTAATATCGATAATAATTTCCATATTGCGATATTGTGGCATTAAAAAACAAAATTCACGACTTTGTATTACTAATACTGCTACAAACGCAGTATACATAGCAATCATTGTCAGTCTCATAGGCAAACACCACACACCTAAGTATTATTGAACCATTTTATTCCTTTGATTGGGGTTTAGGTACCAAACGCTATTTGCATTAAGCTGCATTAAGCACCATTGCCCATCCGTTTTGCATTATTTTTAGATATGCGGTTCATTACTTACGCTATTGTAAATGTATTATTAAAATGTGAGCTTTGGGTATTATAAATGAGATGTACTTTTAAAACATCAAAACACATGCATTCGGCATGACACCGTACTTAACTTTTGGAGGTGTCGTGAGTCAGCATTTACACGCAGAGCAGCTGACGATTCAATTACTTCCGGATTGGCTAGAAAGCCTGTGCGAAGTGAAATATAGAGATATTTTGGTTTCTCAAAGTGTGTCGGTCTAAAACGAAATTATTCAATTGGATAACAAGGGACTGCGACTGTTCTATTTAGAGGGGGACTTCATCACTGTACCCAGAAGTGTGTCGTAGTTGTTTACTAGTTTAACTCCTTAACTTTCCGTTCACAAAAGTTGTGCAAATTGCAGTGTGGCAATGGAGGTAGATCTGTTCCACATCACTGCCACACCAGTGTTTTAAACTCTGTTCATGTGTTGCTTGAGAGAGATTCAAACACATGACCTGGATCTCAATTAAAACCATTAAAAACTGTTAAAAACTAACGCCATGTGATACAATAAACGAGGTTGCAGAAATACAAAGGGTTTGTGCCATACGTTTAGACAACCATAAATTACCGTCTCCTCATCAGTATTCGGAAAAAAAAAAAAAAATCATCCAAATTGGGACTTATTGAGTATCATTTCCCTGGTATTCAGTGAATTAAAATGTTAAAAGCTGTTTGATGAAACAGCTACAGCACTACCAACTGTGCATTTAATTAAATTGCTTTAATCAGCAAGCCAATTAGAATATAAACACTAACAACCTAACAAGGCGTTTTAAGGCGTACTTGACATACAGTATAGTGCATAGTTGCAGTGTTCTCTCCTTTAGCTTTGTGTTTCATTTCATAGTTTTCTTTGCAGATATCCATTCATTCATTAATTCAATGCTAATGCTGGCTCACTGTAAATATTCCCTTCAATTACATACATAATCTTTAGAACATTGCTTGGGCAAACAGAGCCCATGTACACGTATCACAACAACGCATTGCGTATCTACTGTGTAGGAATTGGAATTTATATTTTAAAGAAATAAGAATTGTTGTGCTTTGTTCATTTGAAGCCATTTGTAATTGACAAACAGTGACTTCAATGTAAGTAATTTGTTGCCACTGTGAGAAGGTCATTTGAACAGAATACTGCTAATTGTAATGTTGATCAGTAATGTGTTGGCATTGATTAAAAGGGAATTGGAATTGAGAATTGATTTTTAAAAAGGAATATGGAATTGAAAAGCAGGAATTGACCCCAGCCCTGGTCTCAATAGTTGTGTGGTCTGCATATACTGAATAACCCTGGGATATTCGCATTCTCTCTCACACACACTGATTCTGTCTGTCTCCAGGGCTCTGGTTCAAGTGGGTCGCTTTCAGGCAGCCCTTCAGTTGCCACGGCGAGGCAGTTCACTCGACAACGGATCACACGGGTCAGCCTCAGGGACCTCCTCCACTGTTTGGAAAACGAGAGTGAGACAAGCCATTCACATCTGCTATACCAAGCATTCCTGAAGTAGCACGGGCAGCACTGGCAAGACTCATGGCTTTCCATTGGCAGGAGAGAAAGCATCCATGGGACTTTTATTTTTTTTTAATATATACATTTTACTGAGAGTGCGCCTTTTTTTGTAACATGCAGACAGACAGTGGTACAAAAAAAAAGAAAAAAAATCAGACTTTGGGCGGGTTTGTATGTGTTTATAAAATAAAATGTAAAAATAGTTTCTATAAAATCTTGTTATAAATATTATTCTAATTATTATTGTTATTATGACAGACTGTGGATTCTATGACTGGACAAATAATTGTTACTGTTTGTTTAAACTGAGTTGCCTTCTTGCCAAAATAAGCCATATATTTGTATCTGAGCTAGAAAGGCTAAGCAATTAATAACTACCTTTTGTCTATCAGTAGCTTTTAAGCACCTGCAAAATAACGACTCTATTATTTATGTCAGTTTGCTGTATGTCTTTGAATTCTGGAGAGCTATATAATGTGTTCTCTGGATTTGAACAGCGTCTTTGCATGTGAAAAAAGGCCTGTTAGGCCTTTAAACAAATTCCTATTGTTTTGAATGTTTTTTTTTTTTTTAATATTACTTATTTGATACATTTCTTTAAAAAAAATGGTAAAGACTTTTCATAACTTTTTTTTTCTGCATAAATATATTTTACTTGCACTGGGTTTGTTTTTTTTGTAGCAAAATTAAATAAAATAAAAATTGCAATAAGAAAGATATCAAGTCACTAACCGAGAAGTGTTTTAAGTATAAATCAAGTGTAGATTAAAAAAAAAAATTAAAAAAATTCTGGAAATAACTAAATTGCCAGTAATTGTACATAACTTTGGCACATAAATAATGCTATGTACAACATAATTATTTTGCTAAAAAAGGACTGCATTTAAATAAGACCTACTTTAAAGCAAACAAGAGTCCAAACCCTTTGTACCTATTTTTTTATTAAATATACTAATTTTGTCTTTATATTTTTCACAAGTATTGTATTGAAATTGTTTATCGATTGTACTTTTATGATTGTAAATACTTTTGTTTTCGTTGTGTGTCGTTTGTGTTCGTTCATCAAGGGAAAGAAACTCTTCAATGGACTTTAATGTGTGAACTGAATGCTAATCAGTATTTTTAACAGCTGTTACATCCTTTTTTGTCTTTTACAGAGAAAAAAAAACAGAAATCCCAGACCTGTCTCTCCCTCTTTTCTTGTAAATTTTGCACAGTCACTTGTTTATATGTAAATATTTTCCTTAAAAAAAAAATAAAAAAATAAAAAATAATTGCAATTGTTTTATATAAGATTGAAAGAGAATTAACTCCTTCATTAAAAACAAAGTTATCTGTACTGTGGACTCCTGTGTTTTCCTCTTTCTTGCACCTGATCTCTACTGCGCTTTCTGAACTCCAGGCCAGCTGTCATTCTTTAAAGACATTTTAACAGGGCAGTCCTTTGAAAGCATGTTTTCAAGCATGGAAAGCTGATCTTTCTGAGTCTTTGTACAGTATTGATGATGTTATATTTCTTACCTCACATCATGAATACGTTTGTAGAATCTGTTTATTAGCACACTCCTTGTTTCAACCTTGTCCTCGTCAGTTATTTAATTGAGGTTATTAAAGCTGTATGACCAGGGTTTTAAAAAATCATTTTCTGCTGATCAGTATATCGACAGAGACGGCAAAGAGCTGTAGGGTTATATTTACCTGGCTTGATTGCTGTTGGCAGCTGCCATTGAATCCCACATGAACCTCACACTTGTGTTTTATGAAAACCATACCAGAATCAGATGAGGTACAGAAAAGGTGCGGATAGTCAGACCACCTGCAAAATGAGGGATAATGTTAAGCTAATGCAATTAAACTTACCGTAGAAGTCCTGTAAGAAGTCCTGTTTCTCCTCCCCTGCTTTAAATACAGACAGGACATGCTCCTGAGTCGTATTCCCCGTCTATAGAACGGGCTGGACAAGAAACTCCAACTGCAAACACTGAAGGTAAAGCTCCACAAGGAATGGGAGAACATCCCCCTTTAACGTGTGCATTCAGATCAGCAGAATTCCCCTAGGCATGTGTGTGGTATTGTAGTCCATTTGGTAATTCACTGAATTGGTTCATTGTTAGGCCATATTAACAATAAATTGTAAAAGTCTTATATTTACCTGTGTAATAATAGACTGTTTCCAACATTCGCCGTTTGTTTTCTGATGTGTAATTCAGGCTGTGAATTAAGGAGAGGTTACTATTAAGCATACCCAACCACAGAGGTTTATTATCACTGCTATTCTGAGAATGACAGAGCACCTGAAAAAAGCTAGGGAGTGTTGCTGAGGTTCTGAGCATTCAGTCTGTGCTGAAACTGAAAAACTAGAATGATACTTTTGTACTTCTACTAAAGGTAACATTGTAGCTCTTATGCTAGAATAGGGTGGAAAAACATATCATTATTTATTAATAAGGGGAATAAAATCCTGTATTCATGCACAAATATGTAATATTCTGTAAACCAGCAGTACTGCAGTACATGAATCAGCATCTGTATAACATTCCGATGAGACAGAACTTCATTCTACCACTGGATGGCGATCTTGTGTTCTTATGTGACAAACTGAATATTTGCTGTTGACCTCAATTTAATTGCTCTACAGCCTGAAGCCCTTGGTGAAAGTTGGTCACTTATCCGAAATCCTCGTCTCTTGTTTTTCACCCAGCTACCTGCGATCAACAGCCCGCAGAGCGCTCTGAAAAAGCCTCTGCTGATACAAACAGGTAATCCGGCCCTCTAACCCTCTGGCATGCCAGTGTTAAGAGGGCGCTGTTTCCTTGATTCTCCGCAGTGCACTGCAGCACCTGTGTTTAAATTCGAATACAGAGGCATCAGTCCAGGGGATCTGTCTTGCACCAGCACAGATTAAAATGAATTTAAAAAGATCACCCTTTCCCTTATGAATTCCACAGAGGTTAATCTCTCTATATGAAGACCTCCTTGCATTTCTAATAGAGCTGCTAGCACCTTGTTATCGACAATGGCTTAGGCACCCAGGTCCAATCTGTCAGTTAATAACCTAAACAGGAACAGATCTTTGTGATACGCTGAGCTGTATCTCCAGGCACTGCGAGGAGCCTTTCTGAGTGGATGCACTGGAAAGCTGATGAAGCATTTAGTCAGGCATGAGTATCAGTAGAAAAGGTAAGCGAGCATTGTGGTATGTCAACCACTGAGACCCTTTCCAATGCTGGTTATTGACTGATCCGAAACAGGCAACTTGGGAAGACTGAAAACTGCAAAGCATGCCTGTTTCAGGCGTCCGTTACAAAGCACTCTGTGCAATCAGAAGCTTTGATGTTGTGCTTTTCCTACAGGGAGCTCTGCCAAAAACCTCTCTAGAGTAAACACTGCAGATGAATCTAGAGGCAAATTGCTTATCTCGTCGTCAGTCACAGAGTACCAAACTAAATCAGCGTCCAGGGAACTGTGAAATAAGCAGCTCAGGATTTTGCGTTTGTAGTTGGGGTGGCATTAGGCAATACTGTTGGGACTGCTGAAGTTCTGAAGATGAAGGAGAAAACTGAATACAATGGAAAACTGAATAGAACAGCCTGTTAAAGCCTGGAGAGACTTTAGATAAAGAAGAGCAGGTTCATGCTGAGGATCACTGTGGCAGAGTTAGTAAGCATGTGCTTATATATAGTGATAGAGGTTATTGCATTGAAGCTACTGTTCTATTAAAGGGTGACATGCATGATAATTGACCAAAGATGTAAGGCAAGTTACAGTATATCAATTATTTTTTATTTCCCCCATGAGTTTTCCAGTCAGACAGATTTTCTCTTTAGGTAACCACTCGTCAGGCAAATCACAGCAGCACTGCATCGGAAATAAATAAGGGCTAGAGAGTTTGAGAGTCGTACAGACCTCCTTTAAGAATAGACCATGCATGGATATTTACACAGTGCACTATGTACATACAGTACATACTGTGAAGGAAGGGTAGGAAGACAAGCTGAGGGGCAGACTGGCCCCTGCAGTGTAAAGGAGGTACAACACGTAAGCTCCACTGGTTGTGCAAAAAATCCTGTTTCTTCAGTACAGGGGTTAAGATGCTTGGCTAAGGTGCATTGTCCTTGCTTGACCTCTGTCCTTGCATCACTTTGTATTTGTATATACGACATTGTGGTGTGTGGTGGCATTTTATTTATGCATTAGAAGACTTGGCTGTTTTTCTAAAAGCAACATGAAAGCCGCGTTGTTAATCTCTCTAATCCGCTAACTGATTCCTATGCCACCTTGGATTTTGATCTTCTTAGCAGGCAGGACCTAAGAGCGGTTAGGCCTGGCCTGCAGTTGCATGGGAGACCTTCTAGGAAAGCTGCAGTGCATGAAGTGGTGTGGGCAGTTCAGCAGGGAACTGTTCCCTTTGGGCCTGAACACAACAAATGACAGCATGATGTAATTATAGGAATCACAGTGCTGCAGACGGTTCATTTCCTGTGTTACAGCTAATTAGACCCCACCTGAGCCTTACACTCACCTTTTAGGAAACTGTTGGGCCACGCAGGGTTCTATTACCCATAGAACAGGAATAACAGCAAGATGTGGATGAAACGATGAAAAGACCGAAAGAAAAGGGAATCTTTGAGAACGTGCTAGTGATAGGAATGGAAATGTATTTTAAATTTTTGGTTCTGGAGCCTGAGATTTACAGTTAAGCGTAAAGAAATCCATTTAAGCGTAGCTTCAGAGTATCCTAAAGTGCAGGTGACTGTATCCTATACTGTCAGCATGAGAGATGGTTTACATAAACACACAACCCCTTAATAGCTACCAAAGTGCTAACGCAGGGAGTAGAAACTATTTTTGTCGCATAATAGAATCGCCCCTGGAGTCCTGGAACAGGCGAAGAAGCTCAGTCAATTCTCTTAATTGAACAAATTAGCGAAGAGCAGCTGTTACCTATTAATAAGACCTGCTTTCTTTTTATCGCCTTGGACATGCTGGTTGATAGCATCTGTAACTACAGCTGTCAGGCATTTAGATCGGGCTCTGAATCCCGGTTTCCCTATTTCCTGACAAATCTAATATCCAGAAACATTTCCCTGTGGATTGGGCCCGGCAGGACTGAAGCACTGCAGTGGTGAAGCTAGGATTTTTAACCGAGTACAGTAGGTGTGAGGGACAGCGACAATGGTGGCAGGCCACTATCAGCACAATAACTTGAAATGGATGAGTGTAATGTGCACGTAGCAGACTGCATGTAGTAATGCTAACTCCTGTTAGGCAAGTTACAGGGTGGTACAATGAAATATCTGTTAATGGCATGACAATGAATAGCAGACCTTGCTGAAAACTCCAGCACCTGGTGACAAGCTAAGTTCTGGGACCTTATGTATGTACAAATCCCAGACAAGCTTTACAGCAAACAGATCAAATAAGGAGAGTAAACAACAAACTGTTGACTAGAAATAGTGTACATTTTACCCTTAAAATGCCTTGGTGATTCCCCCAGCTGCAATACCCTATCTTTAATGTGGCTTCTCACTATTGTAGTCAATATTATTATCAACATATTGCCAACCGACACAGTCCTGTCAGCAATGATTCTCTGTGCTGTTATTGTATCTCATTAGCAAGCTCATCTCATTAGGTTGCTATATATGGCAACATACAATTAATTCTATAGTGACCTTGATTCATTGTACAAGCAATGTATCTGATGTATTTTCCAGAAAGGCCACGTTGACTTGAGCAGTCCTAATAAAGGTTTCACAGGACATACTACAGTAAATGCTGCCATACATGTTCGCCACCAGGGGGCACAGTTGACACACAGAACAGGATGCAAAACAACCCTGTGCAGAGGAATTACAACAAACACTGCCGCTGGTGCCCCTGACATTTGTTATAACAAAAATATACTAGAAAATCTACCCTCATACAAATATTGACTGCACTTTACTGTGGTGAATAACAGTTTGCATTGCCGATACAAACCTGTGCTCTCCTGTGCTTAACATGTATTTCACTGTATTTGCAGCGTTATATCTGGATTTTCTGGTCTTCCCCCTTTTACTTTGAGCGACTTTCCTAGAAATCCAGTGAAATATCTTGTGGCGTGAACTATTATGGTATTTTCAGTGTTCTACAGGAGGTGTAAGTACTGTATTTAGATTTTTCCTGTCTATAAATCTAGATGTAAGAAGCTCATTCACTTTTATGTTTTCCCATTTTGTGTAAATGCTGTGCCGTGTAACATCGCCTGATCTCAGCAATCAGCCTTCTAACAGCTTGACAGCCTATTGATGTGAGGAGGACAGACTGCTCGACTCACTCGCAATCTGCAAACCCTGGATAGGAACACATTGAACAGATTTCTTAATCTGCCTGTGCTCACCCTGCTCATGTTTATCCCCCTTCCACAGATATAATGCCTACTGTAGCTCTTGTGCTGGGAAGAAACATCTGTGTTTTTCTTAGATAAAGAATTTAGACTTGTTTGAGCATGGCACTGGTTTTATTCTGATTATTTTTGACTGGCACTTACTTACTGTTGTAACAAATGAATACATACATTGAAGTAAAAGCGTGAATATGTCAATTGTATTTTCTGTGTAGCACTAGCACGATTGTATCACTCCCCTTCTACTTTGCTTACAATATATATATATATATTTTCTAATATTTTTCAACACAATGTAACCCATATACTCAGTTCTACAGTGCCTTCCAAAAACACTGTGCTGCACTGCATTCTACAGTGCCTTCCAAAAACACTGTGCTGCACTGCATTCTACAGTGCCTTCCAAAAACACTGTGCTGCACTGCATTCTACAGTGCCTTCCAAAAACACTGTGCTGCACTGCATTCTACAGTGCCTTCCAAAAATACTGTGCTGCACTGCATTCTACAGTGCCTTCCAAAAACACTGTGCTGCACTGCATTCTACAGCACCTTCCAAAATCACTGTGCTGCACTGCATTCTACAGTGCCTTCCAAAAACATCTGGCCTGAGGTGACATTCAGATTAAGCGTTTCAAATTGGGTAGAAAAACAAAGACTTGTTGTCACCTGTAACATCCTAATTGTATAAAACCAGCCTGCGTGTGCGACAGGTTTTCTTAAATGATACTGGGCAGGGTTAGTTTATAAAAGGTCAGCAGGTTAAGTATGTTACAATTTAGTCCAGCTAATTACATTTCCTCTAACTTGTAAATTACATGAGGTTAGACCCATATTAAGGACTTGTGTACAAACAAACCACAGGGGACTGGATGCGGTTCTGTTTTTTTATTTCTGGTTGCCTAGTTACTTCCCTCAGTCACAAGCTTAACACTGATGATGTTACCCCACTAAGAACAGCATAAGGTGTTATGTACTCTTATCATTACCTTCTTTGTAACAACTTAGTACTGTTCAGGGATGGAAATAAGACTCCCATTGCATAGCAATTTGATCCATTCCTGTTTTTACTGTAGAGGCCTTGAAAAAGCAGCCACCTGTCTTAATTTATTTTGGGGATCCGTTAATCTGGCTTCACTGAATTTATCTAGTGAATGCTTGTTAATTCAAATTCAAATTAATGCAGTAACCCACACTGGAATGTGTATATTTATATATAGATATAGATAGACTTCCAGCTTGTGGATTTCAAGGTGTTTGAAAGACGATACGTGAGCACTGTCTGGTGATAAATACACTGCTGGGGTCTCATCGGGTGTTTTGTCTGTGAGAGTCCAGAGGGCAAATGAGATGTGATGTTAGAGTGAGGGCAGTACATTAAGAAAACATCTAGTGATAAAGCTAATGGGATATTTATCACCTTTTTTTCTTTTTTTTTACTTGGCAGTTTCATTATCTTATTTTCACAGTTCTTAGCGTGTTTGGAGTTGAATAGCCATTGAACTTTCCGCTTTTAACTAAGGATTTGAAATCTGCGTCGCTGCGTTTATTTTGAGATGTTTACTGTACTGTACAGTATGTGGATACAGTGTGTGAAAGAATAGTTCCAACCAACAGCTCTGCCACATGATGACAAGGGGAGAGGAGGAGCTGATACTCATAAACAGTGCTATTGAGAGCTGTTGTTTGTGCTGTGTTGGAAAGGCCCCTTGTACAGACAAGGCCTTGTCTCCGGAGCTGATCCAAAAACATATAAATAAAAACACATTAAAGGTCTTTTCTTTCAGCAAGCAAGCTGCGGAGGAATTCTTGACTCATATTTGAAAATCTCTACCAAATTCACAAGAGAAACAGGTCCAGCAATGGCAGCCCTAAACCACACAGAGGAGTGCTGTGATAAGGCTAGCAAAAGTTAAAAAGCTAAACTTAAATTTCACCCTGGTGGACAACACACATGAAAATTAGCTATGAAAAAACTCGCCACAAACATGTCTTTCTTCCCCTGCAGTGTACACTATGAATAGATTTAAATTGGTTTTCAAGCGAAAATAAGTGCAAACAGCCTATTAATCCTGACACTGTTATAAGCAATCAACAGGGTACCCCATATTCCATATAATTACACAAAGCAGGGCAGGTTTTAGTCAGAATGTTCTTGACATTTACAAAGAAAATCAATTTGGTCACAGCAGTGTGGGGGTGGGGGGGGGGATTAAGTTTTTGTTTAAATATTTATTTTTCCTATTAAGCATAAATGATTAACCCAGTCTGTAGGGGAAGCAGGCTTAAACAACGGGAAAGCTATTTAGAAAGCTATGCTTTTAACGAATTGAATTGGGTATTAATTAAATCATGGAATAAAACGAACTAAAATTAAATCTCTTTTTTCACTTTCCTTAGTTTCCTGAGTAATGCGTCATCTCTGCAGTGAATTGGGGCAGTTTTTCTATTTTTGAAATCAACACATTCATACTATATATAGGCATATTATAGGTCTGAGTGTTTAGGTTTTGTAATTTTATTTTTTCGTTTCCTTTCTGTACATCTTTCATGGGTGTTATTGAAGGCAGAGTTGATTGAAACTGTATGTGCAAGCAAGCCATCATTCAGTTCCAACCATTTCCCCACTGGGACTGCGCTGGGGTTCCAAGGAGCTTGCTGTAAATACAGACTTCCTTCAAAATATACAGGGTTTGAAAACGCAGGAGTGTTTCATTTAATGACTCTCAACCACCAAAGCTATTCAGCCAACCTTCAGATGGAGAGCTTGTGGCTTCAGTCCCTGGTCAGGATTCACTAAGACCAGTCAGAGAGAGAGAGAATGTCTATTTTCTACAATCAGATCTTTAAAGTTGTTTGCAACGCGTGTATCTGTGTGACTAAAATAGGTGTCAAGTAAGTATCCATTCTATTCCTGTATTATAAGAGTAAGTATCCATTCTATTCCTGTATTATAAGAATGCAGTAAGCCACAGAGAGTTGCACTAGAATAGCACAGAATTGAACTTGATTACGGGAGTAGTTAAACCCAGGATGGTTAGAATGAATCACCTACTCCGATAGCTTTCAGCAGGAAGGCAGATAGATGCACCAGCCTAAGCACAGGAGATGCTGTCAAGCTGCTATGCTGCTGAGAAGTCTTCGTGATAGATACAGGATAGATAGGTGAAAGCCATTACATTGAGCAAGGGGACATTCTGGAGTTTGTCAGCAGGGGGGAAATGAGTTTGATCCTTCTGCACCAGGCTGTGCACGCGAGTCTCCACTGCACAGCACAGCGGATCTGTTGAGACAGATTATTATGTGAAGTTTTTAACACCCCCTCTCCCCCCCTGCCCCCGCCACCGCTCGCGTGGGCTTGATCCAGCTGTGCTGTGCGATGGTCTGCACCCCATCCAGTCCTCAGCCTCATCATCTTGCACAGTCAGATCAGATCAGGACGAGTGGTGGGCAGTGCAAGTGTTTTCAAAGCCAGGGATGCCAGGAATGCATACATTAAGCCTCAGACTTGATTAGAATGCCTTGACATGCAGAACAGCCAGGCTGAGTCCATGGGGAGGGGGTTGGGTCATCTTCCATCTCTCATCAGCTTCAAGCATAATTCAGCCAGTGCAGCCTGCATAAAGCCAACTGGAGTAAATTGTCACAGACGGGTATGGTAAAGATTTTGGTAAGTTTGTTTGAGCAAGACAAAAGTAAATAAATTACTGCAGAGCCAAAAGAGTGTTAACAGAGCAACCGGCCGGAAAATTACTTGTCAAATAGTTTTCCAATGGTCATCACACACAGCAAAGATCGATAAAAAATAATCTGGACTAAACAGAGGTGCCCAGGGCTTGGGGTCACAATGATATTCTTTATTTATGAATGACCTGCTCTTTGCACAAGGAGACAGTGACGTCCACCTGCTGTAGTCTTTATGGCATGGGGTGGCCAATCAGGGTCCTGGAGGGCCATTCCACTCCAGGTCTATATAGGCCTGATTGGCCACCCTGCAGGTCTATATAGGCCAAATATATTTAATATAGTGTTTGTTGCATTGCAAAATGACCTTTAACATGTTAAAGGGGAAATACATATAATGATTCTGTTTTACCATAGTTACCCTTATTTTTCTGAGATTTAACCATGCTTTTCTGTAGTTTACCATGCTTTCATGAATGTTTGCACTCTGCTTTACAGCGCTTCATCCAAGACTCTCGTTATCAATAGTCCGATCTCACAGTCGGTTATACTGTTATTTGTTTAAAACTAACGAGTGCTGAATGAATAAAGTAATATTTACTGAGTCTGTGTCTCTAGAGATGCAAAAACTTGAATTGCCTGGTAGTGTGTGTGACATCTCCTTTAAGGGAATAAATGAACACTGCCCCTTTAAAGCTCTGATGAGGCTCTCACCTGTTTGACCTTTAGAACTCTGGTTCTCCTCTTTCCCATCTTATTTGGAAGAATTCTAATGACTTGTTTCTATTACAGAGCAACCCAAGGTAAATATATATATATATATATATATATATATATATATATATATTTTTTTTTTTTCTATGTCTAGAACTTCATAATGATGCCTGTATTTTAGGTAGTCTGCACAGTTGTAAAGTATGTGCTTTTGAAGTTTCCACGTGGGACAGACATGCTGGTATCAATCCAGTGTTGCATACAGGCTTAGGTTTTTTTTACAGTCACCATTTATAACATAAACTAAGCCTATGCTGTTGTATTGTTGTGTCCCACTATCCTGTTCAGTTTTCTCCATTGCATGTGACTCATGTACCATCAACCATAAATCTAGGAAACCCCTCTCCAGAACTGGACCACTGTTGACCTGGAATGACACTGTTGGTGATAGTAAAAATCATTTAAAAAATGTGCACTTCCAATTGGAGATTCATCAATACTGCAGGTAGCATGCAGAGCTCCCCTGCACTCAGTGTATCCAGTCACATTTACACAGTGCCCTTTGTTAGCTGAAACGAGTCGCTGCATGCTGTATGCAAATTGTTGTATACTTCTATATTCCTTCTCTCAAATGCTTTAAAAAAAAAAAAACTAAATTAGAAATTTGGAACAAATGCCATGGTAGAAATGTGTAAAGTATTCATCTTCTGCACTTCAATGGCTTTATAAGTGCTGCTGAATCTGTGAAGTATTGATTTAGAGGTTAATAGCCTGTTGGCCTCTTAATATGCATCTGCAGTCAGTCTGCTACAGAGAGATCTGTGCGTCGAAGGAGAGGAAGGCGGGTTAAATGAAAAGGGAATTATTCTGCGAGGAACAATGTTTCATTGAAAGACTTTAATCTTTTACATTTTCGGAAATATGCTCCCTTGTGCATCAACAACAAAATAATAATACGGCAAATATTTCTTACACGCCACACAACACATGTCACGTATCACAAACACACCTTCTTACACCAGAATTCATCAAACCACTTTGGGATGTTAATTTTTGCTAAAATGAAAACGTGTGCCTTTCTCTATCATAAACTACCTGTTAGGTACCGGCATATTATTTTTAAACTTTTAAAGGTGTAAAACCAATAGTGATCTTGTAAAAGCATAACACATCATTTACTGCATCGAATATATTCACTGCATCATCAATGCTAATGCTAAGTTAAGATATTTTTGATCCACTTGCATACCATATCATCCGATAGTTAGATGGCATTTTTGCTTAAAACAGGCAAAAACAACACAACCCTTGGGTCTATTCAGTTGCTGCTAATATATATATATATATATATATATATATATATATATATATATATATATATATATATATATATCCCTATTCTACAGAGCATCCTGAAGTAGTAATCCCTTGATAACAAGGACTGCGTACTGTGTGTGACTCGTCAGCGACTCGTTGTACCCTATTGTATTTTTCTGACATCTTCAGATCCAAGTAGAAGGGCATGGATTTGGTTTTAATGTCCTGCAATATGGTTTTGAACGTCCCCCAGGGTGCAACACATGCATGCATCTTTACACTTATGAAGCATAGAGAAATAACCCTGTTAATACTGTGCAGTAGATGTTGGTTAAATCAACAGTACATTTTTAATGATGTTTTTATATCTCCTATGTACCAGTTTTCCCAATACATCCCACCTCCTTCCATACCTCTGCCTCCTGTAGTACCACCATAATAAAAAGCATGTTAAAACAATAGGGTACCATGACCAAGACAAAGCATGCATTTAAACTTTCATAGAAAGGGTTAGTTGGCTCATTTTTTCCTCTTTGGTCGTCATTGCTTATTGTGCTGTGCTGCTGAATTTCTTGTTATATAAATGCAGTCTTCAAATATACAGTCCAACGCAAGCCCCCAATGAGCATGTAGTATGAATTAAATATACTGCTAAATGTATTTTGGGGCACAGATAAACTGGAGGATTGGCTTGAAAGTCTGTAATGATGTGCACTTAGACAATATAGTGAGCTTTAATTTCCAAAGAGCATGAATGGATGAGGAGCCACAGATTAAACGGGCAGTGTAATGTAGATTGATGAGGTGCTGTAAATCTGAAACGCGCCCCAATGGAAAGTATTGCATGCTACTGAATTTTTTAAAGGTAGTAACAATGCTTTGAAAGTATGTGAGTGCTACAGGAGGCTGCAGGCTGTCTTTCAGATGGACTTGTCTGACGGGACAGTAAACGTTAAAATCAACCATAACCCTGAATAGGATTACAGTGCTCCCTCGTTTTTTAATTGTTTCTTTTTTTTACTATCTGGAATTTTTCAACGTGGTCTCGGAAGAAAACAGATTTAAGCGGGGAATGTAATAGACAGAGAATTGAAGTAAGTGTAAAATTGTGCTTCTGCAATTGTGTCCTGGTATGCACTGCACGCACACAAAGGCCAGGACAAGGATGTAAAATAATTCTCCATTTATTTCATCACTATCCAAGAAAGTTAACGTAGTTGATAATAGTAAATATTGCTCATGGAAAAGTGTAGTACAAACCTAGTAATTCCATTAGAACTAAAGTGAGAGAAAGGGCTGATGGGAGCTCTCTGGACAGGCTGTAGTCCACATTTTCTCTTACTGAAGCAACACGCAGGCTACTGGCCTCCCAGGCGCACCCTTTAAATAACCCCGTAGGGAAACGTCACCTCTCAGATAAGAGTAGGTTTGGTCCGCATTGCCCTAGGTAAATAATCAACTGAACCCAGTTACATAGTGTAGGGCAGGTTCTTGATAACAAGAGTTCTTGTGGACATGCCTGCTCCTAGAAAAAAGAGCAAGCAGTGGAACACTAAGAATCCTGAGGGTGTCTTTGATTCTCCAAAGAAAAGCGCAGTTAAGGTATGTTTTGGATGACAGTTTCTGAGTGTAAATATTTTCAGTCCCACAAATCGATAAAAAATAAAATAACAAATACACAGTATACAGTATCATTTAACTATATGTAACTGTCTTGTTTTTAGTTACATGCTGCCTTTGGGATACATATTTATGAAATGTAATATTTCTTTATCCTGAAAAAAAAGGTTTGAGTGTGCCTTTTGAAAGAGAAGAGCATTTAGTCGAATGATAGAGTGGATTAGAAGATATTGCGTCGGCTGAACAATAAACAGTGTGTGAGAATATCTAAGCATTTTGCTTCTTTACATTTTATCCCATATCACCATTGGTAACCAAATAGCTCCAATTGAATTAAAAGCTCTGTAAAATGCATATGTACTTGAGAAAACCTTGTCAAGGACCCTCATGCCGGCTAGCTGACAAAATTGAGAGCTGAGGGCAGCATCAACCAAGAAAGACCTATTCAATTAAAACATGCTAAAGATGTATTCGTTTCACTCCTGAGAAGGGATTATGAGATCTGATATAAGTTGAAAGGCATCCTTATGTTCATTCCTGGAGCACGTACATTCCTGTATGGTGGTTCTGGTGCTTGTTGTTACATTAGTAAAAAAAGAATTGCTGTTAAGGTTGGCTGTTCAATTCTCATCTCTTTCACTAGTGATGTTTAAAATATAGTTTACTATCCTGCTTTACTGAAACTGTGGCGCTGGTACTGGTATATCACAGATTGACAATTGCTCTATTATGACATGAATGCTCTAATTTTAAGGTGGTTTGCTCTGCTTCAGCGCAGCAGGCTGAATAAATCTACTGTAACATTTGGGTTGCGAGTTCGTTTCTGATTTCATTCATTACCATTTTTCACACACCACCTGCAGTTGATAGCTATTCCCCTGTGGTTGGTGTCATTTACCTGAAAAAAGATGAGTATTAAGATATATAAATGTGCCATCCTGCTTTACTGAAACTGGGGAAAAGGTAATTGACACCCAGTGAGATGTTTCTTCTGGAAAGGATGCTCTGTCTAGAGGGGGCTCAAACCTGTGGACCAGCA
Organism: Acipenser oxyrinchus oxyrinchus; assembly: GCA_030684275.1. Taxonomy (NCBI): domain Eukaryota; kingdom Metazoa; phylum Chordata; class Actinopteri; order Acipenseriformes; family Acipenseridae; genus Acipenser; species Acipenser oxyrinchus. The sequence goes on along the minus strand of CM060274.1, from coordinate 11,384,248 downwards.
TGCAAGAGAGCGTAATGAAAGGTAGGCAGGGGGCTGTGGTATAATGGTGGAGAAGGGAATGAAAGGGAGGCCAATGCATTAAACTCGATTACTATGCATTTAACAGGGATGTTTTTTTGGCTGTCATGACTACAGAGCAACAAGTAATAGAAGAACAGAAAATGCTAGGGAAGCTCGAAGCTGGCTGTCATTTAGGACTGTTTATTAATTATACTTCAGTGCGGAGATAGATAGCGTATTACTTTTTTTTTTTTTTTTTTAGTACTTCACATTTGGAATGTTTTCAAGCATTTGACTGACTTGCATTAGAACAAGTTTGGAGGAAATGTTTTTAATGAAGATTTAATATAAAATAGGACCGCATTATGGAGTCAGCACTTCATTCATCATAAGTAATGTAAAATTGAACCAAACTGCTTCGCAAATGGCTTGGAGATGTAATTCTGGCTGACACAAGAACATTTTAGTGGAAGTCACTATGAATAGGAATTGAAATTATTATTATTATTTTTTAGTTTGTTTGTATAGCAGGCTTGCTGTGGGTACACTATTACTCTTCTTCACAAGTCTATTTTAAAGATTGCATTCATAGATTATTACATGCATGCAATAAGAATCCCTAAAGAGACTGGTGAAGAAAAGTAATGGTTTGCCTTGTTCCTCCTCTTCTCTCAGGCAGCAACACCACATCATAGCATTTCACTGAATTATCACCCTGCACCACAAGTAATGCTGGCTCTCCTGCTGTGTGAAACACGCCATTACATTTTTGTGACATGGTCCTGGGGTAAATTGTGATTGTCAACTTGGTTTCATTTGTGACTTGAACTGGATGCAAGTCCAAAGCTTGGAGGTCTATAAAGTAAATTAAACAATATTTTTGAAAATGAGGGATTAACACTTGTGCCTCATGTGGGAATCTACTACCCTGGGAATCAGAATCCAATGCTCTACCAACTGAGCAGCCAGACAGCTGCTTAATAGTCCTGTAAAATGCCAGCTAGTACTTAATTATCTGTACAATATCAACACAAGACAGGGCCTTAGCCACACATCTTGTGTGTTTATCAATTTCTTTCTCTTTTTAGTTCTGGTTGTCATGGCATTTCTTTTGGCGTCATGGCAACCAGAGTGGGGCAGGGTCCTGTGGGAGGGGCATCTTTTTTGGACTACAATTTTTTCCCTTACTGTTTGATTTTTACTGTCTTAAATGTGTGTTATCGTTACTTACTGTGTTATCGTTACTTACTGTCTTAATGTGTACTACTGGCGCCAAAATTTAATTTTGCTGGCACTATATGAGGTACCCTGGGGCTAGAATCTAGCGCCATAGTGCCAAATTTGCACCCCTGTTATCTGAGACAAAAAAAGTCGATTATTTCTTTACTAAATAACTGCTTTGTGTTTGTGTTTCTGTGGTTAGAGAGATGTTAGGTGTTGCTTTTGAGATTACAATTGCAGTGACAAACACCAGAATAACTTGCAATTTCACGTAAGTGCACAGAAAGCATCAAATATTCCCAAAGAAAAAGCAAGGGAATGGAGGAAATACATATTGAAAGAATGAGCGCAGCCTTGCTGTGTTATCACACACCTGTGCTCTTAATTTTAAGGTCGTTGGTTTAACATAAATACAGCAGACTGAATATTAGGACTGGGTTAGTTTCCGATGGGATTATAATTTTCATATGCCACCTGTAGTGGGTAGATATGGTATGCTGTGGTGTGTGTCATTCACCTCAGATTAACACAGAGATTATTGGCTTCAATTTAATTTCCACAGACACTTTTCATTTCATTTGTATGCTCATATTATTATTTGTTTACTTAGCAGACGCCTTTATCCAAGGCGACTTACAGAGACTAGGATGTGTGAACTATGCATCAGCTGCAGAGTCACTTACAATTACGTCTCACCCGAAAGACGGAGCACAAGGAGGTTAAATGACTTGCCCAGGGTCACACAATGAGTCAGTGGCTGAGGTAGGATTTGAACCGGGGACCTCCTGGTTACAAGCCCATTTCTTTAACCACTGGACCACACAGCCTCCTATTGGAATTCCCCATGCTTTCTGTCCCTTTCCAGTTAGAACTCCACAGGCCATGCTGTGTCATCCTGCTTTACTCAAACTGGAGGACATGTAACTCTTACGGTGTGTGCAGGGCTTCTCTTACTGTACAGCTAGTAGAAGATAGATCTGCTATCTTGTGCAGCTGGGCAACAAAACTGCTGCTCGTTCCAACAGCATGACAGAAAGGGGGACGTGCTGTGCTTTCAACCAAAAGGCTTCCGCCTTCCGCGCTGTCGATCCGTTGCCTGTTTTAAGTTCTTAATTCAGCCCCCACAGCCGTTTTCCTGAAAGAATGGGTCTCACTTCATTTAGTCTCTTTCTGGCAGTGGAGTGCTGAGAGTTACTAATCACTTGTCTAAGTTTTGGTAACGCGTGCAATCTGGATTAGTGACAAGCCTTTCCCTGGGAAGAGAAATAGGACTGTGGGAAAAAAAAAAAAGATTTTCTTCAATTCCTCGTGCCACTGTAGATTTTGTGACTCTGTGACTATGTGACTTATTCTCGCCATTGATTTGTAATAATTCATCTAAGTGTGAAGTGGAATTAAAACACAAAAGTCATTCATAATTTCTATGAAAGCTTGTTCTCTGTATGCAGTGGGCCACAAACAGTGCCCCCTCCAAATGTTACCGTACATTTACATTGGTGATTTAGTCTAGCAGCACTCTTTGTGACACAACGTTGTAGTGTGCTTCACAATTACATTTTAAAAAGATCCACAATGAGCTTTCCAGCTTTGAAAACACAGGTATGTCTTCAATCTAGTGCTGATTGTGCTGGCTTTATTGCTATAAATTGACATTAGATTTCATAGGCAGGGGGAATTACACTCAAATAAAGGCAACACAAAAGGGGGCCTACAAGTTCTCTGCCCACCCACACCCCTCGCACCACGCTGGGAGATTACTTGTGCCTTGCTGAGCCACCACTGGTATAGCTGCCAGTGAGAAGTTCATAACAAGGGTTTAGCTTTGCTCATGCACCATCATCGTTCCCCTTGATAAAGATACACAGCTGTGCTATTCAGGGGGGCTGAGTTGGCATGAAAGATAAATCAATATTTCGCAATGGAATTAAGAGCGGGGGGTGGGGGGGCAGGACAAGGAACAAGAACAGGTTATTTGCTGTGTTTTAATATAATCTTGCTAGCAGAGGTTTTTTTTTATTCTTTTGTTTTTGCTGATGTAGTTTAAGCACTCTTGGCTGTTTCAAGGAGAAGGGATAGAGTGACACATTATTTCAATCTTCACACATTTCTATATGGGTGCACTGCAAAGATTTCTCTCTTTCACTCTGTTATTTAACTGCTTCAGGATCAACAGCTGCTTTTTTGCTGGTGGGGTGCAGTTTTGTGGTAATGGCAAGATGGTGAACCATTGTTCTTGTGGAGATGTTTTCGTATACCCCTAAAAACTGTTAGAAACCATCAATATAACGACACTCATTTTGATGAGAATGTGATTGAATGCGGGATGACTGTCCACTACTGTACCATGTGTTTACCTTGAGAGGAGCTCTACAAGAAATAAACCAGAAAACATCAAGAGTTTTTAAAAGGGGAACTTTATTTATAACACAGGGTCAGGTGCCAATGCACCAGTTTATTATTATTTTTTTATTTATTTATTTTTTTTAACCTTTTTTGTACATTATAAATCAGCAAGACCGTTTATGGGGTTGGAATCAAGATCTTAGTGGCACTACAAACACACACTTAAAACAAGAATTCTCTTCCCTTTTCATTTTTTTTTTCCTTTACATTTTACTTATTTTTTGGTACAAAATGGTACAAACAACAATACAAAATAGTTGTGCTGTTGACAGTTTACAAAAAACGTATTTGAACTTGTTAACTGTGCAATGATTGTGTGTTCAATGCGAGTTGTGGAAAACAACCACAGTCATGCGGGCTGCTACGCATTTTTTTGTTTGTTTATTAATAATAATAACAATAATAATAATAATAATTATTATTATTATTATTATTAATATTTATTATAATTATCATTTTGTCCATTTATAAAAACACACATGCAAAAAAAAAAGCTCCAATCTTACATGTATATTTTTCCTTGTATTTTAAGCTTCAAGCAATTACTACATTATGTACACACTATGGCAAGTAGCGTCAGAAGGTTAATTAATTGTGTGTCTTATTTTTCCAAATGAGTTTACTCTAGCTTAATACATGTTGCTTCAGGAGGATCCATTTTTGTTAAAGTGGCAGCAACTCCACAGAGCAATCCTTTTCTCTGCCAAAGCAGACACACAGGAGGTTTTAATGATCTAGTACCATTGGTGAAATACTGTGCCGTGACCTTTGTACTTAACACGATACAGTCCAGGTTTGTGTTCCAAGGTTATAAAAAACCTCTAAGGGCATACAGGTGCATTTTCCTCTGTTAATAGTACGTACAGTACAACACCAGGGAACCAAAAACAGAAGTTTAGCTGTTATTTAGATCAACCACGGTTAAGATTATTTAAAAAAAAACTATAAATTAAGTTAACCCCCTCCTGTGGTATTAAATCAGTGAGATATGAAATAAGGATCCTCTCCTTACAGACCTGTGTTAAAAACACTAAGGGGCTCTGCCAAATTTAAAGCTGTAATATATAAGGATTCACCGTTGCTAGTTTGGGAAGCTATAAACAAGCAACTCGGTATGCTAATTGTGTTCCTATAGGATTACAGTAATTTACTTCTTACTTGGCTTTTAATTAGCCCCCCCTCCCCCAGGCTTATGAAATTGACCTGCAGTCTGATTAAAAAGCAGTTCTGGATTTCTGTGCCAGTTTGTGATTTTATGTGAAAATCCAACCTTGTGGAAAAAGGCAATTCTCTTTTTAAGGCTCATTGTTTCTGCACTCCCTGTTAACATTCTCCGTGTCACTCCTTTGCTGCTGCATCACAAGTGCCTTTTTAATTCAGCAGCACCTAGAGCACTTCCGATTGTTTGGGCTGAATTGACAACACAATTCTTATTCCTTGATTCATGAATAATAATATTACTGCACCTGTAACCTCCTGTCGTGACGTTCAAGTGATTCTGTTTGTGTATTTGCACCCTACTCTGTATATTGTAATGGGACTTATATATTGTATATATATATACATATATATTTTTTTACGCGTTCATGGATGAGTACTCCATGTGTTGCAGGGACCACCATATTGAACATTTCCTACATCACTATAGTACCAATGGTCTGTAACTTAATTTGGCTATTGGAGATTAAGCCAAAGCTTTACTAGAGGTTGAGTACGTTTAACATACTAATGACTGGCTTCACCGACCCTGATAACACCAACATTGTACTGCCTAATGGTAGATTTTGGTCTGTGAAACCAGCCACATGACAATGATCTTGATCTGAATAAAGATGTGGTTAGTCCCTTAGTCAGTGCTTTCGTTAAAAAGGTGCACTCCAGAATTATCAACACAAGCTAAACGGCAACTTGCAGATTCTGGGGAAGTGCAATAGCATTTTAATGAACCCTTGGAAGTTCAGTCTAAGTAAAAATCATTTTCAATGCAGCTCTGTGTATCCACTTTTTTTTTCTGAATTTAGACCATGTATGTGCCAAGTAACACGACCCTGAAATGCAGTGACATTACTGTCTATGTCTGTGTACGGAATAGGGTGAAATGTGTAATTAAAGAGAATATATTGAGTATTCACATTAGAATTCTAACCGTTTGTTTTTTTGTGGGCTGGAGAGCTGCTGTACTATGAATCGTGCTCAAATTGAGCATGCACAAAAAAATAACACACACTGTAAGATCCAAACGGTACTATAATTATATGGAAAGTGCAAACCACATTCTATTAAAAAATAAAAGAAACTTTGACAGACCTCTGACTCTTCTACTCTTGCTAGCTGTACAGTAATCTAACACCCAGCAACGGTGTGCATATTCACAATGTATGAGGCTGAAGCTGAGGCATGAACTCAATTTCAGAATGCTCAAGCAGCCCCAGGGTTTTCCTCCAATCTAGAAGATAAAAAACTAGCATTAATTAGTTGAACGTACAGAAGCTGAAGTGGACAATGGAATATGAATGGTTTGTACTGTAAAACAATAACAATTTGCAATTGAAGGCGCCATGCCTTTTTTTCCTGTAGCCGGTCACTGATGGGAGACTACCATGGGACTGGTTACTTGACATCCAACAAAATGCAGTTAAGCAATGACAGCACCCCACACCATGAACTTGAGGAGCGTTTAGCAGTGGGACCCCACACTTCAGAGCTCTTCCGGCACACAGAACAGTAAAGATAAGAAGTTCAGAAGTTATTCTGTAATACTTAGAAACAGTTCATTTACTTTTTTTTTTACAGTATATAATCCTCCCCCCCCCTCCCAAACCACATAATTACAGCTTTTACTTTGAAACCTTTGGAAACGTCATGCATTCTTTTCAACACAAAATCATACTCTAGATCACATTCTGCATCCAGATTCTTACACGTTTTTTTTCCCCGGCTTCACTTTATCAGGACAAAAAAGTGGTCTAAATCAAAGAAGCATTACTAATTTGGCCTCCAGTACCTTCAACATAATAATTTCCAGTACCTTCAACATAATACATGCCTTTTTAAAGTTTAGTAAAGACTTTTAGAATAGAATGTGTGCAACCCAACAGGTTAAATATTTATACAGCAAGGTAATAGAAGTTACCTAAATCTCAAACGCACAACAGTTCCGCTAAACCAGTTGACCCTGTATAGCAGAAGGTATAACGTTTGTTTCAGGATTCAATAGACCCTCGCTGCACCACATTTATTTATACCCTTGTGTGTATTTATACACATTATGCTTTACAGTAGTTGTGAATGTTTGTCAGCTTGCTGTACCATAGAACCTATACTTCATCAAATATTATAACCCCAACAACTCACACTGGGTAATTGTTTTAACCGACTGTGTGCCACCAAATGTATAACAGAAGCTTTTGCTTACCTGATAATAGCATCATTTTGAATGCATTTTACAATAATGTGCTTCAGACCTGCTTAGAGCAGCAAGGACCAAATACCAAATGGTTTCAATATTCTACTGTTCTGAATATTCAGACTCACAGTAAATAAAAGCCCCACACTGCATCACAGACTCAATTTGTAAACCTCTGACACCTCTGTGGGGGTGGGGGGGGGTGACGAGTGGGGGTGTTCAGTTTGTCCTAACTTTTGTGTTTGCTTCAGGCATGAAGATATGAAGATGGCTGTTTATAGTTGCACAAACCACTTTTTTTTTATTCACTACCTAGTTTTTTTTTAAAGGCAATCTGAAAATAAAATGTAAAACTTTTTTTATTAATATTTTTTTATGTTACCAACCAAACACTTTTTCTTTTTTTTTTTTGGGTCAAAGAGGGAGAGAGTGCCACCCGAGCCATCCGAATGACGTTCAATCCTGAGAAAGCGGGAATCCGATAAAACGCACCGAAAAAGGCACTTTAACAACAGTGCTTCTGTTCTAAGGAATTCAAGTTAAGAAAGAATGCCTTTCACTCTCTTTAATGATAAAGCGAAGGTTTCAAGCAAAATAAAGCACCTGCCTGCTGCCTGTGTTGAAACAGAACAATGCAGCTAAGACAACAAGCGTTCATTCATGCTATTAGACAGCTTATATATTCTAAAAAGAGAAAAAAAAACAATGACACTAAAAAAAAAAGAAAGAAAAAACATTTGTTTTTGCTTGTTTTACTCTCAGCAGGGGACATTGATTAAAAAGCTGCCTCTTTGTACAGTCCTCACTCTTGGTTGGTTGGTTTCTGGAGCGTTGTCTTCGCCTCGCTGGCTGAGGTCACTTAATCTTCATCCCCGCCCCCGTACATGTCTGCTAGCTTCCTGAAGCGCGGGCCCCAGTCGTTGAGATAGTCGTAGACCTGGTCGCCGGTGCTGGATGAGTTGAGTGAGCTTACAGAGCCCGCTGTCGAGCCGCTTCCTTCATAGTCGAAAACCAGCAGCGAGTCATAGGGAGGTGCCGTTGGGTCGTTATCCGCAGCTCTGAGGCCCTAAAGGAGAGGAAGAGCAAGTGTGCGTTAGATCTAGAGAGAGACAGCAAGATATTCCCCAACTTCACCCAAGTCTTGCCTCACGTAGATTTACTGTTTCAATTGATTTCAATTATAATGCAGCCTGGTGCAAGTCCTGTGAACACTGCACAGATTTCTTTCCGAGCCACACATAAGCATAACCATACACTAGGGGGCAATGATCAAACCGATTCAAGACAGTAAGGATGCAGTTTAAGGTTTGGGAGACTCTGTACTTCGTTGATGAAATCCCCAATGTCCCCAGGGTGGGGGACGACCGGTCGGGTGGGGTACTGGGTCTCTGCTCCCACGGGCCTCTCGTCCACCCTCCTGATCCCAGGGGGCTTGCTGATGATGTGATCCAGGGACTCGGGCTGCTGGAGCTGGCTCAGGTCATAATCCTGAAATCAGGGTGGAGAGGGAGAGGAACAGAAGTCAGGGAAAGGACGAGAGGGCAACCAGACACCTTTTCCTGAAATACAACGCAATAACCGTTATACGTTCAGATTATCAACCCTGAGGTCGAGGGTTTGTAATCAATTGATATGGGGGGGGGGGATGTACCATGGGTGGTGAAGACCTGCAGTGGAGAATTATTTTATACACTGGCCAGGCTTGCCTGAAAATGACCAAGTGAGTTCACACAAGAATAGGCCGATGCAATACATCTGAGCTGACCTGGTCCTCCTCGCCACCGCCTTCTTCATCATATTTCAGGATGTTGTCTCGCACGTCGTCCTCGGGGTCGATCAGGAGCTGTTTGGTCTGTCTCTCCTTCTCCCGCCTCTTCATCCACACCACGAAGAGGAGCACCATGGCTGGAACGTTTGTTTTTTATTCCATTAATCATAAACACGTACTTTCTTTTAAGACACTACATATCTACATCAGCCTAATCATTACCATTACAGTCCACCCTAGACGGCGCTTAAAAAAAAAAAAAGAAAGAAATAGATTATAAATGAGCTGTACTTGCAGAGCTGGTGTGTACTCACTGAGCAGTATGATGATGCAGATGAGGATAGCAATGATGGCTCCAGTGCCAAGCCCAGCTGCTGCCACGGCCCCAATGGTGGTGCAGTCTCCATTCTCGTCGCAGGGGCACACCTTCACCTTGATGACTGAGGTGTTGGACAGCGGAGGGTTCCCCGAGTCTGTGATAATGATGGGCACGTCGTACACTCCCGACTCTAGAAACACGATGCGCAGGCTCAGCTGGGCGTAGTCGCCTGAGGGTCACCGAGACAGGGTTACACTTCCTACATTAAAACACTTCTATGACACAACCCCTGCTAATTATATTAGTCAACTGAAAAAAGGACTATTTCTTCTATGCGTTGCCTGCAAATTATTTTTGATGTGGACTTGGGTTGACTGAAGCCTAAGTTGAGACAATCAAACTAATTTCACTTGTGAATCGAGCCTGATTCCAATACCACCCCATCCTTGCAATGTACTAGAGCTGCCTGAAACCAACACCACCCCCACCCTTCCCATGTACTAGAGCTACACAAACCCATTCTTTGGAAAAGCTTACCACAGGTGGGGGTTGATTTGCCATTCAAAATTAAACAAGTGAAGAAACAGCTGCTTGGATTTGTGATGATTGCTGTTGTCCTCAGAGTCAAAGGAAGCAGCAGTCATCACAAATCCATTCACTTGTTTAATTTGGAATAGTAAATTAGCCCAATCAACACCAATGACCCTCGCCTGATGGTCAGCACCTGATTTCAAAGGAGAGCTCAATCGGAACAATCGAATGATCGTTCTGTGCAGCGCTACCATCTACTAACCCACTGCCCCCTCACCATTGAGTCGGGAGATGGTCCAGTTGCGGCGCACTCTGCTTGATAGCTCGAAGACAAAGGGCCCCACATTGGGGTCGATGTCTGCATCAGCAGCCGTGATGTTAATGGCATTGGTGTTGGGCTTCTCACAAATCTGGGCCTCTCTGGGCAGCAGCTCGGGAGCATTGTCATTGACGTCAATGAGGTAGATCTGAAGCGTGCCTGTACCACTCGCTGCGGGAGAGCCTGGAAGAAACAGGGACTGCTTTTTGTACCAGTGTGAAATTCTGGAACTGCTGCTGCTCATTTCTCAAATTAAGCAATCTCACTAGATCAGCCCCAAATATGGTCAATTTTAATTTAAGAAATGTTACATTTAATGCATTTTACTATAAGGTCCCTTCACCAATTGTATTGAACTGTATTTCTCAAAATCAAGTACAGTGCTTTGTAAGACGACCCTTTATAGCGCAGAACAAGTTATAATGCTTTATAGTCATGGCTCCCATTTGCTCCATAATGCCATTCCACCAGCACTTTCAATTCCTGTTATATGGCAGAACACAATAACTCAGTCTCTTGACTATGACTCCTGTCTACAGCATTCTAAACGGGGAGAACTCTATGTCTAAAAATGACACTGATAAAAGAGCACACAACAAAACAGCATTGTGTTCCTCGGATCATCCAGACCTTGAGGCACTGTGTAGAACATATCCAATTTTGATCTTAAAAACCTGAGAAGCAGAAACATTGAGCTGTGATACATAATCGGCTCCCTGTACCCAACGCTGGGAATAATAAAGAGATTTATACACATCTGACAGCCTGTTCTGATTACATTTGATTGAACAGAACAATAAGACGGGACCAATTTCTGCAGTGGAACAAAATATGCATGCACAGACTTCAAATGCCTCCAGCTATCAGTAAATCAGTGCAAAAGAAAGAACTCCAGCACTAACAGTAATGTGATATACAACTTCTAATACTTGCTTTAACTATTTCACAATGGTCTCGTAAGGATATCGCAACAGAGATGACATTGGCCCCAAGGTACATTTTGTACCAAGCTGTATAGAGGGAATCACTCTCCTCCTTTCCTCTTTAAGAAAGCGTCTGATATGAGAATTAATCTCTCTGCTATAGCTTCAGCCCTGGTAATGTTGCGGCACGACTGCTGTCAATGGTAACTCAGACAAACTGTACGTGTGAAATTGTTTGTCCTGATTGACCATCCACAATCAAATGTTGCTTGTAAATATATGGGCTGTCGTTAAGCAGTGAATTGTATTTAAATTAAACCCACTTCTGGGAGTTACTCATTTCTGTTCTCCATTACTGTAGATGGCCCAGCTTTCTATTAATTTTGTATAGTCTGATCTCAGTCCTTGTGTGGACGGCCCCTTTTTAAAAACGCAGACAGGCTGACAGTTGGGGGCCTCACAAACAACAGAACTGTGACATAACCATGTATATAGTTTTCTATACATGAATGAATCACAATACAGAAACTTCACAAGATGTAGATAAATATCAGAGGTGCTTAATAAAAATAATATAATAATATAAGATTTCACATTTGTGGAGAGATGATGATATAAAAATAAAATCTCAAAAGCACGAGAAATACATTTTTTTTGTTTTGTTCATGCCTTTGTGGCTGAGTTTAACATAAAATCCAGAACGGCTCAAAATACTGTGCAGTGGGAGTCATATCTCTGCCGAGTGTTAAGCCTGTCTTTAAAGTCAGTGAGCTCTAATGAAAACAGCAATTAGACAAATGGCTTCAGAGTTTATGGATTTTGTCTCTCTGTTGACAACTTTTTAATTGTATTAATGTTGCCACTTAAGAAGGGCCTAGCTGTGAGCGAAGCTGTGACAGAACAGTCATGCAATAGGCTCTGGAGCCTATTTGAGTTTTTTATTTTTAATTTATTTTCATGACAACCTCTGTATTCTGCCCCTACCTCTGCAATCTTTGGCCCTGGGAGATTTTATAGATTTATTCCTTGTCGCTGGGTAAATCCGCTAGGCTAGTAAGACTCACCTGTTCAAATTCACTTATCCTAATGCTGGTGATTGATGGTCCCTCCTGTGGTGCATTCTAATTCACACATCTAATGTTCTACCCTGTTCTGGACAGCTCAGTGTATTGATCCCGACCCTGCTCCTTGTGTAAATGTGCGATGGTGTTGTTAATATTAACAAAGTGTACCCTTTCAACAACTCAGGCCAGTTCAGTTTTCTACAAGAGCCGAAGGAAAACGAAATGTATGAAATAAGAAACAGGATTCACTCAGTGGATACCCATTAAAAAAAAAAAAAATACACATGATTGTCCAGATACCGAACCACTTCCTTCAATAGTCTGGTTAATTCATCAGTACCAGACAAAAAAAATGTTTAACTGCTTTTGTGACACTGACTATAGATTTGTAAAAGCAGAAAGTGTTCTCAAACTGAAAAAAAGCTTGTAGCAAGCTATCATTGTCTTATTCTTGCTACATCAAATCAAGGTTAAAACAAGCTATATATAGATAATGAGAAAGTAGCTTTAAAGGCAGTGCCAAACTGATTATGACACCAACATCTGAGATTTGAAGGCATTCTCTGAGAGTGTTTACTTTTGGAATACCAATACCCCAAGCGGGCATTATCAGAATCCCTCCAGCTTTACTCCTGAAGACACCCCCACTACAGAAAGGCTGTCTGCACACTGGGAGCTTCAGTAGTTCAGACTTGAATGCACAAGAAAGCCCTTGAAGCAGTAGAAGTAATGTAAGATGCTCCTAAATGTCTTCTTGTACAAACAAGACTAAAGGGAGTGCAGAAATTTCACATTTGATGTCCTTGACATTGGAACATCTGGCTACTGGATGGCGCAGCGCACAAAGTTAATTTCTTAAATTTAACGGTAATCCAACTGCACAACCTTAAATTACTACTGACTTGCCAAATTACATCTAGAGGTCTGTGGCATTAGAAGCCAAGACACTAACACTCAGGAATTAGTAAAGCACAACCAGGGCCTTAGCAACAAGAGGCGTTGTCTCAAGGGCGTGTTTCAGTGGCTTTCTCGGAAAATGTGAACTTTTATCATCTTTGCATGAGAACAGCGCTTTTAGAGACTGTAGGAAACATGAAAAAACACACTGCAAACAGTCTCAGGACGTTCCTGCATTATGCACCTCCACGGCCTGGTGACGCTTTTCAGTCATTTCCAGTCAAATCCAAACGCGTTTTCCTTCTTGTCCTGGATTCCACCCTGACACTAACTCTGCCTCATTATAACAGGCAAGACTCTCCATCTTCATCACCACCACAGTCATGCACAATAACCTCCAGCGTGGTCCCTTCCCTTCACTTGGGTCTCCCTCTTATTATTTGTAAGATCTCCGGGGTGTCCCGTCGGACAGCTAACACAGAGTGACAGGCCTGTCACAGCCTCGTCTCGTCCCAGCTGCATCACAGAGCGCTGCTGGTGCAGAGGCAGGTGCTTACCATTGTCGGCTGCTAGGAAGGTGGCCTCGTAAATGTTATTTTTAACATAGACCGACTCCCGATCCAGGACTGCAGTGGTGGTGATCTGACCATTGGTGGCATTAATGTTCAGCCAATTTGCTGGATCTGACAGCTTGGAGTACCTGGGGACAAGATAAATTAATATAAGTGAACTCTCTCCCTCCGTGTGTTCCAAGCTGCTGACAGTTTTCCTTCATAGGATCTGACATTTAACTAAAGGCTAGCATGGCTTTCACCCAGCTCCCCCACACCCCATGCACTTATGTATTATTTCATCTTTGAAGTGATTTACCTTGGATATTTCCTAGCTGAGATGCCACATCTTATTTCAGTAACTCACTGCATACCCAGTTATTTGGTTAAAGTTGTGTTTCTTTTATTTATTTTTTCCAGTTTCCCTGTATAACCTCAAATTGTTTATAAGCAAAATGTAAAATAATTTAGCAAATTAGACCCAGGTTTCAGTGAGTAATATCTTATTATTTATTTATTTATTTCTTAGCAGACGCCCTTATCCACTTGGAAAATAAATACATAATTAAAGCCTTTTTTCTCAGAATTACCACTAAAACCCTCATTCTAATACACCACTTTGTTTCTGCCCATTTCTCATAAAGCAAAACCTTTACTTCCTTCCACAAGGACTCTGAGGTTCAGGATCGTCCAAGCCCCAGCTTTTACCACGTGACAGCACTGCTTTCAGATTGAGTGTTGTCTTTCCCACAGTGCCGAGTCTTGATAAAGCTGCTGTCAATGGCCAGTGAAAAACAGACCTTCAAAACTGCATTGGCTTCTCCGAGTTTCTCAGCCTTGAGCATGTAGTCAATTTCACCTAATTGTCCACTTTTCTGTACAAATCATTGGAACCAATTACCTCTGCTGTTTAACACGAGGGGCTGTTCTGATGACAAAGCATCGGAAAAAGGCTGCAGAAATGAATTGACTGAAGACGTATGTCTGGTAATTTGCTTGGTTGACGGTGCAAGAAACCCATGGTACAGCAGAAGTGTAATCGTTTCTTACTCCTGACCTCTGTCTTTCAGTCTTTGGACTTGCAGGTTTGGTGACGTTTAGACCACCAAATGTATGACTTGAGGCAGGTTCAAACCCAGGCCACCAGATAAGAAAGGCTATAGAATATGCCTGCTGTAGCTTCAACTATGCCTTCACATGAGGTAAACACATAAGGGTTAACTGATCTGTCTCTATTGCCAATTAAAATGTAATCTAGTTGTAGGGTTACTATTGATACCACTAACCAATGGTGTTTATGCATTGCATTTTAAAACTGGTTGGCCTCATCTTGTTTCGCAGTTGGCTTGTCTTCTATAACAATTTGAATAAATGTATATTTATATGTACACAAAAGACGCCAGTGTTGTCTGTTGTATTGGTAGTGCCCATGTCTTTGAAGTTTAATGTTGCTTATTGCCTAGATATAAGCTGGAGTCAGCACATTACCCCTAACTTATTTCAACAACCAAGGACTCTTTCTGCTCAGGTTGTGTTTCTGTAATGTTCTGCATGAAGGGAGCAAACAGTAGGGCAACATGAAATATTAATACCATGATTTCCCAAGTCATTACCAGTCACTTCCAGCAAACTTCATGGCAGCTGACTGCATACTGCGCCTGACCAGTGTGACTCCCTTCCAGCTTGTTAAGATCATTTCTATGAACAGTTTTTTTTTTTTCTCCTAGCAGGTCCTAGACAACTCTGCTAAGCAGAACCAAGTTAGTCTATTACATACTTTTCAACCATTTAAATGTGTTCGATCTTTAAATGTATTTAAACATTTGCTTATGTAGGTAAATAACCTTTTTCATTTCCAGGAACCAAAACAATAATTCCCATTATACCACTAGCATTTGTGTATAGCATCAGACGTATCAATTCAATGAATTGTATGCTGAGAAGTTGCTGTTTAAACCCTCACTTATTTACATTTTTCTATTTACAAGTATGAAAATGGCCCTTTGTCAGCACACTTTTTTCTTGGGCATTTGCCACAAACACTTTTAAAATAATCAACTCAGACTTCATATTAAGCCTGTTCTGGTTGAGAATTCCCTCAAGTAATTGTAAATCAATTTCAGCTGATATTTAAAAAGGACATACAACTGATACAAGAATGTAGTACAGCTTACCTTTAATTCAGTGCTGTGAACTATGCTTGTCTCAAATTCCCGAATGAACCATGCCTTTGGAGCTACCTTCCAATCACTGAGTCTCCTTGGGGTCATGTGATTAACATGTGATCCTTCGATTATCAGAATTTGAGACAAATGCATTGAATAGCACTGCGCTGGTTTGATTTATTGATGTATGAGTTTGACCCCGTTCAAGATCCTAGGCTGAATTACATAGCTCAACATGGTAACAAAACGACTAAACGCTAAACACACACAAAGCTGCAAGCGAGGAGCCCAGGACATGTCACTGCCACATGCCTTTACTGCCTAAAGGTTTAGGAAGCTGTGGGATGAACATAAATTAGCACAACAAACACAGCGTTTATACTGGCATTGCCATCCTTCTTTGAGGTGAGCGAGTGCTCGACACAAAGGAAGAAGATGAGTCTACTCTTGTGACCCCCTAAGCGTTCACCCCAATTAATTAGAACCAGACAATGAATATTTAGAGAGCTAATTGCCGGGTATCACTCTCAACACACTTGTGTTGTTTCAGGATTCCCCTGCGGCAAGGTAGGAGACTGCTATATTAATGGAAACAAATAATAATAATACAAATAAATGCTTTGCAGGCATTTCTTTTTTCTCATTATTATTTGTTTCAGAGCCGAGTCTGCTTCGTGCTTTTTACTTTATTCACCCTGAAGATGTATTAAAGAAAAATTGCCAGGCTGATAAATTATTTGCTCTGTACACTAAAATGCATTTAGATTATTTTTTTCTTTTGTGAATGTTGAATAAAACTGCAAATTTTACCAAGCTATTCACAAACAAGCTGGAAGATTCATTTAAAGCCCCTAAAAGTATTCCAAAGTGGTTTGTTATTTATCTTGGAACAAAAACCCTTTCCCCAAAAATGTGCTCACTGTTTTCTGACATAAAAAAACTTGAAAAGATCTATGCCCCACAAGGGTAACGCTATACTCACAATACTAATTCTGTTATTGCACATTTAATAACATAGAAACACAACTCATCTCAGTGTAATTTAATGGTACTTTTACTAAAATGTTAAAACACTTGGCTATCCCACTGCCGACTGTGGACGGGAGCTCCCAGGGGGCGGCGCACAATTGGCCGAGCGCCGCCCGGGGGGGGGAGGGGAAGGCTTAGGTCGGCCAGGGTGTCCTCGGCTCACCGCGCACCAGCAACCCGTGTAGACTGGCCGGGCGCCTGTGGGCTTGCCTGTAAGCTGCCCAGAGCTGTGTTGTCCTCCGACGCTGTAGCTCTGGGTTGGCTGCATGGCAGGCCTGCAGAGTGAAAAGAAGCGGTCGGCTGATGGCACAAGTTACGGAGGGCAGCGTGTGTTCGTTTTCGCCGCTCCCGAGTCAGCGCAGGGGTGGTAGCGGTGAGCTGAGCCTAAAATACAATTGGCTATTTCAAATTGGGAGAAAAAAATGGGGTAAAATCAATTGGTGACTACTACATTTTTGAAATAAATAATACAAAAAATAATAAAGTGTTAAAACACAGCTAAAATTCCCCCATTATATGTGTTAATAACTTTGTCAATGGTAATTAAACCCAATGTTCCTTATCCACAATATCAAACTGGGAACATGTCACCTCATTAACAAAAGACAAGACCCCCTGCAAGATGACAGATGGGCTACGGTGGCATAAACACTACTTATTCACGAGACAGTGGAAAATATACCATACAACATTCCTACAATGGTTTAAAAGAGACATTTCCTTTGAATTGCTATACATATAATAAATCATAATATAAGCGGGTGAACTTAAATAGGGGGGCATCCCTGGTGGCTTCTTGTAGAACATATCTGTACACAGTTATTAATTATAGCTAAAAAGAAGAAGACTAGTACGTTGAAATATATTTTTTAAATGCCCTTGGTTGCGACCCCAACACTGTAAACCCTTCCCCATACAGTAGACCCATGTTCCTCACCCATGGTTTTTGTTTCAGGGGTGCTTTATCAGTGTATAATCGGTCAGAAACCCTACTTATAGGCACAAGATACTCCTGTAACTGCCCCCTGTAGTGCCCTGCATGCCGATGTGTTTCACTGCCTCGGCTTCAGTTTTGTGATATTTTCATTACTGAGAGGAGGGCAAGGCAGAGTGCGTGACAGACCAGACTGACATGGTGTCCCATGAAGTAGGTACAAAGTGAATATATAAAATAGGAAAGACCCCCCCCCCCAGGATATCTTCTCTACATTTTTTATGCTGTTACTCAGTTTGCTTGTTGTCAGGTTCTACAGATCACCCCACCCCTCCCAGTTCTTTGAACTTTCTTTCCTCACCTCGTATTGAAATCTATTCCAGGCTAGAACAGACCAGTAAAATGGCTTACTTTAGAAACAAACAAGAAAAAGAATGAATGAATGCAATAATGATCCCAACCAATGGGAAGAACCTCAACAGGGCTTATTGACAACCAGAGGTCTTCACAACAGGATACTCAGCTTTTAGATCTGGACTCAACGAGGCTTCCCTGGACAATACAGAGACAAAGACATGCAAGAACGAGCGGCTGGACCTCCCTGTTCTGACACTTTCTGGGTCTGTTTCGGATTGTGCTCTCCTTAAAAACATTGTTTGCTGTCCTGGGCAGACATGAGGCATGAGTTCAAATAAACAATAAGCCTAAATTACAGCCAATGAAATGTATGACATGTTTTTTTTTAAAGGTTTCTTTTAAACAGGTTATAAAAGTAGCCCCCCCCCGCCTCCCACCCCTGGACTGGGGCTAGATTCACAATTTCTCCAAGTCCTGTACCTAGAGTCTCTAATCTAGGAATCTGCAAGCTGCTTCTTGAAGCTTTTAAATGCTCTAACATCTGTTTAGCCGCGATCTTCATTAAAAGTTTACCGGATAAACCAGCCCACTGACTGCCAACATCATGCTCAAATCAAATTGCAGAAACAGTGGGCGCTAATGGTATTCAAAAGGCTGTTGAGCTGTTGAGTTATCAGTCTGTTATCAATCTTTAGATGATGCTACTTAAACGTGTGTCTTTGTCAAAACGGCGAACACATTCACAACACACAAATGTATGCACCTGTGATTAATCTGTAGGGAAGAATTCAACTGAATTAAACTACATTTAAAATTAAAACTAAACACGCAATTAAATGTATGCTGTGTTATTTACACCACAGCAGTTTACTTTGCTTGATTTCCCCAGCCAGTACCATTAATAAAGATTGATTTTGCATTAACAATCAGTGTGGGGAAAAACAAAACAAAAAATAAATACATCATATGTACAGATTCTTCTTAAGAGATGGAGGGGGAAAAACCTAAATTATTGAAACTCAGTTACTGAAGCATACAGTTCTGGCCGGAGAGGAGCTGCAGGATATACAGAGAGATAGAAACAGGCCGTACTCCACCAAAGATTGTTTTGCAGCCTTAAGGTGCTTAAAAAATGTGTGATGCAGTGGATTTCAAGAAACAAATCAAAAGTACAGCAAATGAAAGCTGCTGAAGTTATTTATGAGCATTCCCTGCGGTTGCTGGGAGTCAGTACTCTTTAAAGGTATGAACCTACAGCTTAGCGTTGGATAATTGGAGGCTTCTTAATGTTGAGCTCCTGACAATACCAGCTTGCTAATGAGCAGCATAGGCACAAAGGTGTGTTTACATTTTAGGCTCCCATGTAACAACCACTCGGACTCCTTAAAGTAAACACTTAATGAAATACCCTGTGACCCATCTTTGAAAACACCAGCAAAACAGCTAAACACAGATATTGCTTTCAAAGAGTTGGTATCGCTGTCAAAAAAAAAAAAAAAAAAAAAAAAGCAATGCAATTACCATGCAGTACGTCTCCCAACTGCTGTCAATATATATAATCAATTTACTGTTGTTGATATTAAATGGTGCCGATTAATACATTTAGCTTCAGTAAAGCTATGCTGTGTGTTTTTTTTTTTACAGCAAGAAACCTGTAAATGTGTTTCTGGACATTTTCATCAAGGAAGCTGCAACTCTTAACCCTCCTGCTAAAACCTTGCACCTTTTGACTCTGGGGTTAGGAAATGCATCAGAGACTTCTTTTACTCCAGCTGCTTTCTGACAGGAGGCCGCGAGGGAGCTTCTTACCTGACTATCTGCTGCACAAAGCGGTCAGGGTCTGTGGCGGAGAAGGTGCTGAGGACTGTCCCGGCAGGGACCCCCTCCTCGAAGCGGATGAGTTTGGGGTTGGATGAGAAGTACGGCGCCTCGTTGACATCCATCACTGAAATGGTAACCCCTGCGGTGGACTGGAAGGAGGACTGGATGCCGTTGGCCAAGGGGGCCTGATTGGAGACCATTACAGTCAACATGAAGGCTCTGTTCATCTCATAGTCAACTGGCTGTTGAAAGACAGAGAGGAGACAGTGAGGTGAGGGGAACGCAGGGCTGTGGAGATAGAACTTTGTAATATTTGATTTAGGAATAATCTTACCATAAGGACCTGATGAGCATTTAATAGCATTTATGAATCATCTTTTAGGAATTATTACCACGGTTTAGCTTTTATGAAGGTGTAATAAATGCAACCTAGTGTGGCATGCTTTGTTTATTATCAGTAAGGGTGAATGTTTGAGAAGTTGGTCTCTATCATGTGGGACATTCCTTTTCAGCCCTTGTTAATTCACTGAAAAAAGCGACATTGAGTACCTGAGGGCTCCGGAAAAATGGAATCGGGAGCCTTAGCAAGTCATTAACAAACGACACAAATAAATTTACAAAGCAATATATAAATATTAAAGGTTTCCCAGCGGCACTAAATCATTGTGATCCGTTGTATCTGCAAGGCATTATTGATAATCGCTCCTCATCTGTTGGGTCTGCAATTATCAGATAAATTGAGCGGTTAGTTGCTCTTCGGCAAGGAAAAGTGATAGAGAAAACAGCTGGCTCCCTGTTACAGCCAAACAGATCCTCTGCCATTAATTCACTTTTTGAGATTTACATATTCATTCTGCGTTACGATTTACATATTTTAATTGCTAATTAAAAGTGTGTGGTGGAGCAGGGTGAAAGACAGATTATCATGTAAACTCCTCCACATGTTGGAGAAACCGAGCTGATCCTGCCTCTGACTCCAGTGCTGGCAGTGCAACAGGCTAATGAAAAGTGTTTTAATTGGGCCACTGCGCTCCCACAGTGAGGAATAGGAAAACTTGGCATTTACTACCCATTCTGTCTGAATGGACGCGCCGTTTCATCAAACAATTTTACAGGATCGGCCGATCAATTTCAGTCCTTTAAACATGTTTCATATTTTGCGATGCGATTCCCTCGCATCGGCTAGTGTGTTATATGATTCATTTATCATTAATAGCTCTTTAATTGAATTATACCAAATCACATTTTTATTTACAATGAAGGGAAAACAGAATGCATGTTTTCATTCTAAGCATTTGAGCGACACAGTGTATGTTCCCTTCATTTTAAATAAAAACGTGATTTGGTATAATTTAATCAAAACGCTATTAATAATAAATGAATCATGGTTGTAGCGGCAGTTTTGAAGTACTCTGTAAATACTTTGTCTAATAGTTAAAAAGTACAATGCTCATGGGGCTGTCAAGGCTAGTTTTCAAAAGATGTCGGCACGGACATTGTATACAAACCAATGAAATGCCTTGTGTGTATACGTGTGTGTGTGTGTGTATATAAATATATCGTATATCGCATTGTGCAGTGTGTTCCGGTCTTTAATAATGACTAAATCATAACCGAACATCTGAAAATGTGTTCACAAGGTGTTAATAATGAAATAACTTGTTTACAAAGGCTACAGCTAACTATACTACTGTACAGGATCCTATTACAAAGTGCTGCCTTAAGGTTAAATCTGACCACTGGGTTCAATACTCAACCAGAATATATGAATAGTCATGCCACCCAAATGCATGTATTGGACCATAAATAATAAGTAATATCCGTGCTAGTTGCCAGGTGATTTTACTACAATTTGGATAAAATGGTTTTATATGTTCTATTTGCATCAAGGACTGCATTACAGCTGGGGTCACAGCGATGGTAATTGCTACATGCACTTCAATGCAGCGGTAACACAAACTGTAAACAGCTGTTGTAGTAGGTGTTGCCTCTCTGTGCCCTCTCCCCAGCACCAGGGCTCTCATCAGTACGACGTGTCTGTCCTGTTAAGAGCAACACACTTACCTTGTAAACTGAAAGAGGTCACTGCCACGCTGCAGCAAGATTTATTACAGTAGATCAGATATGTTGGGTGCATAAAAGCGAACATGTTTGTAATTGAGAAATCAATGTGATTTGCTGCAGTGGTCTTAGTCTTCCTTCTCTTAGGGACGCTATGCTGCCTCTGGTTATTTTCTCATTGACACCAGCTCTGCACTGTTTCCACTTGACTGCACTTAAGATAGACTGTGAATGACATGATAGTCTAGAGCTACAATATAGACCAGCCTACTGTGAGCTACCGTCGGAGTTCTCATTTCTCAAAGTACAGCGTGGGAGGCACACTGTCACTGAACCAGCAAACAGCCACATGTCCATCGTGGCTTTGACTCTCCCATATATCAAGTGGTCCAATACACAATAAGAAAAACATGTTAATACATCAATGCATCGACTGAGAAAGGATCTTTTACACAGAAAATATACAATAAAGAAAACAGAAACACATGCGCAACCACATGACCTAATGTATATATCTTGTCTCTAAGTAAATTCTCTATAAATGCATATTGGATTTCCGGAGCTATGTATTCTGCATATGTATATAGATATATACTATAAGACTCCCACTGCATCGCAGTTGTCATGCTTAGACATAGTATTTAAGCATATACTGTATTTGTACTCCAAATGAAAAGTAATGGGAGTCTGTAACAGACATAATGAAATGTTTACTTGCTGGAATACCAGTCAGCATTCTCTATGTCCAATCCATACCCATCCTTTAAATAAACATAAGGCTTCAGTGGCTGTCTATTAAAAAAAAAAAAAAAAAAGAGGAGTAAAACTCCGCTTTGTTTGCAGTTTGACAGGAACAAGATCAAAGAATAAATAGAAAAAAAGCTGTTGGATTTTGAACCTTATATAAAAGGCTTTTCTAAAAAGTATATATTAGCTTTGTAAAATACAAACAGCCAAGAGGATAAGACCACAGGGAAATCTGTATTGGAATGGAATTTAATTTAAGACTGAAAAAAAAGGACCAAAACTTAATTTTAATTTCCTTACGTTTGCTTTAAGACATTAGGGTACTGGCAAATCCCCCACCTCTTATTATCCTGTGACCCAGTCACTACAGAAAAAAAAACCCAACAGAGACCATAACAAAGCATGCCAGGCTATGTACTGTACAGTGCAGACGACAGCTGCTAGTTGAGCTAAAGAAATCATTGCTACTCACCTGTCACACAACCTTCTCATGGTGTACTTTAAAACATTTTAATTAAGGTATCCTTGAGACTACATCTATATTTGGATTCGTGAAAGAAACCCCAATGGCAAACCCTACCAAAGAATAACTGAAAGAAAGTGAATTATAAAGATGTGCAACATTATTTATGAATTGATTTTCTCTCAGCAGTATAAATCATCTCAATAGGGAGTGGGTCACTCCTATTTGCATTTTTTAGCGGCGGTGTCTAGATTAAATCTGCGTTGCTTAAAACTCACTGACCTCAGCTCCTTTCTTTGTATTACATGAATACAATCATAAATATATGTCTCAAATGAGTTTTGAGTTAAAATTGGGACGGAACTGGGTCGGTGGTATGTTTCTTGGCCTACCTTCACCACGGTAACCATGCCGTCATTTGTAACCGGGTCGGTGCGGATGGTGAAGTGTCCAGAAGGGTCTCCACTCACTATCCGGTACACAGCGTTCCAGTTTGCTGTGTGGGGCTGGTCCCTGTCAATCACTGTCAGGTTGGCAACAACGATGTTCACCTTGTTTTCTGGAACCTCTCCAGAAAACTGCAGAAAGAGAAAAAAGAAAAGTCAATAGAAATCAACAGTAATTTGAACATGGATTAGAATTTGCTAAACTAATTTGAATTTAGTTACATATACTGTATCTATATATACACATTTAAAACATAACACCACTATTGTATTTCCTGAAGTCTGAAATATATTGTATTCTCTTGAAAATGCCCACACAGGTGTTTGGGATCTGTTCCAGTTGAGTTCATGTCCCCTCTTCCAAACACTCCTGGTAGTTCAGTCACTGTAAGCCTGCAGACTCTTTGAAACACTCTCCGTATCATGGAAATGGGAATGTAAATGCAGCTGGCTGATCCTAGTATATTGGATTTCAAAGAACAACCAGGACTAGCTAAATTCTGAAGCGAATTCTGCAGACCAAAGCCCTCGGTTATTAAAAATGAGTCTCTATTTATTTGAAATGGTTTATTAGAAAATTGCTCGCTGAGAGTAGAGAGTCACTTCCACTGTGGTCCTGTTGAACTTCTTAACTGGTTTAGAACAGAAATGTAAAAAAAAAAAAAAAATGATAAAAGTTTATTCAATTTAGTGCTATATTGTAGTCCATTAGACAAAATTAACTGTAAAGTAAATTCAAATTCAAATGGATCCTGCTATGAAGAGGGGGGAATCTTTTTAGAAACCAAAACGCAGCTCGCTTGAGCCCACCCCCTGGGTTTTGTATCTCTGCCGTTGCTATGGATTTGATGCAATGATTTTTAAGCGTTACCTTGTTACCTCGTCACATTGTGCATATGTGCAAGTCTGGCAACCAGCATAGCGACGGGCTGATTTGCAGGTTTTAAGATTGAAAGCTGCTGTGGTTTAGACTATCCATAAATAATCTGGATGGGGGTTAAACCATTTCTATTCCAAAGGAGTGTCTTCTTTAATCAGGGAACAGAGCAGCTGAGACTTTGTCGCCGGCGATCTCTATAACGTGAACACAAACCTTTTCATTAATCCTTGCTCCTATTTCCACCAGTTCCATTTCATACAAATAAATCCTGTTCCTTTTTTGCTGCCACATCCTTCATGTGATGAATGACTGTGCTGAATCTATGTGCTGAATCTTCAGCACAAAGTTCGGAGAAGAAAATTCTAATTAAGCTGTAAAGAGGTGTTTGCCTGCAGAGGGTGTTGTATAATACAAACTGATATCCACAAGTGGGCTCTTTGGCTGGTCTGACCTTGATCCATTTCAATCTGATACAAAGCATTTTAGATGGCTGTATAAAATCAATAGCAGTGTCTTCTATAATACTCTACTGAATATGTGTGCACATTAAAAGAATAAGACACTAACAAATCCAAGTTCATTTCTCATTATGCCTTTGGAGATTCACAGTGAACATTTATAAAATATTCATTACCAGTGCTTAATAAAACTCCACATAGCTTTCCATGTACACCCTATTATATAATTTATATGATATTATACTAGGGTCATTGAAACACAAATGTTTGCATATTACATTCTTATATTAACAAAACAGCCTTTTCAAAACTTACAAAGCAATTTATCCAGCTGCAATGCATTTTAGCCAGAACACCTGAAAGAAAACCCTGTCCAGCAGCAAGGTTACCAGAATGGAACATTGAGAACAGGTAAGACTTACACATCTTTGACAAACTGGTTCTTTTTTCTTTTATCTAATTCAGACTTTAATTAATTGGGACTGCCTGACTTAATTTATTTAACAAAGTCCCCAACGCATGATAATGATTCTAAGAGGTGGAAAGGAAGAGTTTCCGGAATATTCATAACACTTCCTCACACAAATAGACACAGCAATCAATGTGTGGCTTTCTCCGCTTCAATTTTCTTATGCTTGTGTAAGCGGGGAAAATAATGGATAAAAAGGATTACACCACAGCCACCCATGCAAACATTACATATGTTACGTAGGTGCAATTGTAGAGTAATTAACACATGCTGCATTCTTTTGGGTTCAAATCGGTAATGCACATCCAAAGACCATAATGCTTTATTCATGCTGAAAAATAATTTGCCTCGTGGGCGAATTCTTCAAGCTATTATTCACAGGCAGCCTGATTATCTATTTCCTTCATTCCTTCGTTTCTAAAACAGCTGCCACCAACCAGTGCCTTTCTTGAAAGTACTTGAGGCATGGAGCCAAAGAAAGCCTCCTGGGGGCCTAGCACACAGTGCCATCTCCCTTCTGGGAGCCAGGATTTAAGTCATCTTGCAAGGCCAACTAGCAACAATGTTTTCAGAGAAAACAAACATGAAAAAACTATGGAATTGTATACACTCCAGTATGTCTCACAATAAAGATATAATATATCATGTACCATGTGCCACCTGAATTAACAAGTAACTAAGGGGGCTGAACATTGGTGGCTGCTTAAGAGGTGTCTTTCTTACTCACTTGAATTGAAAATCTGTTCTGGCTGGTAAGAACAGGTGACTGTGAATCTAACTCTAGTGTCTCTATACCATGGTTATGTTTTATCATATGGCTGCTTGTGAGATCTAGTAAAACCGGTATGAAAAACAGCTGCAGTTATACTGTGAAAGTGCAGTGAATTGGCATAAACTGCAGAACAGTGAAGTCAGACGGATGCTAAACATGACTGCTATGTGTTAAAGGGGTCTCAGTTTGCAGTAATGCTGCAGTTGAACTGCAGGCTAAAGACATTCTCTGCAGCTGACATAGGTTAAGTAAACCTTATTTTGGCTTTGTAGCTTCTTGTAGTCTTGGAAACAGAAAAGAGCAAGGTACGCTACCGCTGAGTCTCACTGTGCAGTAACCCTTGCTCCTTTCCCTGCTTACACCCTACCTTGCCTTTGCTTTGCAATACGAGGAGCTGTGGCGATAAGTGTGAATTCATCATGCTGCTCAAGGCACCTGATAATATCTAATGTGTACCTGGAGAGCTCCACAATAATTAATCACATAAACCCTAATGGTCCCTGGGGCCAGCTAGCAAGCAACGGATGCCAGCCATTAACTATCTTAAAGCATCTTCCATTCTCAATTCATGGATGCACTATTAATAAAAAACTGAGTAGCGCAACAGGGTGCTTATTCAGGGAATGGGGAAGTAAGCTTCTTCTGTCAAAATGTCACCAGGTTAAAACAACCTGAACAGTGCACTAATGGAACATCTTGTATATCCTAATACTGCATGTTTTCTGCTGCATGCAAGAGGGACCTGTTAACAAGAAGCCCAGAGGTGAAACCCCACAGGTCAAGCCCAGAAGATCTTTAGGCAGTGTGTTAATCCGATCAGTCTGCAGGGAGCCCAGTGTGAAGAGGCGGCAACCTCTGTATTCACTGCATAAAGTAAAGGCACCTTTATCTAGCTTAATAACTTTTCCAATTACCACCCCCCCACCCCCAGCAGAAAATTGTTCTAGCAATTAGCTAACTAGTAATTTTCATTCAGTGTGTCTTCACCTTTGAAATGGATTCATCATATTAGTGTCCAGAGCTTGGGGTATTCTCCGAGAGGAGCTTAAATAACCTCATTCCGATTCTCTGCTTGGCTACCGAACAAAGGGAAATGATACACTGAAATGATCATTTACCTCTCAGACTTTTGTTTCCTATTTAGAGGCGATCCGAACAACTGTCCTCGTTGCATAATAAATGGGTTGTTTTGCAATTTATGCAACGCTGGGATTTAAATGGTATGGTAATATATTAACGATTTTGCTCGGCAGCACCCCCTTGCTGCCAGTTGTACAGAATCAATTGGCTCTGAGCCACTCATCCCTGTCAATGCTCCCCACCAGTCAACGTCCTCCCTTGTGATGAGATACTTTGATGTTTCCCTTGACCTTTGTATGCGCCCATCCCCTCCTTCAGGAGGCTAAGTGCTCCCTTCCTTCTAGAAGCACTCTTCCCTGTTTAATTGAATCCATCACAAGAACAAAATTACCTTTTGAGTTTCTCATTGCCTGCTATCACCGGGATGCTGCTGGTTGCCGGCGTGTTCCTGCGTTTCTGGAATAGGTATAATTTACTCTCCAAGACAGCATCACCGCTCTCTGCCTCCTGGGCACAAGGGAGCCCCATTACCCACCAGAAGGGACAGACATGGGCCAAAATGAGCTTGACTCAGAGGGGCTGTTTTATTTCCCACAAAATACATTTAAGGCAATGCATGGTTTGATGCATTTTATAATGATGCCTTTTAAAAAAATGTATATTATCTTCCCTGCTGGATAGACTAAGCGTGATGCAACATGCCTTTTTTCAGTTTTTCCAATTTCAACTCATTTTCACTGGGCTGTTACCCCCAGACTCTTTTCTTATTGATAGCTCCTGGGTTTTTTTTTTCAACACAGAACATTAATTTAAAAAGCTGCTGCAGTACATGCTATTTAATTTATTGATTTATTTATCGAGACTTTTTGTAACATTTACATTTTTACGGCTTTTCCTTTCAGAAACAAAAGCATGTTTTTTTTTTTTTGCTCTGCAGAATTGAAAAATGAGCCCACATACCGTATTTTTTATTTATTTTTTGTATAATCCTTGACAAATGTTGCAGTGCAGTGCTGATAAGTAGGCAGGTTAATCTGAGAGCCTCCCTGACAGATGAGGTACTTGGCTGCTTGTATGCCTTCACATCCTCCAGAGCCGGAGCTCAAAGAGATGCATGAGATTCTGCGTCTCCAGCGCGGCTCGGATCCAGACCGTGTGTGCAGGCCTATGCATCATTCTCCTGCTGAACAGCCCCCTAACACAGCCAGGGGCCAGACCCTACAGCGGATATTGAATTGTGACTGTGCAGGTTTGCCATCAGTTCTGGAGATCAACTTAATGTTATTCATTATCTTCAAATCGTACCCATTAGCTCAGCGCACTTGCTATATTTTATAATGCTTCATATTATTATTATTATTTTATTTAGCAGACGCCTTTATCCGACACTTACAAGGAGACTCGGGTGTGTGAACTATGCATCAGCTGCAGAGTCACTTACAATTACGTCTCAGCCAAAAGACGGAGCACAAGGAGGTTAAGTGACTTGCTCAGGGTCACAAATGTCAGTGGCTGAGGTGGGATTTGAACCGGGAACCCCTTTTCTTTAACCACTGGACCACACAGCCTCCCTATTCACAGATTACATTCACCATGCCCTATATAAAAATAAGCAACTGTTCCATACCAAGTTTGATTGCTCTATGACAATCAAACTTACTTTTTTATATATCAAAAGTCTGAGAGGTAACTTACTTTTCTGCAAATACTATAAATAAGTACTTGATAAGTCATATTTTTCTGACAGGCTGTGAGTACAATAAATGCTCAGAGGGGTTTGATCTCTTATGCCACTTGGGAGATTTTGATAACGTGAGTTGAACGAGCACTGATAGCTTCCTTTATTAATAATCTGCAGTGATCTTAATGACTAAAAGAGTTCTGTGTTGAAAGTTGAACAAATGCAACTTAAAAGACAAGGAACAGTTTGGATTCCCAGTCACTCTGATGCGACGTGTCTTCCAATGCCTATCCCTTGTTTTAAACCTCCATTTCATTTGCAATGTATGTATTTGCCAAGAATGTAACTCATTGAGTTAGCAACCTCTTGAGTGACCCGGGGCAACACCACTTTGCATGAGTTGTTATAGCATGCAGCTCCAGGCCTCCAGCTTCAGCCGCATGATGTATAGCTACACACCGTGCTCGCAGTCAGTTCTGGGGGGTTGTCATTGATGTCTGTCACGCTAATGATGGCTGTGGCTGTGTTGGACAGGCCGAAGTTCAGGTTCCCTTCCATGTCGGTGGCTTGAATGATGACGGTGTACTGAGAAACTTTCTGCAAGGCAAAAAAAACAACATTTGCTTAAGACACAAGCTCCAATAGAAATATAACAATCAAGAATCTGACGAAATAGGACACTGTATACAAGAGCTAGATAGATTCATTTATAGATGCCAGGAAGGTAAGTAACACTGATAAAATTGACAGAATGGATAGAGAAAGACAGAAAGACTGATTGAAAAAAAAAACCATGCAGATAGATAGTTTCAAAACACACAGACACAGGGATACATTTCTATGTAATGGGAAAGAAAAAGATAAATAGGTACACACATATAGCAGCCATCGATAAGATTTATAGGTACGCAGACATGCAGACAGATAGATGCCTGGATTGGATAGATGACAGCTTTGTATTCTGTGCGGTAGCCAACATCTCTACTGCAGTAATGGTTTTAAAATACATCACCCCACCTCTGTGAAGTTAGGGGCTATAAAGCGAGAGTGTATGTTATGAGTGAGAGAGACATTTGTTAAAGCCTAACTGTCCCCCAGTATGCCTGTGGTGTGAGGGTGTCATCAGTCATTTTAATGGGAGCCATGGCACTTTAAAAAGAAACACTCTGTTGTACTCTGTGTCTTTTCACAGCTAAATGGCTATGAGTTAGCTAAACCACCTTGTAAAACTATATACAGTACCGTCTCTCGATTTGATTTCATTCCGGTTACTGTGGCAGCATATGTATGTGATTAAAAGGCCAGCAAGAGTCAGGTAAAGCATTCCTTAGGAGTAAAACATATACTGGTCAAGCAAATCGCCAGGGTGGGTATGGCAGTAACAGCAACATGCACAACTTAAAATCAGAAATACAGCAAGTGACACATTCCAGCAAAAGATGTGATATTTGATGGTCACATTTAAGGATCAGTTTAAAAAACATGCATAGGTCATGACGGTTATTATTAAGTTATAACAGTTTATTACAATAACATTTTAACGACACATTACCAGTGTTAAGCTTGGTGTCATGTTATAACACAATTATACAGTTTATATATGCCTTAGTTATATGTTCTTATAACACTGTATTACTATTAAAACTATAATTAATCAAGTAGGGCATGCCAAGGTCTGTGCTGTTTGAAATTTCTAAATGCTTTTGTCAGGACTAAATAGGCAGGTTACTGCAGCTACCGATAACATGTGAGGAGGTAAAATATAGTACTTTATATTGCCACACTTTAGTAAGCCCTTAGCGCCACTGCAAAATTGTTGCTTCATTTAATCAAGATGTTCAGACATGGTAGACGGCCGGCAGGCAGGTGAGATAAAAATGAGAAAAGGTGGCTGCCGACTACTATTTTAGTATTGAAGATAAGTTAGCTTTTGTTCCTGTGGGGGTAATCTTTTTCAAGTGTTCAAGCCTTGTTTTGTTTATATATTTTTTTTGTTAGTTTTTTTTTTTACTTCTAACACGTTGCAGTCTTGCTCTGTCCCATGACCTGTGAGGCATTCTAAAGCAAAGACGTTCAGCTCTGATCACAATCACTCTGACTGCCGTAAGAGGGCTTCTCTGTGCTAACTTTAGAAAGCCTATACAGCCTTGTGGCCACTAGAGGGCACCGAATGCTCCCGTTGGCAAAGAAAAGCAGAATGAAAAGTACACTGGACAAAAAAGTAAGAAGCAGCCCCCACCTCTTTTGTGTCAAGAACTCCCACTCACTGTTTTTGTTAGACAGGTACATTTCACAGGGGGCTTGACAAAGTCCCATGGTATGTTTTGTAAGAAATGTGTGCCAATTGAAAGTTCTACCATAGTAGGATTGTTTCTTGCAGGTACTGTGCTGCCCAGGCATATCTTTTATGCTTTTGTGTGTGTGCATTCATTTAGTTTGCAGATGAGCTGGTCTGTTATGGACACACAGCATGAGGAGATTCTCTTAGTGAATTTATTCATAGCTTCTAACACTGAAACATACATTCCAATGTCAAACTTCTAAGTCATGTTTCGTCTAGCGGCTTCATCAGTGTAACCTCTACAGATTACAGGGAAGATTTGATTTCTAATTTAATAAAGAGCTGTGCATTCTGAAGTGGTGCAGAGGAGGCACATTACGGCGAGGGAAATGCATTTTTATACAGCTAAAAAAATCAGCAAGGTAATCTGTGGTCTCCCAAGGTCAGGCAAAGTACAAACAGAGCAGCACACTGTTTTTTTAATAGAGAACACACAATACAAACAGCCTTTTTTAGTGATGTTTTCACTAAGTTAGGACCAGAGGCAGCAGCAATAGAACAATCTGTAGAAAATGTTGGTGAAACCTGTGCCAATGTGTGTGTCTGGCTCCAGGCACACCCATAATCATTTCAGTATACCTACGCTCACTGTGCACGTAACAAAAGAATCGAGTATAATGAGTTTTATAGATCTCTTTTTATAGATCTCTGTTCCTGCTGAATCATGTCACAAAGCAATAAGCAATCTTTGCTGCCACAAAGAAACACAATTTTCCCAATGCCCCCAGACATAGGGTTATAATCCATTGAGACAAACGCGTTCCACTCGGGTTGGCGCTCGGGTTAACCAAGAGGCTATTTTGTTTTTGTTTTGTTTTTATAAATAATGTTGCCCAGATCCTTATTAAGTATGAATTAACCTTTTACTAAGTTGTGAGGCAATGTATGTTCAGTACAGCATTAAGCTATGGTGTGGGGTGTTCCAGAGAACATCAGAATCTCAGGTTAAGTGAACTGATAAAGGGATTAGCTGAATTTATTTTTCTGCACATACTACTACTTTGTATATGATGGAGAATATGCGATTGTAAACATCTAACACTAGTACGTACAATACTCTTTCAAATAAACATGTTATGATTTCAAATGTGCAGTTCTTAAGAACAGTATTATTGTCATTGCTTGAGCCCTGGCACCTCTTTCTGTACAAATTAAGCACTGAATATAGGTAGCTTCAAGTCTAGTGTTTCAACTCGATCACATATCCATACATTCGGCTACTTTGTGTGGATACTTTAATACATTTACCTATATTTGAGGTTAAGGTAGTCAAACAGAAAACTAAAAGTCAACCAATTAAGGACCAATTAACAAAAGGTGGCCAATTAATAACCCTCCATCAGATCTTCAGTCACTGCTTTGTCCATAACAAGAGCCTGTTCTATTTCGCTTGTCTTTTAATATACTGTGAAGTTGTGGAATTTGGCTATGTTTTATGACAGTAAAAATAATGCCTGGAAATCCATATGAATTCCAATAGAGTAGCTTTTCTAGGATATTCCATCGGAATCCATTGTCAAGTTGTGGCCACTACTCCAAAAACAACACGATACAGCAGAACTGGAACATTTACATGGAACGTGAACCAGTGTTCCTTTTACATTCCATTTGAAGTCAGGGGAATTAAACACACACCATTTTAAGACATATAATTTGATTAAAACTGATCTTTTGGGTTTTGTTGTAAATCAATTACTCCTTGCTTTTAATTAAATATGTCTCAATTATAATTTGCTGAAACATCTCTAATTAAAATGTGCTGACAAAAAAAGCGAACGCTTGACTTGCATACCTGGAGTCAGGCTCTAAATGGGACAGTCACATTCATATATGTGTGTGTCTCCAAGTGTGTATTAAATTTAAAAAAAGCCCCCACCTCCTGCACAAACAAATCAAAACATAACAATAAAAGCAAATAAAGACAGGACCCGTGAGCTCTATTTTAATTAGCATGCAAAAACAATCAGAATAGGAACTCGCTGGTCTTAATGAGTCCCTTCCTAGGCCTCCAAAACAGATCTGAAGTGTCTCATTCACCTGCTAATTAGTGCGTAAATATTCTAATTAGGAAACAACTCCAGATGAATGGGATTAGTAATAAGGACAGCTCAGGCTGGAGCAGACAAGAGACACTCACAACTCTCATGTCTTATTTAAGACCCCCCTGACACCAGGATTCATGTTGAAATGCTGCATTTACATAGTGCTGCCTAATTAGACAAGTTTGCAATTATGTTCCAGCTCTATTTTTCCTCAACCAAGTACGACATTCCCTGCCACTCGAGAAGTCAAAGGGTAAAACATCTCTAAATGTTGGAAGAAAAGCAAGCCGGTATTAGACGAGACTAATAATAAGCCAAGGTCCTTATAGTTTAATCATTTTGGAAGCCTGATATGGTTTGCCTTCAGACAGTTCACATGTGGTCCTGATTGCGTATCCCTATTCAGTGTTGTTCAGGCTCTCTCAACACCCCTCCCCATCCGTGCCGATAGACCTGGCCCACCTGCCCTCACCATCTGCGACTGTGGCTCAGGGGCTGGCTCCAAACAGAGGCCTTTGGCACCGTTTACTAATCTGATCCAGACTTGCGGATACAGGAGAGCCAGCTGTACTGAAAGCTCCCTGTGCCCTGTTCCTCAGCTGTGTACACAGCCACGGTACAGTTATTGAGAGAGATTATTGATTTGATGATGGGAAAGATCGCAGAGGGACCCAGAGACAATCTGCAGGCTTTCTTCAATATTTGCAGAAGTGATTCTAGGGATCCTTTGGGCCCCCATATCCTGTACCACCTTGACCCTTTTTGGATCAGCTTCGGTTATCAAGATCGCTCCCTGGGGCCCTTATAAATCAGGCCCGGCTGCAGCACTCCTGAGTGGGTAGATGGTAAACTGACTGATACGAAAACTCACAGAATTGCTTAGCTTTCGGATTCTATCATTATAGAGAATGCTAACCCATCTCTGGTGTGAAGAACATTGTTGTGTCATATCATTGCAACTTGAGCCGCCAGGAGGCATTTCGGTTTCAAATTCATATAATTACCACTATGCTGATTTGTTACATTTCTCTGTACTCTGCTCAAGACCCATGTCTAGTTCTGCTTTCCCTCCGGCAGTCCTTAGCAGAAAACTGATAAATATTTGTTATTTTGTATTCTTGTTTCAATAGAAGACAGCCTGACTGTGCACAGACAAAATAACAAATGTTGATGTCTTAACAATATCAACTGTGATGGAGATGAAGCCATTCTGAATTTTACTATGAGCTTAATTAGTGACTCCTGAGCGTATTACCACCTGGTATAATGTGATGAATTGAGTTCAAAGTAAAGTCTGGAATTGCCCAAAGTGCAATGCAATGGGAGCAATATTTCCATCACAGTATCAACGGAACTTAGCAGGATTTCTATTTAGGGTTTCAGTAGGTACTGGGTGATTGGGAGTTGCAGTAGCTGGAGTTTGTGTATTCCAGGCAAATGCTTACGCAAGCACATATCCCCAAGACTGAACAAAGTAAAACCAGTTCAGACAGTACACTCAACAGCTCTTCAGCAGAGACACTACTAAGCAGGGATTCAAGTCACTTGCAAGGATGTTGAGCAAGTTCTGGCTGTGGCTAAGCTGGGAATTCTTTATCAGCAGTTAGATAGTAGCTGGAGTTTTTTTTTTTAAGGTTTCGAATAAAACAAAACGGCACAATGTAACAGAGTTGAAATCTAAATTGAGGTGGGGATCAGTCTCACTCACACATTGCCACGGGACCTCTTTTCCGAGGAAATCCTACTGGAGGCAAAAAAGCACTTTATTTATGCTTATCGAAAAGCTGTTTGCATGTCCTGTGGGGGAAAGAAAACTAGACACATTCCTCCCAGATTCGAGCGAAAGAATAATGCTACATAACAAAGGTATGTTTACTGTGTTTTCTTTGTTTCTTTTACTCTCAAAGCCTTTAATGGTCAATAAATAATGCATGACATTCTTAAATATCAAAAAATCAGATTCTGTAAAGAAGAATCTTGTCTTCTGAAAACTCAACAAGGTAAAACTGTAACAAACTGAATTAAGTAGACTAACGTTTTGGCTAATGGCTTGACAGAGGTATTAAACCAGTGTAACTTATGCCCACATGTTGCCCATAAACATTGGAATAAACAAAATGCATCTTGTTACTGCAGAATGGACTATTGTGCTGTTGAAAAAGAGACATTTACTTTTCATGTCTTCTTTCATGGTTATGTTTTGTTTGTTTTGTAATTGATATGTGTAATGCATGCCCAAGACACGTATTTTATATTGCTATTTTCAATTATTGTGCTTGAGGCGGCGAGCTCAATTTCCTTAAGCCACGGACAAGGCATTCATTAGCAGCCTTGAATATGCAGGAATACAAACGGCCTCCCCTTGGGAGCTGTGTGTGACACAATACCCATTATCTACTTAATCAGACACACTGACACTGATAACGGCAGCCCAGGGATGATGACTGCCTTGTCAGTCACACTGTCATTATAGAAAGCGACCTTCTAGTCATTAAAGTAATTTATGGGAATAACAGACACCTGAATATTAGCAATGTGAAAGTAGGAAAACATTTTCTTAGTCTGTCTATTACTAGGCTGCAATTTACTGAACACTTGCTTAAATTTTAGATTTAACATTAACCCCATCAGCAGCAGCAATCACACAAGTGCAGTGGCACCCAGAAATGTTATCAATGTACTACTGATGCCTATCGACTGGGTGGGACAATTGTTCTTCATTGTGGGTCCAGTGCCCCAGCAGACCTACCTCTCTGTCCAGTCCAGCTGCCACTGTGATGATGTCCCCGGTCTCACTGTTGATGGTAAACATGTTGGGGATGGGGCTGTGTGGGGACTGGGACAGGATCCTGTATCGAACCATCCCGTTGGCTGTGGTGTCATCATCAGCATCATTCGCTGTCACCTTCATCACGTACGAACCTGAAGACAACAACACCAATGCGATGCACACTCTCCTGGGTTTAATACACAGATATATTATTGCAAGTGAGGATTCTGTGAGGCATTGCAAATTACACTACATTTGAGGTAAGATTTACTAAAAGAATGTGCTAGCTTTAAGTTCATAATGTTTATTATCTTGGGCATTCAAGGGACCTTACATTTTCCATGTTAACTGAGCTATCTGACAGAGAAACCCCTATCACACTCTCTCTCAAATAGGCGCCAGCGCAACCCATCCTCTCAGAATTCTCTTTTCTTGGGTAAGCAAGGAGGCGCATGATGCGTGATCTGACCAGGATTTATCTAGTTTGAGTGTGTTTCATCTGCACTGTAATTCCAGATATAGCACTA
The DNA here is from genome assembly GCA_030684275.1 of Acipenser oxyrinchus oxyrinchus. Classification (NCBI taxonomy): domain Eukaryota; kingdom Metazoa; phylum Chordata; class Actinopteri; order Acipenseriformes; family Acipenseridae; genus Acipenser; species Acipenser oxyrinchus. Next base: position 11,347,803 of record CM060274.1, on the reverse strand, counting down.
TTATTTCAATGATACTGTATGTCAGAATATAATTGCAAATGGAACTTCGATTTCAAAAGTCATTACATTTTAAAGGAGGGCCTTATTTGTTCAAAGGAAACAAAGAGAGAAATGTTTATATAACCTTACAGTCTCTTTCTTTTCCACCAAGGGGGGAAAATGCAAAACGCAACATGTTAAACACCTCCCCATTCATTTCATTAAGTGAAATTCTAAACATGCTTAATCTTGGTTCACTGTACAAACGGGTGTGAAAATACAACTGTGAGCCTGAAAGGATTAATTTCTCAGCCTCTTAAATTACTATTTAATTTGAAAACTAATTCTGCTCTGTAATTGGCTTTCCACTCAAATCACTGAAGCTCAAAATGTAAACTTTTATTATTCATATGCGCCTCATGCTTGGAGTCACACTGGCGCGCTGGGCCGTGGTATTATTCCATCGCCCAAAGCTGCTCGAGTCTCTGCCTTGCTAGTCTCTGTGCAATGACGGGAGTCTGTCTGGTGAAGAAAAAGTAAATCCTTTTAAGGGGGTACTGTAGGAGAATACCCAAATGAAAAACACTACAGTTAAACTGAGAGGACTAAACTGGTACAAACTCTCAATGTGCAGTCAGTTAAACGGCACCATAATGTCAATTGGATACCAATGTCGGTAACGGATTATCCAAAAGTATTAAATACACTTCTTTAAGAATGCTTTTGTTAAATATAAAACGTATTTTTGATAGTACTTTATGTTATAGCATTATATGATTTGGTAATGCATGATTTGGATAAGTTTGTGCTAGGGGCATGCAAAAAAAAACAAACCATTTTGCCACACTTACAGAACTTAAGCCCAGGATTAAAATGCTATAAAGTGAATGTTAAAGGGTATTATTTATTTACTTATTGACAGATTCTCAAAAGGGCAAGTGATCTCAGTCATAACAGTTAGATTTATTTATGCCTCCTCGCTCAGTGCTGCACAATATGCTAAATCCTAAAAAACAAATCAAAAGTGCTTGTAAACGTTTTAAGGTCTCGGAAAGCCTTTTAAATCTCACTTAAGCAGCTGACAAAGCGATAAAGCCTGTGGGATGACCAGATTTCATTTCGTTCTGGCCCCTAGCATATGATTTGTTCTTGCGAAGTGTAATGCAAAATCTGTTCCCTTATAAACTGAAGCAGCAACTAATGGGTCTGACACGAGAGCTGCCCAGACCGATGAGAGATGAAACAGTGGTCTGGTCCCATCGAGCACTCGGCAAGCCTGAGCTACAGTGTGCGGCAGCCTGAGAAGGAGCAGGTTTCTAGTGTGAGCTGTTTTTCCACATGAGTGGCCCCTATCACACATCTATGGGTACAGCTACCAAATGGTCTAGTAGCTGCTTATGTGCCTCGGGGAGGGGAGTTATGAGTTTGATCCAAAACTAGGGTTGAAAGCGCATTGGAATAAGCCAAGAAATTAGTTGTGAGGGGCAAGCTAAAAGAGTTAAGAGACAAGACTCTTGATTTTAATGCCTTTGTATAATCTGTATTTCAGACCAATCCATAAGTATTATTTTCCACCATCAGTCTGGATATTCGCTACTTCTGCTCTCAGAGCTGTGGAGTAATGTATGCCCTCAAGACATCTAGTCACACTTTTCTCACTCCTTCTACCTTCCTCCTTACCTGCCTGCTCCTCACCACTCTGAAGAGCAATCAGATGGGACTGCAATTCACCTTGTTGAAAAACTGAGGCCCCTGGAGATGCTGGTATGACAACCACCCAGGCGGCAGTGATGAAGTGATCACTGTTCTGCTGCTTTAAGCAATGCGTCCTGTCACCTTGTTGCCTAACCCCTTGCATTGCTGGCTGTTATATCTGTACGCAATATGTGCTATTCTGGTTCTGCCACTGAGACCAGTTTGGGAATGTCTTGGAGTTCTTCTAAGATCTATGAACCCCTTCATTCTGTATAGCTGGTAATACGTTTTAATGACAATGATAGGTCTCCCTCATTCTGTTCCGGGGTACGGCTCAATGTCCCGCTCTCTTTATATCTCTGCTGAAGTCATATGAGGGGCATTCCAGCTGGACAAGATTCTGTTTCCTCTATTTGTGCTTATTGGTACATAAACAATATGCGACAGAGAAAAGGGTTTCAGTGTAGGTTTGGCGTGCTTACAATAGAAGAGCTATATAACTCACACTGCACGTGATGAGAATGGGTTTCAAATGTGCAAAAATGACCATTTTCATTAGCATTGACCTAGCTTATCTCTATATTGGCATAACCTCGGTACAAGCCATTGTCGTAAAGGGTAGAGCAACCCTCTTTAGCCCATCAGCTGGGGGAGTTTTTTCTCTCCCTTGGTTTTTAGGAATAAACCTTTATGAGCCTCTTATGTTACCACCTGTTTCAACTGACTGCTAACAAAGCTGCGTTTTGGGACTGGCATTATTATAAATTCCATTCCCAGAAGAAATGTGAATCTCTGGGATACAATGGTGTATAGTACAGGGCTGGCATAAAGTCTCTTGGAGTATATCCAGGTGTGCTATGGCTTATATAGTTGGTACAGAGGAATTTCCATTTTTGGTCCTACTGCATAGCAAGAGAATGTCTTTTTACTGATATCAAACCAACAATTTGCACCGCCTTGAGTCTACTTTAGAACCGTCTGACTTAGACATGTGTATGCCCAAGCTGCACTCAATGAATAACCCAGTCTTCAAAGCAGGTACCATTATTGAAATGTTATGACTAACTCAAACAGATTTCAGATGGAATATTTGCTACCTGAAGGTGGAAGCTGAAACACTGCATACAATTAATAAAGCAGATTTTCTGCTTATCAGTTCTCCCTTGAATACATGAATATATAAAACGCTGACAGTTATCATGATCCAGTGTCCCGCTTAGTTAGTTAGGTAATATCCAATTTACTGACTAACATCCCAGTACTGCAGAGTTCCCTGTGGAAATAAATAGCCCAGACTTGCTTAGGGTTTTCTTTTCATTATTTCAAAGTTAGGGGATATATACTGTATGTTTTACATTAAGTCAGAACAGCTGCAGTTGTTTTAGTAATAGTTTCCAAAAGCATCTTAGAAGGAAATCTGAAACAGCGGCTTCAATACTAAGAGTGTTTTTGTTTCTTCTATCTCATAGTTACGAACCACATGCATTTATGAATCACCTATGAATGGACTGCATAACTGTGTAGTAACATTTACTGCTTAATGTTATGGGGGGGAAAAAATAGCAAAGAGAGAGCCAGGCTAAGGTTAAAAAATAAAACTAGTTCCCGGTCACCAGAATTGTTAGCAAAGAGGAAAAATGTGTTCAAAATCAAACTATTGTTTTTACTGTCACGATAGTACCCCAAAGAACTGGGAAATAAACCAGAATTTCATGGTTTTAAACACAGGTATAAATGTACTGTAACTAGACAGTAGTGTACATTGGAAATACATTGACACTGCAGTTAATAAATTCTAAATGCCCAGTCAAAAAAACCTCCAGCACATTTTTTTTTTAAATGTTATTATTATTGTTTGCAGTTGGCAGAATTGTTCATTAGCTTTTCAGTGAATAGCCCCAAATAAACATCCAATTATTGTCTAAAAACATACACTGCAGTCAAAACACCCAGAAACCCACTATTAAGGCATTCTCACTGCTGAACTCTACAGAGCTGCAAATGCAAGCTCAAAGAGTCTTTGCATGACATCCAGAGCAGTTTCAAACACTTTTTCTGTGAGCAGGCTGCCCACCAAAGGGCTGCGTGTCAGGCCTGGGGAGCATGGCTTTAAAGTATCAGGTGGTTTCAGGGGAATTCCACTAGCTTGCATCTGAAGTCAAATCACAATGTCTTGGAAAGTACTGCAGGCGTCCAAACCGTGTATATAATGGAGACCCTTGGGGGGGCGAGGAGTTTGAGTAGAACACTTTCTATTTATACTGGTTTACTATAAATAAACAATAGAAAAACAGCTTGGGCTGCCAATTACTTTCCCCCAGAACATGTCTGGGGTATTAAAAGCAATCCTCTTTTTTTATACATAAATGACAAATCCAACACCCCCACTGTGCAGTATTGACATAAGGCTTACTGATCAATATTCAGGGGCCAGACCTGATCATGACTATAAAAGGTAAAACTATAATTTAAGTAACCTGGGACTATTGCATTCTTGTAAGCAAAAGTGATAAACAGTTTTAGATTTATAGCAGATTTGGTTAATAAAAGCCTTCATCACTGCCAGTGTTTGATCCTATAAGAGCCTCGGTGATAATGGACCAGCCTGTGTCTGCACTTAGCTTGCTGTTAAAATCACACAGATAAACTCGAAGCATGAAATTCGCAACCTATTGTCTTTTTAAACTAGCTAATCTAGGTCTGGCGCTTTGAAATTCTCCATTATAGCAGCTGCAGGGAAAACAATGTATCTCTGTCTCTTAGAAAAACCTACTTATGTGGTAAAGTGTCCAGTGCTCTACTGTCATCTATGTGTATTTATACTGAAGCAGGTTAGATCTAATCCAACATCTGCTGTGTTATTTTTCAAAAGATTGCATTTAATATCCCCCTAGAGTAAACAGGACCTTGGTTTAATGCATCCTTCAAAGGGCATCCCCTCCATCAGCAGAGTGCCTCCAGGGTCCTGGTTGAAATGTGTCCCAGTAAGTCCAGTGTCCTCTGTGCTGTTTCACTAACAAGCACTCGGCCCAGCCTTGCTTAGTTTAGACAGTTAGACAATATCAGAGCCCACGGTGGTATATCTGTGGGGTGAACGCTTATCTGAATCATGATGTAGTTTGTTGTACTTATACCTATCGAGCAACGAGTTATTTTAAAGCAATCGTAGATACTGTTGCTACTAATTTGAACCTTACCAGGTTTGGAGCCCTCGTCCACTGAGCCATTGTAGACTTGGTTGCGGAACTCTGGCCTGTTGTCATTCATGTCAATCACGTAGATGTACAGGTCAATGGGGTTCTCCACTTTGTTTCCATTCATGTCCACTGCGTGAGCTCTCAACTGTTAGGATCAACACAAAATGCACCATCAGCTCTACAGCACGCTGGATCATCTGGGTTGAAACGACAGCAGCTGTGCAGAAAGTTAAGAGTTAACCTGTTAGAGAAATTGGATAGATTGAAATTACATTTAGCCACTGGGCGTCAGGGAGTGTTCACTTTAAAAAATCCTATTGGAATCAAAAGGACCCGATTTATTTTTGCGTTTGTCTCGACGCAAAGTTTGCCCTGAAAGGAAATCAAAGCAGAAGAGAAACAAAGCGTGCTGGTGGTTCAAAACGACCAAGAAACAGCTGCTTCAATCTACAATCCATATGGTAAGACAATCAATAACACTTTAAAGTGTAAGTGGTTTAATCTACAACAGCCAGATATCTTGTACTTCTGTATATTCCTATACCACTACCATGGCAAATGTCATCCAAATGGCAAATTTCTGGGAGAATCCCATGGGGAATTTACTCCAGTAGCAAATGCTATCGGGGCGAGTCCTCTGATGATTTTGTCCAGGCCAATCTGGTGATGTATCATGGATATCCTAATAAGGCTTTTATGACAATCTTTAAATACTGCACTATATTATCTATAACAGTGGACCTTCATGCTATGCTCTGCAGATGTATAATCTTTCTGGTATTCACTATTTATTTATTTGATTTTGGGGTGGTCTTTAAATCTAATGTCCAGGATTAGCTTACTTTACACAGCAGGCAACAAAAAGAAAGACTTATGTTAACATCAGAGTCTCTGCGTATAACACTCACAGTAGGATAATTGTTTTCCTTCATTTTGATCTATGTGTTATTCTTCATTCTGCTAGTCTGCACTCGTATAAAAGTTTATCCAGGTGGATTTGTAAATTACAAAACGTTATAAATCACTGACTGCATTTTTATCGGGCTTCCTAATGCACAAGCATGCTTTACAAGGCATTTAAACAGTTTTTTAGGCTTAAAGTAAAGTTGCATTTCATAGGAATGGACTGTATGTTAAAAAGAGTCTACTATAATCCTCAAAATAAAATGCAGTTTGTTAAATACATATATTTAACACAGCACATGTTTAACATTAAGCTTTTTGGAGAAAAATGAACTTGTATCTCAAAACATTCGACTAACATTAAATTGAATCAACCCAGTACTTTGTTCATTTTTTATAAAATATATATATTTTATGAAGTGTTTTAGGGTATCAGTGTATTAAACATTACTGAGTATGTGCGTATGTTTTCAGTAATGTAATAATCAAGTTCTACCTACATATTACATGTAAATGTATTTACACATAAGACAAAATAAATACATGAACACAAGAAGGAACAACCTGGGTTTGTCTTCAGATATCAAAACACCTTGCCCTTAAAGAGTTAAACAGGAATATATGGTAGAAAATAAGGTGACGGCGTGGGTAGTTTAGTCTCTAAATATAGCCATTCTTCGGGGCTCTCAGAGATACAGAACTGACAGAGAAGAACAACTTATTATGATGATAAGATCCCTTCAGAGAATCCCACTAAAAGACAGGGTTATCAACCTTTTCAAAGCAGAGTTAACAAGAACAGGCAATTTTGGAACACAGAGACTGCTTCTTCACTTGAGAAAAACCAGCACAGGAGCCAGGCGGCTCATTCATTTAATGCTTCCTCCAACCTGCATGGCTTACAATTAGGCAGGCAGGAGGCTAATCGGTCAACTGATTACTGCTTAAACGGACTGAACCATGTTTGGTCACAGGAATGGAAGTTGATCCGTTTGATCTGAACCTGGAGATCTACTTGAGAGTTCAAAAGACTGCGTCCATCTCTACTGCAATCTAAACAGTCGCAGGTCTTAATACTGTCCTTACCTCTATATTAATCCTGCTCACTTAAAAACATCAAGAAGAACACAAATACAGCAGTGAGATCCTTCAATTAGATCCTTCAGATTCCTGCAGCAGTTGCAATCTCCCTCTTCTGGGAAATGGTGGTGATGTGTTTGCTAGTTATGTGTTTGCTCCAATTGCTAGAGCTGGCCCTTTTAAATGGAACATATTTAAGCTGTTCCTGATGTATAAAGTAAATATTACAGTCTGGATACAACTGTGGAAGTATTAGAGAGTTAAAATGCATATAGAAGATCATGCCAACTCTTTGGCAGATAGGGGAAAGCTGTTTTGGTTGATGAGGTGCCAGTCAAGGAATGATTACAATTCAGTTCTCAAGATCTCACGTCTCTCCTTTCATGATTCTCTTCTACCCCAAAAAACATGTACAGTATGCCGTCCTGATTCCCTGAAGGTTGATTTTACTTTACTGATTCAAGATCACTGTTTGATCTTGATGTGCTCCCAATATCCGCACACAACACAATGAGCGCACTTGACTCGTGTCAAGAATGTTATATCTCTCTTGATATTGGATCTGGTAATTCAATAACATTAGAAGTCAAAGATTACTGTGATTAAAAAAGGAAAATCAAATTAAAGTTATTATCTTCAAAAGGATGAGAAGCTGATCCCTGCCGCACATCATTCTTCAAACCAGGGCACCTTCAGCTGAAGATAAAGAGTGTTTTTGAAGTGGCTAATTTTAAGGCATGTGATCTTCCCTTAAGGGCCTGTATCTTGAGTTTTCAGGTTTGATTGATCTATTGCTCTTTTTTTTTTTTTTTACTTAAATTTCCACTTTTTGAAATTGAAATCCATGGATCACATATACCGTATTCAATATGCAGCGGCATCACATTGTAACACAAACACGTATAATTTGGAACAGCTGTAAGATTGGCTTTGGGTTTCCTTTCCACTACAGTGTTTTAAATGTTATTTGTATGGATGTGATATGGTGGGATATGCTTTCAAATGTTGAAAATGTTGAGTGTGTGTGTGTGTGTGTGTGTGTGTATAAAAGCAGGGTCAATTGAATTTATGACTTTTCCTTATTTCTTTATTACAATTCTCAGCAAGTATGCTTTGTCTATTCCAGCATTGAATGTGCTCCCAATAGAACATAACCAATGTTCTACTTGGTCCCCTACAAATAAAACAAGCATGTCTCCTTAAAAATAAATAGAACGCTCTTGAAGAATTTGCGGCTTCGAGGGCTGTGTAACAATGGGCTCTGAGCAGGGGAAGCACTAACTAGGAACACTGCTGAAGCTGCACATGGGAGCTCCGCTAACTCCCAACTCATATCCGAAATGCTATGACTGCCTTAAGCATACATAGTATGAGCAACCTCAGCTAGTGTTAAATGTGTTTAAAAGGAGGTAGAACTGCAATGTACAAAAAAAGAACAAATGAACATTTCTTTATTGCATGTACACAAAATGGTTAAATGATTAAAAAAGTATGTATTTCAGGAAGTTTTTGGAAAAAGCCCTTCTTTAGCTGAAGAAGGGTTTTTGTCCAAAATGTCTTGAAATAATGTTTTGTTTTTTAATCATTTAAACCTTCTCTGTACATCCTTCTCTGTACATGCAAAAAAAAGAATATATACAGTGCCTTGCGAAAGTATTCGGCCCCCTTGAACTTTGCGACCTTTTGCCACATTTCAGGCTTCAAACATAAAGATATGAAACTGTAATTTTTTGTGAAGAATCAACAACAAGTGGGACACAATCATGAAGTGGAACGAAATTTATTGGATATTTCAAACTTTTTAACAAATAAAAACTGAAAAATTGGGTGCAAAATTATTCAGCCCCTTTACTTTCAGTGCAGCAAACTCTCTCCAGAAGTTCAGTGAGGATCTCTGAATGATCCAATGTTGACCTAAATGACTAATGATGATAAATAGAATCCACCTGTGTGTAATCAAGTCTCCGTATAAATGCACCTGCACTGTGATAGTCTCAGAGGTCCGTTTAAAGCGCAGAGAGCATCATGAAGAACAAGGAACACACCAGGCAGGTCCGAGATACTGTTGTGGAGAAGTTTAAAGTCGGATTTGGATACAAAAAGATTTCCCAAGCTTTAAACATCCCAAGGAGCACTGTGCAAGCGATAATATTGAAATGGAAGGAGTATCAGACCACTGCAAATCTACCAAGACCTGGCCGTCCCTCTAAACTTTCAGCTCATACAAGGAGAAGACTGATCAGAGATGCAGCCAAGAGGCCCATGATCACTCTGGATGAACTGCAGAGATCTACAGCTGAGGTGGGAGACTCTGTCCATAGGACAACAATCAGTCGATACTGCACAAATCTGGCCTTTATGGAAGAGTGGCAAGAAGAAAGCCATTTCTTAAAGATATCCATAAAAGTGTCGTTTACAGTTTGCCACAAGCCACCTGGGAGACACACCAAACATGTGGAAGAAGGTGCTCTGGTCAGATGAAACCAAAATCGAACTTTTGGCAACAATGCAAAACGTTATGTTTGGCGTAAAAGCAACACAGCTCATCACCCTGAACACACCATCCCCACTGTCAAACATGGTGGTGGCAGCATCATGGTTTGGGCCTGCTTTTCTTCAGCAGGGACAGGGAAGATGGTTAAAATTGATGGGAAGATGGATGGAGCCAAATACAGGACCATTCTGGAAGAAAACCTGATGGAGTCTGCAAAAGACCTGAGACTGGGACGGAGATTTGTCTTCCAACAAGACAATGATCCAAAACATAAAGCAAAATCTACAATGGAATGGTTCACAAATAAACATATCCAGGTGTTAGAATGGCCAAGTCAAAGTCCAGACCTGAATCCAATCGAGAATCTGTGGAAAGAACTGAAAACTGCTGTTCACAAATGCTCTCCATCCAACCTCACTGAGCTCGAGCTGTTTTGCAAGGAGGAATGGGCAAAAATTTCAGTCTCTCGATGTGCAAAACTGATAGAGACATACCCCAAGCGACTTACAGCTGTAATCGCAGCAAAAGGTGGCTACAAAGTATTAACTTAAGGGGCTGAATAATTTTGCACCAATTTTTCAGTTTTTATTTGTTAAAAAGTTTGAAATATCCAATAAATTTCGTTCCACTTCATGATTGTGTCCCACTTGTTGTTGATTCTTCACAAAAAATTACAGTTTCATATCTTTATGTTTGAAGCCTGAAATGTGGCAAAAGGTCGCAAAGTTCAAGGGGCGAATACTTTATATATATATATATATATATATATATATATATATATATATATATATATATATATATATATATATATATATATATATATATATATATATATATATATATATATATATATATATACACAGTATATCCTACCCATATACAGCTCAGGGTATAGGATATGCACCAAAGTGAATCATAAAAATATGTGCTCACAGCCTGTGGGAACCTTGAACTTCTAGAGGCATTAAGTGCTGCAAGAGTAATTTGTATAATTGCTACTAGCTGGGGAGAATTAATGTAAAAACTTGAACATTTGCCTTGGAGATTCAACTGATTTGAAAGTGCAGATAAGAAAGCATGACACAATGGTCTGCTGTGTATTAAAATGATTATTTTCAGAGCATTGTATTAAAGAATAAGTAGCGGGGTTCTGAAAAATATAGCGTTATACATCCCCACGTGTTGCTAAGACTGTTTAAATAACGTACCTGTAATTTCTCTTTACATTGTTAACATCCTGACAACTTGTTACACTTAGAACTTTAAAGTCTGTTTCAAAGCTCTTTTCAGAATGGCCGCTCTAGTGCAATGGGGTTTGAGATGTGTCCTCTAAATCACTGCAGGAAGAGCGATTAAAAGAAACAAAACAAAACACCACAAAAACCATAACAGTGCTCTGACTTTTACGACAAATTACAGGTACGTTATTTTAAACAGTCGTAGCAACACCTGGGGACATGTAACACCATATTTATCAGAACTACTTACTCTTTAAGCCTATACCTGTAGAACCTCTGTTCTTCCCCTGGGACACTTATCACCCTTCCTTAAATGTGCTTTACTTGCTCTTATCTGCCCCCTATTTTACTGTATTTAATCCTGTACTTCAGTACTGTAATCTGCCAAGTGTTTAATCTGTAGTATTTTGTATTTAATCATATCCTGATGTAACTATCACTGACACTGTTATCTGCTGTATTATTGAATCGTATTTTGTCACACTTGTACTTGCTTGAACCAGAGTCATTGTATTTATCCTGCTCTTAATTGTATTATTACTTGTACTGTGATTCTTGAAACGTATTTGCTTACGATTGTAAATCGCCCTGGATAAAAATAATAATAATAATAATAATAATAATAATAATAATAATAATAATAATAATAATAATAATTATAATAATAATAATATATTACTCTTATGATCTGTGTTTATTGCACTGGCATTGCACAGGAGCAGCGGCTCCTTTTTCCAAAGCAAACTGCCAGATTGTTAATATTGGATTTCCCATTCATGTAGGAATATATAACCGCCACATGGTCCCCCCGCCCCCCCCCAAATAAAATAAAACAAAGCCATGTAGTGAGCCCTTTAAAGTAATAGATCGAATTCACTGCTGTGTGAAATCTGCAACAGCTGTTTAGAATGTGCACTGCAAGCAACATCTGTTTAGAAGGGATACAAACACAGTACCATCCTGTGCATATAATACTATGGCACATCTGTAGTTAAAAAAGGTTCAAATAAAATGAACACTTTTTTTCAATAGCGCGTTGTTCCCGAGTATGATCTTTGTTATTTATAATAATAATAATACGTCCTGTGTAGTGTGGCTGTTGGAGATGTTCAGTGATCTTTCATGGCACTTACATGATAGGAGGCTCTTTCTTCCCGGTCCAAAGGCTTTGTGACATACATCTTCCCAGCCACAGGATCAATGCTGAACACTTCCATGGGGGGCTGGTCTGCACCCACTCCAGTGATGCTGTATCTCATCTGAATGTCCCTGTCCTTGTCTGAGCGGATCTGGGGGGAAAACGAACACAGGGTTCAAGACAAAATCCTCACCACAAGAAATCCTTTGGTTTTGTCGAACTGTGATTTAGCTAAAAGGCAAGGTGGTCTGAAATATTTCATTTCCGTGGGTTTTTAATGTTGGCGCACCCAGCACTTGCCTATTGCACACCATGAAGATGTTGCCTTATGTCTAACACCGTAATTATTTACAGCACTTAAGTCACAATAAGCAGCTATTGAAGCATGATGCTCAACTAAACAAATTACTATATAAGTGGACAGATGAATCAAAGGATTATGTTAATTTTCACAGGACTGTAAATAGCCTGGCACAGTGAAGTTGTTCACATTAGATAGTTGTGTGGACGTTGTGTGTAAGTGTTTGTGGGAAGAAGATTATCAAATTACAGGGGAGCTGGTAGGATATTCATACCTCTTTGTTAACTATCTCCACATCTCTGTCAGGGTGCAATTTACAAACACTTCATTAACACTTTATAGATTAGCTAACTCCTACATCTGAGAAATGGCAAATGAACTACGATCTGGGTTTGGAAATGGAGCATAGATACAACCAGTGTGATCAAGTGAGAACTGGCCACTGTGATAGCTGGAGGATTGGAAGGCATTATATTTGGACCTCACACTTCTTTTTTTATTTTTTATTGTCATCTATTATCAGTATTTTATTATATTCTTCTTTCTCTCGACAAAATGATTCCTTTTCTGCTATTTTCATAATAACAGAACATATTGGTTGCAAGGACATCTTGTGGGTGGTTGCATGGGAAGATGTTGTTTTTCTTTCTAGAACCTGGTTGTTGTTTTTGTAAATCAAATGACGCAGAGCACCAATCTATCAGGTACCAGTAAATGAAATCCTCTCATCTCAGCTAGGGCGCACGCAAATCAGAACTGACACCGCTGCGATTATCTCCTGCCCTTCTCGAGGCAGCGGTGTTTAAATGCAGCCCGATGCCTATGTTGCATATAAATATCCCCTCATTCCCTGTGCACTCTTCTGACCTAATAACAAATAATTGATGGTTTTCCATTATGCAGGTAGGCTGATTACACTACAGAGGCATGCACACATTTCCCAGCCCATTTAATGAGTGGAACAAAGGGCACCCAATGAGGACTGTTCCTTTTCCACACTCAAAGCAAATTCAGAGCAATTTGGTGCATGAAGTGTGCTGAAAGGTTTTACGCACCCACTCTTCCTTTCTGGTTTAGAAATGTACTGTAATTGGGACTCATTTGGACTCCTCTTTCAAATTGGTTTAAAATGGATTCTCGGTAATGTCATACTGCAGCAATCTGAAACCATTAAAGCATGGTAACGGAGCAGTACCTTGCTAATAACACAGGTTTTAGAAATCTTTTAATACATTGCACTCAAGAACATTTCTGTGCCCTTGTGTAGTGTGGTGAGTAAACTGCAATAATGTAGCGTCACAATCCTGAAAAAAAGTATGTGTCATCAAGGAAAGTAATTTCTAAAAGTTACAATCCCCACTGAACACATCACTTGCGATTTTACCAGTTAAACATAGCTTTACCACTCCTCCCAAAGCTTTCTTTTATACAGTGCTCATGCCTGTGTATTAATAGCCCTGCACTCCATTGCCAGTGTTACAGCGAATAACTGTTGTTGTGGTAAAAGATCACCATACGTTCTAAACCACTGAGTCACCAAGCCCTCCTAGCTAATACATTATAAATGGGTTCTTTTTTAAGAGTGCTAATAACGAAAGAAGATTTTTGCCTGCAGAAATTGTTAAGTCTCTCGGCGCACCCCAGAAAACTGCTTAAATGACATATTTGTAGTCGGATCAAAGCAATTTCCTTCATTACTGACAACTTGTCAGGTTTTAAGGAGATCTTATCAGTGGGCTTAGCTACCTCTGCAAAGCAAACTGAATCAAATGCGAAATTATCATGCCACTGCCTCCCAGGAGGAAATGAAGCAGCAGACAACCAAAGGAATGCATGAGTTCTTCTCAGCTGACATCAAGCAGGGTTCAGTCGAGGAGGGCAACCAGCTTCCACAGTGTCAGTGGAAGAGTAACCTCGCTCTCCAGCATACACCATTAAAGAAAAAGCCCATCTAAAATTGTGCATTGGTTTTAAATCCCATCTTAAAATGCCACTGATAACTATGTGTGTTGTGTGAGTCTTTTGCACATTATATACCGTGGCACCAAAAGAATGTGCAAAACAACCCCAGAGCCTTTGGGAGGGTTACTACCATGCCTTATAAAGAGCAATTATTCAATTGAATTACTTAGTTTAATTAGTGCAATATGACCTTTAACGTTGGTTTAAGTGTGCATCTGAAATGAAGGAATAATTTGTTTCTTAAAATAATATTGATTTTTTCTCCAAGCCTTAAGTAAATTGTATTGAATTATTATTAACGGTATATAAAACTATGTATGGTTCACACGAGCAGAACAAACTTAAAAGAAACAAGGAGGGGGGAAAAAAATCCCAAAGCAAACAACAACAGACGAGTGCAGTCTAATATTGAAAAGCACGTTATAAATCTCTAGCAGGCAATCTGTTGTAATGTGCCCTGGGGTGCTTTGCTTTTGCCGATTTATGTTAAAAGCAGCCTTTCCTGCAGTGAAGCCTCACCTGGGAGCCACTCATTTCCAGCAAACACAAGCCATTTCATTAATAACGTCTATTCTAATAGAGCTATAGAGTTAACTTGATTTAAAACACACACATACAAAATCACAGGTTTGTTTTGTATTATGATTATTAATAATTATTTTATAAAAAAAAAGGTTGGTTATTCATGAACCATTTCTAAAAAAGGTGTCTCAAAGTGACATGTCGATGAGCAGTTGATGAGAAAGTGTGTCTCATTAGCCCAACGCTTGCCTCGGGTATGTAGCACCAGGCAGCACCTCACTAACATCTTAAAGACATGTTGCAGCACGCAGCGGAGGATCTTAGGGAATCAATACCACAATATAAACTAATTAGCAGCAAAGCATCATAAGTGGCAGCAGACATACACCCATCGTACCTGTCTAATACATGATGCTGGTGTTTCTGCAGTGCCCTTGTATCCAGATAACTGGTATCTGGAATCACACAATCTATTCTTTGCAGAACACCTGCCTCCCCAAGCGAGCAGTGAAGGTTTAACTGTTTGGAACCTTTGATTCCTATTGGATGTGATTAGAACGAGTACATAGGGCAGAATTTCTTAATGGAAAGTCGCAACCCAATTTACTGCACACTGCCAACTAAAACTATGATAACGATTATATATCTAGATGCTTGTCGGTGTCGTTCTACAAACGTCTTTAGTTCTGTCACGCTGAAAGGAAAAAGAAGCAGGGCGAGAAACTAATTTGAATGAGCAATTTACTTCGTAGATTTTTAAATGTTAAATCTGTTGTTCTTTTCAGAAAGCATGTTTTTGAAAAAAAAAATAAGTGTATGGTAACTATTTAAAGTATTTTTCATACTAAAAACATTGCTTCTATGTCTACCAACATGACTAACAATATTACAAAGCTCACATTTCAATGTTACAAAGCTGCCAGCGTTACACTGCATTGAAGTTCTTTACATTAGCCTTTCATCATTGGAATGTATCAGCTTTTCATTCGCCATGAAACAGTCGAAAGATCGGGTTCAAAACCAGATCTGACTAGACGTCACAGCAGCCTGAAGGAGCCACTCAAGTATTAATACAAACACTGAAAACATGCTTCAAGTGCTTCTCTTTTCTTTAAGTTTCTAATACCCTGGCTCTTCCATTCCATATCAGCCTTCCTTCCCTTTCAGCATCCTGAGACTTTATTGTCTTTACTTTGCTATATGCTATAACTGTGTTGACTACCTTTCTTTAAAATAAATACATCAAACAAATGTACTTACACACGGTTGCTCAAGTCAAATTTACAGTAGGGGTGAGACTTTAATAATTGTCATAAATGAAGCACAAATACATTAGGAACAGTAGGAGCACAATAAGTGAATGAGATGGGATTTGAACCTAGGATTCCCTTTTTTTTATTTAACCTCAAATCAAACTCTGTGTATCAGTATAGTCCTCCGATGGGCAAAACTGAAATGAAATCGGACAATTTTCTTTTCCTTTTTCCTCTGAATGATAAACCTGATTTTGAGGGTATTTCTATTCGTTTTCACACGAATAACAGTAAGACTTTGAATTGATTACAATGTGTGATTCAGATATTGGTGGGGATTGATGAGTTATCTACTGTACAGGCAGGCAATATGTACTCTATCAGGTTTTCATTAATAATTAGCTAAACTGTATTAAAAGACACATGGCAATAAAGCATGTTTGAGGAAATTATGTTGACTGTTGCCAATTGAGAGGCAGACAATAGACCATTACAAACTAAACTAAGACCAACACACTCACTTCACTTGTAAGTCAAACGTTTCAGTAACGATAAAAGTAATTTGCTGGCTTGCAAGTAACTGTCTGGACAAGTTAGGCGTTGCTCAACTTTCTTTAACATGAATATAAATACCGCTGTACTGTATAAAGAGATGAAAATTATATTGAATTACAGTGTGATTATATGGATTTTTCATCACATCCCTTCTGTTTGTGAATTGGCTGTCAAAAGAAAAGAATATAAATTGTGACAGAAGAAAAAAAACTCCTAGAATTATCATGCTACAGAATGCCGCAGAGTTCTGAATGGCAGCCCAGCTCCTGATTCTAAAATGATGTCATAATACAGTGACAGGTAATTATTTCATAATCAAGGGTGTCCGGCACCTGCTGTGCATATCTCTGGAGCAGTGTGTGACTTCTGACCCCTACTAAGCAGTTGCCAGGATGTTGCCCTCTCTCTCCTCGCCAGACTCTGACTTCTCTACTCTCCTCTTTCACAGCAATTCACATGTCTTGCTGTTTCTTTGACTTTTTTCCTTTTGAATTGACTCTTTCATTAATTTTCTTCAATTTCAGTTTTCTTTCAGTTGATATTAAAAAAAAACAACACTATTTGAAACCTCAAGGTTGTCTATGACAAATACATGCCCAGTTTGGATGCCATGAGCTTACAATCTTTAAACTCTCACTGTAACGGTAATTTCAAGCACCCAATGCAATCTGGGGCTATAATAAAAAAAAAAAAAAAACAGAAGTCTTCAAAATGCAATTCTAACAGATCAATAAATGTTATTATGTGATCTTACAGTTATTTACAAATATTCATGTCATATTATAAAGTAATTATAATGTTTCTTAGAAGATTGTTTGTTACGGATATTTAATGGAGTATGACACCTAATCTTATCCAAATGGTCTATCTGTCAAAAATACATCCCATTTATAGATCCCCCCCCAACCCCGCCAATCAGCAACAGACCCATTTTAATCTCAGTTACAGGGTTTGTGTTGTTTTAAAAGTTATTTCTTGCCAGTGCTGAACCATATCTCCAGTTCCTGTTACTGTGCCACAGAGGCCACGGTAAGGGGCCGTGGGTTACTGGTTTTCGGCTATTGTGTCTGGGCTTCCAGCAGTAAAACTCTGTTGCCTTGTTCCCATGCAGCACAGTAGTTAAACTGAATTGACAATTGGAATGTTCTCTTTATATACATTGTAACGAACCTACTCCAACATGAGAGTCAAGCTACAAATAGGATGAAAGCCGTCTAAATCACTTACATTAAAACACGTACACACGACACGCATACCTCTACGCAGTATACCCATTCCAACAGTGCGGGCAGCATTAACCATGTTAAATAAGGTAACTTCCAAACAGGCCTGAAAAGCTCTCACCAGCTGTGATCACATTAAATATTTAAGTATAAAATCATTATGTTGTGAACAACAAACACCTGAACAGGCGAGTACAGACCTGAGGTATTACAGCCTCAACACCACTGATGTTTTCTCCATGATTTTTGATTGTTTCTGCCTGGCTTTTATTACCTAACCCCACTCCACCAGCTTGCCCTTCTACACAGAGTCTGTAATTTTGTGGAATGTACCCAATTCTTTTTCATGCATGCCACATTAAACATTGCTTATAAGAACCAGATGTGAGTGTTTTTACAAACGACCGACATTTTAGGATCTGAACCAGTTAAAAAAGAAAGATTTTTATATAACATTTATAAAAACAGCCATAATTCAGTTAAAAACAAACAGAGAATATAGGTAGGTACTGTAGTATTGGTTTTGTGCAATCGCAGCAATGGAGGCAAGCAGTGAAAATACACTAAAAAACCAGCAATCAAGACCAAATCTTTGATGATCATGATTTTCCGAAATGGAAAAAGCAAAACAAACAAGAAGAATTGGAAGCGTACGGGTCATTCCAAACAAACACAACTTCTGAGATGCCAAAACTCAATTAAACAGAATTAAAATACAGTTACATTGATTATGGTGCGTTTTTTTAATAAGTAATATTCACCACATAATTAGCTTACAATGATTTGTAGGTTAAACTTACTAAATCTACGTAGGGATTAATATGAGGAGTCACAACAAATCTAATACAGTGGATATAATAGTGTGAAACAATCCAAAAATATACTATACCTGTAAGCTAACAAATAAATCAGTCCCTCGCGCAGTGAAGGGCATACCACTCTTTAGATAATCCTGGAGGCTGATGTGCCACAGCCGATTGCAGCCTGTGCACAAGCCTCCAGGATTATCCAGCGTGGAGTGCAAACAAAATAGGGACTCTCAGCCTTGTAAGCAGAACGGCAATCAGTGCTATCAGCTCACTTATCATCCCATTTACTCCCTGCAAATCGAACTCTGCCAGATCTCTACTCCTTCTAGCTTTTCCTTTCCATGATGGCTTCCCAATGGTGCGCTTGATGTGACAAGCAGGGAAGACAAGCAGATAGGTGACATGTCAAGTAACGCCTGCAATGTCAGGTCTGAGGAGACAGGGGTGTACAGAGCAAGCATCAAGGTGCAATTACCAGGCACTTTGTGTGTCCTTTCCAGATGACTTCCATGTTAATAGCAACACCGTGTGAAATGTGAAAGCCAGGATTTATAGGTTTAACTTCTTCTATGAATGATGTGACCGGTCTTGTCCATATAATACAAATAAATTGTAGGATTTTTTTTTTTTTTTAGATGGAGGGCAGTATTAGCTTCTACAGATTTGTTTCTTTAATTTGAAAATACTCTTAATCACCGGATGGACGTGGCTGACAGTCCAGTTGGTTTACATCGTCTTGTTTTGTTTTATGAATCCTGTTTGAACTGTTTATTTTCTTTTGCCATTGTCTCGCAAACAGGATTGTCTTTTCTGTTTAAGAGCGAGCCTTTTCTTGGGAGTTTCAGGACCCCCCAAAAATGTGATTTGTGTTGGAAACTACTCTCTGCTTTGTCTGTGTGCACCCACATGTATATAATATTATTATTATTTGTTTATTTAGCAGACACCTTTATCCAAGGCGACTTACAGAGACTAGGGTGTGTGAACTATGCATCAGCTGCAGAGTCACTTACAACTACGTCTCACCCAAAAGACGGAGCACAAGGAGGTTAAATGACTTACTCAGGGTCACACAATGAGTCAGTGGCTGAGGTGGGATTTGAACCTTTTTTTTAACCACTGGACCACACAGCCTCCTATAGGCTGACATTTTTAATATATGTTGGTGAATGCAGGTAGGTAGGTAGGCTTATTGAGTAAATTAGTGGAATTTCTATGTGTGTAGTCCTGAAATGACAGAATTCACACTCAATTTTATGTAAGCAATAAAAATAGCACAAATTTGTAATGTCATAAAGAGTTTTGCACGCTCTGGAACTAAAAAAGCAAATCACATTTTGCATATTGTTGTAATCAACTACAGAGCTTGCTCTTTAGTTGAATGGTAAAACGTTCGTCTTTGAACCGCATGGTTCTGGTTCGTGCCAGCCTCGCCTTTCCATTCAATGCAATGGACTGAGATGACAAGCCATTACACTAGTATCCCAGTCTGTATGCATTGATTGTACAGTGTGTGTTTGAATAGCTCAATCAGACAAGAAATGCCTCCACTGTATTTTAGGAATCAATTGCAATTTGCTTGATCATCAGGGTATTTTTTAACTTGGACAATACCCAAGAGGTATGCATGTATAAATGTAGTGCTTGAATTCTCAGCTCTGTAGTCCTTTATGTATCTTGGAGAGTACAGTACAGTACATCCCTGCTTGTGATAGTCCCAGTGTGGTTTCCAGTAGCAACCAGACAGATTCAAAACAAATTTCACACAGGAACCCAACAGGCATCAGATACCAAAGGTTTTAAAAGCATATCTATTTGGCTGTAAATAATGAAGCGACCAGGAGGGTCAAGGCTTAAGAACCCATGTTCTAATCCGCTCTGTACTCCCTGACAAGGCTTTTGTTTACCAGTCGAAGACAGGGTGGAACCACAGCTGTGGGTCACAATATACCTTCTTGACATCGTGATCGCTCAACAGTGTAACGTCTCCTAACATTTTGTTTTCACAACCGCACAGTGTTATTAGAAATCTTGCAGCACATCAGCAAATATTGCATTACGCAGGGTTTTTTTTTTTTCAGCTTTGTTTTTTGAATCTGTTTGGTCTTTCTTCTTGTGCTCTTCAAAGCCTGACAGGATTCATGTCAAGCAAACCTTCTGTTCTGAAGGCTGACATTTTAAAACATGCACAATGGGGTTTGCATGTACATTGTAGGTGGGGAAGCGAAACTGAAGAAAATGAACCTAGTTACTTCACAGCCTGTTGTGAAAAAATAAATAAATAAATAAATATTAGGAAAAGGTTACTGTAGATGCAATACCATGACATTTGTACGACCTGAGTGTTTTAAATTACAGTTTAATTATTTCATTTAATAAGGTCATTTCTAGTTAGAATGTTGAGCTGGAGCATTCATACTGTAAACAGCATTACACTGCTTGAGGATCCATCTTTAAAAAAACATGGTGTTTCCACTGCTCCATGCCATCAAGAGTGCAAATGAGGCAGACCAGCAACAGTTAAAAATAATCTTACTGCTTTAATCTATCTATCTATCTATCTATCTATATAAACTGAAATAAATACAGAAAATGCAGAGACTTGTATATATTTTGATTTGATTATCTCATTTTAGAAATAAAGAAATTAAATAAAAATGGTTCCTAAAACCATTATTTCCCAGCTAAACCTTAATTGAATTGGGAGCATTTGACAGTTACATTTATACATATTAATATCTTCTTTTTTTTAGCTTAGGGTGATATGTTCTAATGCCTTTAATTTAATATCCTGTTACTGCAATTTCATTTGACATGTTACATTTTTTTAATTCCCACAAAGAAAAAAATAAAAATAAAAGACATCTGTGTTCAAATCTAGACATGCAGTTGCTATGCAAATCCCAAACTACACAGTAGTTGTTGCCATGCACTCATCTGACAAGCATATGCCCTTCTTTTTTTTTTTTTCAATCAAGAATTGAAACCCGGGAGAGCGAACCAAGCCAGGCTGAGATTGAAATCATGAGGCACAAGCATTTCTTTCACAGACTCCGACCGTGTTTCACATCCAGAACATTTGTTCAAATGGGAACCGCCTTTTCTGTTCTCACCATGACTATTTCTACAGAAAGGTCAACCAATTGCCAGAAATATATTTTGTTACAATTCAATTTTTTTTTTTCACAATTTCTCACTGTCTAAAATGTTGATTTTTAACTTCTTTGCCCCCCGCCTCCGTATTAGTGTTATCTTGCCAATTCCATTTATTAACAATAAGGTCCTGGTTCTGGTTTCTTTACTGACTTTAACCCCCTAAGGTACACAAGGAATTGAGCGGTTGTTCAAATGGTTTCTTCTTGAAATACATTTCAGAGTGACTCAAGTATCAAAAGGAAACTGACAATTTGCACGACCAGATCCAACCTGTCAGTGAATTTTAAAACCTGTTTCGTACACCTCATTGCAAAAATAATAAAGTTATCATCATTTTACTTGTGGGACACATACAGGTAGTGGACAAAAAAATTGAAACCCCTGGGTAAATGAGGGACACCAAGTATATTGAAAGCAAGGGCTTCCACACAGGGGTGGCTCGTGCATTAATTAAGCAAATAACATCCCAGCATGCTTAGGGTCATGTATAAAAATGCTGGACAGGCCTGGTTGCCTATAATTATGGCTAGCATGTCTGCAAGAGGAGACCTCAGTGGCTTTGAAAGAGGGGTGATTGTTGAGGCACGTTTGGCAGGAGCTTCAGTGACTAAGACAGCTCAACATGCTGATGTTTCACGAGCAACCGTGTCTAAGGTGATGTCGGCATGGAACTCCGAGGGAAAGACATCATCAGCAAAGGGCAACAGTGGGCGGAAGCGCATACTCCAGGATCGTGATATCCGTGCATTAATTCGAAGTGCAAGGCAACTGCAGATCAATTGACTGCAAATTTCAACCTGGGGCGCGAGCAGCCAGTTTCATCAAAAACGGTCCGCCGAGAACTCTACAGAGCGGGATACCATAGTGGACCAAAACCCTATTAATGACTTTACATTGGGGTTTCCATTTTTTTGTCCACTACCTGTATGTCCCTTGTACAGTAAAGGGTTAAGGATTGGCTACCCTTAACTGTCTGGGTCTCAGTAGTAAGAACAGTTTATATACATTAACTGTAAAAGCAAGCTGAACATGTTCACACCAACTCTTCCAATCAACATCCCTGCAAACCTAATGTAATTTCCCAGCATGGATCTCTAAAACTGCACTACCTTGGAGATGGAAATAATTGCTTTGGGCATTGCACCTTAGCACAGTAACACTGGCTAATGGAAACACAGCATCAGTTTAGATGAGGTTAGTCAATACAATCTAAAGGTTCCTAAGGTATCAGCTTACTAGACTATTTGGTTGGTGTCACTGGAAGGAAATAGCTGGCAAGGTATGGCAGTGTTGTAAAGATAATATAGGTGGGAGTGAGTTGTGGGTGTTCTGGTTAGTATTCCTACAGCTTGTGTGCTGTACTCAAAGAGTTGTCTATGCACTACTAAATACCAGAGAGAGTCCATTACGTCGCTACCTGCAGGGTAAATGTTACTTTGACATTTACTTTTACTTCTGTTTCTTGATGTTGTTTCTTATTTGTCTGGGCTCTCTGTCGATATGATCGAAACCTCTTTCCTTTCCATGTGGGTGTCAGGGAGAGAGTGAAAGTAAACAAAAGAAAGACAGCTGCAGCCACAGGCGACTTAACTCACCTCAAACCCGTAAACTACCTCCTTTCACTGGGGCTTAATCAGCAATTACCACTTTCGAATTAAACAAGTGTTTAAAGAAAGGAAATGAAAGCATGGCGTTTCGTGGCATTTTGTTTGTGAGTGATGGTGAGACGTCTGGGATATGAATCAAAGACAGCGTTTGTTGAGGTTTGTTCTAATATTAATATCATAGCCATGACACTCCCTTTTTGCTCTTCGATCTACAGGTTTGTGTGCAATTGTGTAGACGCAATTTACAAGGCGAGTAAAATCCCTGTCAACTAAATTATAATTACTATGTTTGGTCACAGTGGCGTTATGTGCAATGCAGCAAAAATAAAATAATAATAATAATAATAATAATAATAATAATAATAATAATAATAATAATAATAATAATATCATTTTGATTTCTCTCTTCATTTGGCTCTTAAAATAAGTCTTTAGCAAGACTGTTGTTTGTTTCAGTGGATCAACTTCATCTCCCTACTTAAACAAAAACATGTGCTTGATTACAAATTTTAAAACTTAAACAGAAACCTTTTATATAATAAAGATGTTTTTTCAGTTCAGCAAAGAAATAAAAAATAACTAAATTAATCTATGAGTAATAAACAATTACACAAAATCACTTCATTTATCAGTTTCTTCTTTTTTTAATTTTTTTTTTTTTTTTAAAACAACAACAACAACAACAACATTGCTTCAAATTATGTAGAACTCCTGCATTAATTAGTAAGAATTACTATGGCTAAGTAACATGAAACATATAAAAGTCAAATCCTGGACCCATTAATGGAAGTTAACAAATTAATTTCCAATTACTACATTAGGACAGCAGTAAGAGCTAGAATATGAACTGATTCTGAATGGAGGCAGCTTTGCAAAATTATCATTTTCCTAACATTAGCAATAGATTGAATCGCCTCAATCTCCCCAATGGAAGAAGAAGAATAGGGAAAATACAGCCATTCTAAGGTTCTAAGGCAGTAGTGAATTCAGGGGCAGAGGTTCATATTTCTTATTCACTCAGTCATTGATTGAATCACAGACCATGAGACAGCTGAATCGTTAAATTACTTCTTTTGTCGGTCCCTGTGGCTCTAGCAAGGACAATATCAAGTCCAGATAGATCGGAGTATATGGAAACACAATATGTATAATTACAGTAAAAGACCCGAATGCTGCACCAGGAGAATTTCAGACTAAACATTTCTGCTGTTTCAGCAGTTTTCCTTTTTACTTCCTGGCCCCCATTTGCTGCGTTGGAGAAAATCGCACGCTGCCTGAAAAGGAATCCTGGGAAGCAGCATGCAATCCGATACAATAACACTTCTGCAGCTTAAGCAAAGAGCAGCAGGTGACAGGCTGAGTCGGACAGACCATGTGCTTCGGGGGAAACTGGTGTCAGAACCTCTGCCCACAAGAGCACAATCCTCTTTTAGCTTTCTACACATGGGCACAGTTAGAAACCCTCTCACGTTCCCCTGCATGCCCTAACCACTTCCTTGCTCTAAAGACTTCATCCTCTGAGGTCTCACTAATGTCTTGTACGCTGCCAAAGGTAATTAAGAAGACGTCACAAACTGCTTAGAAACTGCTCTTGTGGGCAAGGGCTTTCTGAGATACTCCAGTATCCACAATACAGTGCTTTTGTCTGGCCAGCACAGGCACTTACACATGGTTTTACATTTGTTTGGAGGCAACACACTACTTTTTTACATCTCTGCATCAGTTAAAACACATGACCACCTGGTGTCACAGTGTGCCAGGTTAAAATCTGTCTCAATTAAACAGTAGTCCAAACACATGGCCACCAGAGATTCTTGGCAGATCTTGATGCCTGATGGTGAACATTGTAATACAACGGTAGTGGCTATGAGCCTGCATTACATGGGCAATTGCAGTGATAACTAGATGAGTATATGGAGATTTTCACACTAACATATACATTTTGCTTTGAAAAAAAATTAGAACACAAGCTGTATTTATGTAATTTGATACATTTCATTTCGACGTAACTTTTGTGGTTAACACAATTAGAGTAAGTCATCATAACAATATAGTTAAAGAGAAAATTAAAATAACATCCAGTTAAAAATGCTCCCAAAAAAAGTGAGCATTGAGGACAATGACACTTATGGGTTAAGTTAAACGTGGTCATGACTTATAATTGCCTAGCTCATGGTTGTTAAGTTACACAATACCTATCTTTAATAACAGAATATATTTAAAACATTAGAGTTAATACAATTCTATGTGAGTGATGGCAAGCTGGCAGCTACTTTAGCCTTTAAGGATAACACAACCCATCTTTGAGTAAAGGTTATCTCTCGATCATTAAAATCGTCTAGCTTTAATCCAATAAAAAGCCCAAGGACTTTGAAGCTCAGATATTATTTCTTCAATATTTGTTCAATTATGTTGCTTTTATTCTGTCACGCTCTCATTAAAAAAAAGGCTGTGACATGTCATCGTTTTGGCTCATTAGAACTGGTTTTGGCCACAGAGGGAAAAAAAAGCCAGTGGTAAGGCTGTCATTAAACAGTTAGGGCTAATGATTATACTCCCACCTCTGGGTGCTAGTGCAGTAAGACTAGCAATGCGAGTCGGACTCTTTAATGTGTTCACTTTGTGTCTGTTTTAAGTAAAGGCTTCTAATACTTTTTCCACATGAACTATTTTTTACCCTATATGAAAGGAGACATGTTCGAACCCTCTATTGAATTGTATTACTTTTAATCTTTGGTACACTGGGCATCCATCTTCTAAAGACATTTACAGGCTATTACAGGAAGTTAAATACCTGCCTACTTTTCCCAAGCTACAGTACAAGGAGAGTGTACTTACGCTTTCAGGTGCCCGTATGGCTTGAAAGTGAGCAGAAACTTTATTTCTGTGAACTGATGTGTGAGCTTCAATATATTTCTTTATTCATTACGGTCTGGGGAACAGGAATAGAGAGACTGATGTGCATTTGAAAACTAAAAAGCTTCAACTCCATCCCTGCTTACACATTTCTCTCTTTGCCTATATTGTCTTTCTCTTGAAAGTAAAAAAAAATAATAACAATGGGAATTCCTTCCTTCCTTCCATGCTATCAAGCATGTGAATAATAAAAAGTGTCCAGCAGGGGGAGTTAGTGTATATACTGATGGTTTGTACTGTAGCTCTAAGAACACAGCCCCTGGCTCTCACTGCAAGGGAGGACCAGTGATGTCAAGAGGAAATAAGCACTCTGTATGCAGCAATGTAAAGGAGTCCCGACAGCAGCATGCAATGAAATATAACAACAGTCCTGGACATTAAGCAAAGACCAAACGTGCAAACGAAAGCAATCTTCTCCTGTAGCTTTTCTACACATGGGCACCATTATAAGGTCTTATAATAGATGACAAAGTGGGCAGGATAAACTAGTTGCCCACAGCCTGCCATTATTACTATATTATTTAATGTAAGGATTAGTTATTTTTTTATTTTACTGGTCGCCTTATTGAGAATGAGATGCCAAAGCTCACTACTAGCTCAATAAGCTAGTCCTTAACAGAGCTATGTATATATGGTTGCCTTTACTATATTCCAGTTAGCAGTGATATTGATCCCAGTATTTAACATCTTAATGGATGCTTGTCGGGGCTCTGTGCAAACAGAAATAAACCAAAGCATCTAGCACAGGAAAGCTGAATTAATTATTTGTACATGCAGTAAGTAAGTTATCCAAGACTTAAATAATTATTTACTGTATTTTGTAAAATGTGGTAACATCTGCAGTTTTGTAGCGCACCGCTGTAAGTTTTATGATTACAATGGCAAACATACTTACCATTCATTATATGTATTTGTATCATATGTATTACACTTAGAAGTAGAGTTACTTCAGAGTTAACTATCAAAAACTTTGTTTCTGTTTTGCTGAAACTTCCCCCAGTTATTGTGAAGTCCCCGTTTTATTTAAAACCCAATTAATTAAATGAATTCTGTTCAATTTAATGGGCACCCACATCTTTAAAAGCTTTGAATTAGAATTCGCCACAGTTCCTTCCCCAAGTCATGGGAAAGAACAGAACTTTAAAATAGCATAATCCCAAGAGTCTGTGGTTTGAGCGGAGCGCCAGTTTCAATAAATAACAGAACATTTTGCTTGTCTTGGTTTCTGTCACTAAAATAAAATAATATGAGATCAAATAAATAAATAAAAATACCCAGCGTACCATGGAACTGTGTTCAGGCGCCTTTGTTTGTAGTTCGTTTTTTAAACTGGGGTTTTGACGGTTCGTGTTTAAACACATGTCACACAGGGAATGCTGGAGAAAGATAAAATACTCGGATTTAGCCACATGATCTTGGCACAGACTTGGAAGACAGCTGCCAAAGTGGTCTATTAGGCCTACTGGGAAGAGGACACAGCCAGAAGCCTATAGAGCTATATCAATTTGGTTTTGTCATGACTGTTGTATTCTAAACATGGCAACCACCACTGTGTTAGCATCAGCCTTCCTTCCTTCCTTTCTTTCTTTCTTTCTTTCTTTCTTTCTTTCTTTCTTTCTTTCTTTCTTTCTTTCTTTTTCCTCAAGACAACCACTTGGGTATTTGATTTAGTTATCGTTTTAAATTACACTAGGGATAATAACTCCAGTGTTGGATTTGTTTTTACATCCTAAATATAAATCACTGAAAGAAAAAAGATTACCGCTGCATAAAATTTACAGTTTAGAAAAAGAAACGCAATCTTCTTAATAAATAAATCGGGTATGAGTAATACAACACAGTCTCTAGAATAGGGGGTTAAAACCAAGCGTATGCTTGGAAAAGGGGATTTCAGTAATCTCATAACACAAACAAAAGAGTGCATTGTAGAGTGTGACGAACATGTTTTGCAGATTGAACTATCAATGTCCCAACATGTTCTACCAATAGATAACCCAGCCTGCTGAAAGGGTGTGAAATGTGCAATACGTTCGTTTAGGGAGTTTTTACACTCATTTGTTTGCCAATATTAACCTTTACTAGTCAATGTACGCAGTTGAACTGGTCTTTTTAGCACAGTATCAAGCCAATAAAAAAATACTGTTTGCATCAGTTAATGGTGGCGAATTGTAAGCCAATCACATAACAGAATCCATGTTCATAGAGATGACACGCTAACTTGGGTAGAGTTTGGTAAACCAATGTCTTTATGTGCATTATTCATGGCTTGGAAAGCATTAAAAAAAAAAAAAAACTAAACCCCAAAAATGGGTTTCAGACCTACTGAAACATCTGCATTGAATCAGCAAGCTAGCTTTCCAGTTGTATCATTGCTTTAAATAAATATAGTGACTGAAGTTAACCAGCTAGCTGTTGAGGTGCTTCATAGACCTGTAGGTTACATCTGTAAAATATTAAAGGGGACATGCATGTCAACAACGGTGCCCTCCCTAATGCTCTGAAAAGGCTTGATATCCAGATGATATCCAGATAATTCGATTTGAAGCATGAGCGTGTTGCCCTTTACTGTTCTGACAGAGTGGCTCATGTTTTTCAGCATATTTTCCAAATTGCTGTATTCATGTCGCCTGTGATTCAAACAAGACCTAGCATTTTTGTCTGTTATTTATTATACTCCAGTGTAGAACAGAGGTATTTCCATTAACTCGGCCTAGTTTAAAAATTAGACTTGCATGTTTAGTTTGCTGCTCGATCTTGCAACATGGGCTTCAAGCATTAAAAGCAATTTCAAAAGAATTAAGGCAGGTTTTACACTTCACAGGAGAGGACGTGATTGAGGAAGCTATAAATAAATAGGCAGATGGTTCTACATTTTATTGAGAGCAGGATACTTATTTTAAAGCAGTCACATGTATAAATGTACACAGTATTGGTGTAGAGATTTCAATTACACATTTTAGATACATTACATTGTAGCTTTGCAGTCTTCTCAGGGGATCTTCCAGCAATCCCTCTCTCAATAATATCAATCTGTACCGGGAAATCAAAAACATTTGCTGGAATTCGATAACCAGAAAGGAGGATTTTCTGGGGGGAATTTCAGTGCGGACCGTTCTATCCGTCAGCGTAAACAGCCACTGGGATGAGCAAATATAATACAATGCATATCCACAACTGTTACTGTATCTCCAACAATGTATTCAGTTCCATGTCATATGGATATTCCTGCATTGTCCTGTGACATTGAACTCAACTTAAAAGGGTGGTTTTTGAAAGGGGTATCCATCTCTATTCAATCTCTGGACCATCGCTGTCAGATGGGATGATTAAAGTGAGCCTCAGCTGTGGGCAGTGGGGATCACCTGTTGAGAATAAGCAGCAGTGTCTCGGGGATGTCATTCTGTACGGTGCCTGATGACAGAACACCTCATTACTGTGCCTATTGGCTTCACAGATCATTACACAACGTAAGTACCAAAGAGCCACATCTCTGTGCACATTGAGTAATGATGTCACTCTCTCACTCTGCTACAAGGGGTCTGTCGGAATATCGTTAGAACTCTGCTACCTTCATATCTCTCCATCAAATCGCCTGGCTTCAGAACATTCCAGTGCATTCCATTCTGTCGTCGCAGGCAAAGAAGACAATCAAGGGAATGTTTTTTTTCTCACTTAAACAACACAGTAAATGCCCTGCTCGTCTTTGAACTAAATATGATCTATATGAAGTTGATATGAACTGTACAGTTGGTATACAACCATTTTCTTGTTCACACTTACCAAAATGAGAAGACAGCCTTAACATCACAACAGTCGGCACAGTGTACTGTACAAAAGCAAAACCTCAAACCGAATACCGCTGAGCTGTTAAGTCTTGTGTGTTCATTTTCTAAATGCTCACCTGCACTGTTACCTGCAACCACACCACTAATTATTGTCAGATCTTAGAAGTTAAGCAAGGGAGCTGTAGGATGTGGTAGCGGTGGGAGCTCAGTAGGGGGTGGGTACTATACTTAGAAGAAGAGCAGATGTTTAACTCTGATGTCCTTGCCAAGTTCATTCAAAAAAAGCCTTCAGATCCTTGCCCCCATAAAGGAATATCTGAAAAATAAGTCATTTGAATGGATCTCATCTATCTATCTATCTATCTATCTATCTATCTATCTATCTATCTATCTATATAAATGGGGTTGGGTGGGTAGACAGAACACAAAGTCTACCCACCCAACCAACCCAACCCCATTTAAATGCAATTGAGATCTGCCTGCTTATACAAATGAACACGGTGCACTGCTATGTGGACATCCTTGAGCGTGCTGGATTGTGTCCTGTGTGCCAAAGAATAAATTATGTGCAAACTGAATCATTCGGTTCCAGAAAGGGCTATTTAGAGCAAAAACATGGATCATGTTTGTTGCATGCAACATTCCTAAGAGGTCTCTGATTTGAACTGACCCTAGCAGATGAAAGCTTCACACAGAAGTCTCTGTTCTCGGCTCTAGCTTGTGCATAGCTTGCAAAAACGGGAGTGCTGTCAGCTCAGTAAGTGTCCTTCTTAGTCTTTAACACAAGGGGAAAAGTTTATTTATTTTTTTTACAAAGAATGTTTTAATTTGCTTTGCCTGCTGTTCCCTGGGGGCTGTAAAAAATGCACTTCTGCACAACTTAAACCAAATGCAAAAGTTGAGAAGGTTTTGGAAACAGCGAAAGAGCTGATCTTAAGATTTTAAAAGGGAAACACTAAACCAATAATCATTTTTATTCTGACTGATGTTTTTATGAACTAGTCCGCAGATGTGAATTTCTAAGGTTCATGAGCAAACCTTCAAGGTTGTGGTGTGACAGGGTTTGTGTATTTTCAGAACCTATTGATTACTATTAGGGAAGTCTGTCTGTCTTTCTTTCTTTCTTTCTTTCTTTCTTTCTTTCTTTCTTTCTTTCTTTCTTTCTTTCTTTCTTTGCCCACATATATTCCCACATAATCACCATATATTTCTTGTTACATTTTAATTTATATTTTTTTTCATTCTTTCACTCTGCTTTTCAGCCAACACATTCTTTCTTCATTTTCATGCTGTCTGCATCCTTTTTCCAAAGAGGTTTTCATTTAATAATCCAGTCATCTCAATCCAAGGGCTCTACCAAAGCAGTGGTGAATCAAGCAATATTAGGAGATTTATATGCAACTTGAAATAGCTGTTGGCTCAATAGCAGGCATCTCTGGATCAAATCTTTCCCAGATACACACCTGAACCTCACCTACCTGTAATGTCTACAATAACCCCCATGTGTTGCCTTATTGAGGAGTACATTCTGCATCTCAAAACCAACATGGTGTGCTCACAACCCAAATTCACCAATGATCTGCCTATCTTGACCACAGCATGGGGACGGAGCACATGTGAATGCCATCTTGCTTGCTCAAGGGCCACCAGCACAGATGAGTTCAAATAATCAGACAGGTATTACAATACAGTAAATGTTGCAAAACAGAAATCACACCAACAAAGGCAAAATAGCTAAAGTTATAGTCATGATCATATAGTCATCTTAGGCTTTACGTTTCCAAGAATTTGTTAACAAAGTTGTATCTTTTGTGTATTTATGTAATTTCTATAATAGTCTGCCTCAATAGACACTCATTTTGAACGGCAATACCACGCAGTAGCCTATGACACCCTTGGTATTTACTATGGTACTGTAGCTATTAGCTAATAGCTATTAGTTGGAACTAATGTGTAATCTATTGGTTTCCTTTGTTTTATGGAGTTCACATTTTGTAACAGCTTTATGTTTTAATGAGACCTGGCAAAACAACTCTTGCATTAATTAAAGAAAGAAACCATTATACTTCTTCCACCACTCACTCTGACAAGCATTTGGGGGAAGGGCCCTCTGGAATTTTCAGGCACATTGATTGGCGGGATGACCCAATCTCGCTTCTGTCGTCTTAGCCCATTGGAGCTCGGCTGCTGTTTCCACGGAAACAGAGTATCACTCGGCTGCGGATCCGACTCTGGGGGTGCGTTCTCCTTCCCCGTTAGCTAAAGAAAAGAGAAGGAAATAAAAAAAAAAGTGAGTCAGTTCCTAGGCAAATAACTTCAACCTCAACTCCCTTGTCAAGTCTATTCATTCGCTGTCATGCGTGCTGAGAGAAGATTCATATCAGTGTTATACAATTGGAAATGAATTGAAAATGACCCTAGTAAAACAGCTTAACACACTTTATGGGCATCTTTGATGCCTTTTTAATTTACACATAGCTATGAAGTTGTCGTTAAAAAGAGAGACTGGGATGCCTGATACAATTTATTAGCTTCATTAGACCAACTACAAGCTTTGAAATATGTGGCTATCTATCTGTCCTTATTTAAACACCCCTGGAAAAAAATGTCAATCTGTAGTCAGGAGAACAGGGACGCCATTACTGAAGGGCTTCCGGCAAAGGAGATGCATGAGGATATGCATGGCATCACACGGGCAACTGAAGCACTGTTATACAGTGGGTGGTGGGTCTCTGTCGCCTTGCACACCATCTATCTCTTCTTATACTGCAAGGGTTTATTATACTGGTGATGGCAGCTGTCTCTTCCTCTGCAGCAATGGGGAACAGCAGTTAAAGCTGCTCTCACCCTCAGTAATCGATTTAGACTTTTGTTTTTATTCAGCAGTGATGCTACTCTTATGGCTGGTTTCACAGACTTGACATCCTTATCTAAAGGAACATCCAGCAGCTAATAAGGGTCAGTGAAACCAGCCATTAACGTCTTGAAATTAGTTGGCAGTTTAAAAGCAGAAATTAAACTGCGGTCCAAGTTTAAAACATTGTAAGAAATGTTTGTTAAAAGAGGGACAGTACGATGAATAAAATCCAAGTTAGCAGTTCATGAAATTCTTTCAGCTGTTTTAGAAGGGTTTATTCGTTTATTTTCAAAAAGTATGAAAAGCTTTCAAGTTTCGTGAACAGCTGAGTGTTCTTTAGTAGTGCGAGAATTAATATATTATGAGATGGGACTTAATATACTGTATATTCAGCAAGATTGGAAAGCTGTAATTCTTCCCTCGAAAATGGATATTTAATAATTGAAATCAGCTAGTTTAAGAAAAGTATAGATAGACAGATACCACAGCAGTGTAAGGGTTAAGCCTGGAGGAGTGATGGGACTTCATATTATTGTACTTCAGGTTAAATGATAAACATTCAGTACACAACCAAAGGCTGTAAGACCTCTCAGCAGCCCGTCTCCATAGTAATTCATTACATCTTGGTCTGTTACACTATATGCAATTTAGAATAGGTTAAATACATTGGATATCTAGGACGAGCATGGGTTAGATCCAACGTCTTCTCCCAAAGCGTCCCTGAATCATTTGTTTTCATGTTTTCTTTTGTCAAAAAGACAGAAAATGAATACGAATGATGTTGAGCCAAATAGGTGAAGTGAAGTTGCAGTTCCCAATATGATAATGTGTCAAGCAGTTATACAAAGGAACAGAGCTCATTCATTATCAGAGTTATGCTAGAAGAGCCAATCACCATATATTTACATAGAAAGAAGCACAGAATTAATAGCTTTTCCTTTTTGTTTTTTTTTGCAGTTCTAAACCTTATTGAGGTGCTAGAACACAAGGCCAGATTAGGTCAGAGACCTGAGTCCTTCAGCATTAATGCAAATGTGGAGGAGTACTTCCATTCTCCCATTATACAGCAGATTGACCTCTAACACCACCACACCAAGAGAAATACTGTTATGCATTTACGCTGCCTTCACATGCACTACTACCAACTCTAAACAGGCACCATTGAAACTGAAAATGAAAATTTATGTCACATGGAAGAGGGGAGGGAGTGTACAAACACACAACGCAAAAAACATATTATGAACAATGTACTGTATGAGACCTTTAAGAATTGTCACAATTCCATTACATCAGGGTGTAGATATAATGTAATGGAATTTCAAACTAAAACCCTAATCCAAACAAAAATGTATATCATTTTTGACTGTGTGACGTAATGCCGTAGCACGCAGCTAATATCGCACTATTTTATAATACGATTATTTCCATTACTGGGTGCTACCTCTGTGATCAGTTTCCCAAACATCCCAACATTAATCATTAAACACCATACCCATAGACCGTAGATCAAATTTCCATTCTGTATTACTATTTAAAAAGAACAAAGTTAAAAACAAAACTTTGGCATTTGATCTACAATCTAGTGTTATGGTGTTACACCTCTATTTTCATCGATGATGAACACTTTATATCATAACTTATTTGCTACCTTCATACCTGGTTCGTAAGCGTGTGGCATTTAGTGAAACTTACAAGAAGTTTACACATTGCTACTGATGTAATTCTTTTATTATCCAGCTGATGGGAGTCTCTGAAGCTGGTAATACCCTTTTGCTATGTTACATGCTCTCAGCTTTTTCTTTGGATAGTTTAATTGCCCAAGGTGGACACTGCCAGCTGGGTGTGGATGCTACATTGCCTGAAGTCAATATTCACCATTTTGTGACTCAAATTAAGGTTCATTCCTACACTGTGTTTCAGTAGCACGATAATTGATATGTAATGAGGCTGGAATTAATATATTTTGTGCATGTTCAGCAAGCTCGGGATGCTGCATCAGTTTGTATGTGTCAATTAACTGAGAATACATACCACCTAGAGAATAGCCATTTCAAACTTTCAAATTTAAACAGTCAGCTATTTCTATAATAATATTAATAAGATTTTTTTTAAAATTAAAAATAACAATTTAAAACTAAATATATAGATGCACCTGCATGTTTTGTTAACTGTGGCAGAAAAATGAAGGAGACCAAAACAAAAAATGTAATGGGCATAAAAACAAAATGCTTTAATAGCTATTACTAATTGGGACTAACGAGCAGTCGCTACAATAATACAAGCACTCTGACCCTGGGCATTTCTGGAATCTTGTTTCTGAATTACATTAAAACATTACCAACGCAAGATTGAATCACAAAGACATAACAGAATAGATTACAACATCAATGACAATCCCTCCTTGCCTTAATGCTTTGAGTCCTAGCACTTTCCCTTTATTAACATTTTACACCTAAATGGAGATTTTTGCTGTTACAAGCGAGATTTGCATTGGTGTGGTCTGGGCTCTGAGGGATGCTTTGGGCTAAGCAGATATGCATTGCGATGGCTTCCAACAATGCACAAAATCCCTGTGTTTCATATCTTTGATTTAACGTAATCTGCCAACCAAAATATGCTCACGCCAACATATCGATGGAAACATAGCTTGTCAGCATGAGGTGCCCAGCAGATGTGAGGATGTGACCTGGGCAAGATTATTGGAGCAGAATGTTGTGGTATTATTTTTGCATTGGCTTTGTCGGTTTGGCTTAAGGGGTTGACTTTTCTGGTTCAGAAGTTCCTGCTAAATCAAGCAAATGGTGGTGGTTGAGGGGAGGGTATGTACCCCTGATACTACTGTTGCAGCCAGTTTCAAATATATTAAATATATACACTTTTTACTATTATTAACTTCAGCAGTGTCCCTGCGGATTACTGGAGATGGTATTTTGTCCTTCTTTTCATGGGTGGCAGCCCGCACTAATGAGAAGACTAAACCAATAGGATTTACGCTAGTGTACTTTAGGTGGGATTAAGGGACCTGCATACTGTAGCCTGACGTTAGTAAGCATCTCAAGAACAAGGATGAACCAGGGGGCTTAGCTTCACAGTCCGCTTATATTCTCTGCAGGTGTAGACCTACACATAACTTGATATAGTATAAAAGACTCTGGTTAAGCTCTGTATGCAACTGGTAAGGGTTAGGCCAGTCCTAAAACCAAGGTCCTATTGCAAGTGACTCAGCAGCAGTTGTTGATGCATAGTTTATGTTTAAGTAAGTAAGTCCACTTCTGTTTTGTTGTACCAAATGGGCTGCGATAATCAGATTTAAGTTAGTAAGCTTAGAAAACTTCAGCTTGCTGTCTAACATGATTAAGAAGCTGCAATCAGCTTCTCTGGTCTCTTATTAAGACCAGATGTTGTGAAATTGTGACATGTTAGTATGCAATTTGTCTGGCTCTCTGCACTGTGCGAGTGGACCAGAAGGAGGCTCTTATTCGTACCTAAGAGCTCAACTCCACCTCCTTGAGTCAGATAGAAAAGCTGTTATCCAAATGAAAGACCTTGACATCTAATGATGTCATTTGAACTACACAGTGAATGTGAGACTAGTGGAAAGGTTACTAAAAACGATGAAAGTTAGCTGTGCAAGTACCTGTTATGTTGCTTTTCTTAACGTTGACTTGCTCTGACAGGTGTAAGATGTGACACTTGCTGCAGCGGCTGCTTGTGTATTTATCCTGGCAAGCTTTTACTCTAACTAAATCATTACAGGAAACTTGCACAGAAGTCAGATGTTTCATTCCAGTGATGCATTTTGCACAAAATACATTTAAAAATAAAATAACATGTTTCCTAATCAACTTGTGCTCATTTCCGCCCTTCTATACTGCAAGGGAATCAGTGACTGTGAAATAACACCAGCCTTCAACTTCCACTACACTCAGCAGCAACCAGTCAGGGCAGCTGGCTCCATTCCCCTCCCAGCAAAGCTGCCTTTGATATCAGCCAGCCCTGAGCTTCAGAGGCATCTGGAAGTTATTATTCAACAGAGCATAGCGTAAAATCCATTTACATAATATAATATCACATTGTGTTCAGCTCCTTTCGTTGTGGAACATTTAATATCTCACTGTGGTAAATCGTATTAATTTCTGGTAAGTAAGAGATTCTTTTTTTTCTACCCCCCTCATATCAATTCCAGCCCTCATAGTTTCACATATTCTGATAACTGAATTTCAGTCCGTGGTACCGTAGAGCTGTGACATGGGGAAGCAGCATTTTAAAGTTGTGGAAACATATCAGTCAAATGTGCTTCTAAACTCCAGTTCCTGCTGGCTGCAAGACCCAGAATTCAAAAACATTTTGTTGTTTGTTTTAAGTTTTTCCAAATACCACCTTGGGGGAGGAGGGGGTTAAGGGAGTGCACTGTAACTTATGACTTCAAGCATTCTTGCATTACCTGCGGAATATGGCCACCGTTTGTCTCAAGTTGTGGTTCCATTATCAAGATAATGATAAAAACAACATGACGTTGATTTCCCTTCAATATGTTTACAAAAAATTATAATTCAGTTCGAATGGGATTTATGTATTGCACACACTGCCATCTATTTTAAAGTTTAATTTTTATTTATAACTGCCACCACTTGACAACTGTCTCTTTAACAGGAAGTGCCATCCAGACTTTCTGCATGATACAACTGTTTAATAAATCTGTATTTCAGTATTATTTTACTAACTCAAAGCTGTTCTTTTAACTCAGAATTCAATTTGAAGTACGTCATCACGAACGGTGCCACTAATCGTGCGCAATGTAATCGTGTCGTAATTTTCTGCTGTTTTGCCAGGGCCCTTGTAAATACAAGACTTTGATCTTAATGGGTTTTCCTCGTCATCTGGTCAAGCAAAGCCTAATAATATGTGCATCTGCTCTGGGCACTGTTCAGTTTGGGTCGGAACGAGGTGTAATTTGAGGTTGATACCCTGGCTGGCATCAACAGAGATGGAAACGAGAGATTAGTAATTTGGGAACAAGCTGGCTGCCTGAATGCAGGGAAACCGTGTTCGGTAGCAAAAGCAGTCAATGTGTGCTCCAGAGTTAATTGCGTGACTCCCATAGCTCTCGTGCTTCAGGGAAGAGGTGGCACTGGCAACAATGTGTCCCTGCTCACTGAAACACTGTGTGCTTACAGTTCAGCTGTAGGCTGGAAGAGCAGCTGACAGGCTTATGCCTTGCTTGGGGGGGAGAGGGGTCCCCTCTAGTTTATTTTCTTATTGGAAAATAAAACACAAAGTTTAACTTTTTTTTCCCCAAGGCTATTGCTACTATAAGGATACCACAATACTGCCAGAGTGTCAATAAAAAATGCTTAATCTTAAAGCGTCTACCAAACAAGAAAAAAAAAACAATTTCCAAGGCTTTAATTTGAAAGGGCTTGAGTTAAGCACTGTCATGTTATCCTATCTTCTTGTGTTGTTTACAGGGACGCAGAGGTCAGTACAGATTCCCTGGATGGTGGAAGGGGAACACCAAGACCTTTTACACTTTTATAAACAACTTTGAGATAGTTAGATCTTTGCAGTTGTACAGTGATTCATTATGTTTGATATTCATGAAAGTCTGATAGATTGCTGTTTGTTTCTTTACCAAAGGTTTCATGAACAACAAACTTTGTTTCGTGAAAGTTAAAGCTTTGTGAAAAAAGCCTGGTAGAGTCTGTGGCTCACAACATGCACAGATGAGAACAGAATATCAGAAGAAGTGTCTCTAGCCAAATAAGCAGGAGACTGTTGACGGTTCTATGGAAAAACAGAAGGGGGATCCTGTATGAAGAAAAACAGGTAGAAATATACAGAACACACATACAGCAGACTTGCCAGATCTTACCTTCAGCAGCCTGAGGTACTGTGGACAAGTTATATTATTTTTCTTTCACTGTCTAAAACAGGACGAGAGGGCACCAGACTTCAATCACGTATCATCCTGAGAGCCCATGTTGGCGGACTTGGTGATACAAGGATATGACATACTAATGCTAAACTAGAAAACCAAAATACAGGATTTGTTTATTCTCAACCCCCCTCAAAACAGATTCTGAAAAGATCACCCACAGCATTTCCCACACACTATTTATTATGTGGTTTCCATTCACCAGCAGTCCTACATATCTGCCATTTCACAAGCCTTGGTTTGTGAAGATACAAAGGGCGGGGAAAGTTAATTCTGCATCACAGATGACAAGTTCATTTCTGAGCCGTCGATTTTCATGGTTTCCTATTCAAACATTATAATAATTAAATAATTTGGGTTTCATAACCCAATATACCCTTGAGTTAATTGTAAAATAATATATGCATGTTTGTATTAGCGTGCCAGACAATACCTCCGGTAGAGGCATCTCATCAGGTATTGAATTTCATTAAACTGACTTATTCTTTTTTATTTGCCTTAAACTGTATACATTAAAGGTCATTACTGTTAGAGAACTCCATCCTAATGGTGATTAGCTTACCAGATTCAAATACAACTGTATTTGTTAATGATACTCAGACGGACTGCAGCACAATTCAAATACTACTTTAAAAATTCATCCGGCGGCTTGAAAAATCTGCTTTTAATATTCTGAGCTCAATTTCTAAGACAGAAGAATAAAAGCAGTTGGTATGTAGCTTTCATAGGTGGGCACTTCTATCCCCTTTTTGGATTTTTTATTTTACAAACAACACTTCTTTTTAAAATACAGAAGTTGCAGTTGAGTGCTGCTTGGCAGACAAACAAACTTATTAGGGGTGTGCCAGATGATGAAGCTTGAATGCCAAACCATACCTCATGCAACCGTCTCTGGGACAAACAACAAATAAACACCCCACTTTTTTATTTTATTTGTTTTTTGTTTTCACCAGCAAAAAGTTTGCTCCAATGGGAATGTTTCTTCTTACTTTTCTGGTGCAAGCATTCTGCTCTCATTTAATCTCTCCAAGTCCCGTTAAACCAATGAATCAATTAAATGTAATTACACATGCTATATGGCAGAGATTTAACGGTGCTGACAGAAGCCGAATGTAGATGAGGTTTGTCAGCTGACGGAACGTAGCATCGGCATAGTTCTGTCTGAACTCCACGTTCCGATATTCCGATGTTCCATAGTTACAATGATACACCTATTTGTTTGTGCAATATCGAAATTCATTCTGTAATGTCACTTTGCATGCAGCCATATTGGTAGTTAGCAGCCTTGTTCAAGTTTTTTCGTTGCCGGTTGAAAATGGAAAATAAAGCATATAAATACCTCTTGCTCCTCAGGCAGTGATGTCTCCTGTCCCACCACGGCCAGTCTGACTGTCGTCGCCCATGTTTGTGGGTTGGCGGCACCGTGGGCCGTCACCGTGAATTGAACTGGCCGCGACAGACTCGTCACCTCGCGTGCCGCGTAGATTGAGCCATCTGTGCGCACCTTGAAATCCGGGTCACTGCTTTCATAGCCAACATCCTCGTTCTCCCGGCAGTCATTAAATTTCACTGGGGGTTAGAGAAAAAAGAAAATAGATTAATCCCGGATAAGCAATTCAAGCGTCAAGGTTCTCGTCGTTTTTGCCCTTTAAAGGAAGACTACAGTAGCTTATCCCCTTCCCAGGAGTAATAGTCAGGATTGTTTGAATAATTTGATGCTGTTTCATTAGTTGTTAAACACATCTGCTCCCTATCTAAATGGATTTCTCAGCGTTCCTTCATTACCTTTGAATTGAAAGTACAGCAAAGACTAATAAAGCTGAGACCCCTTTCACAGGGGCACGCTGTCCCAAAAAACTATTTGTTCTTTTTTTTCCCCCATTTCCATCTCTCTCTGACTGAATGTTGAGGTAGCATCACAAGCACACCTGGGAACAAAGCTATTAAATTGTTCCATCACCTTACAGAGTCATTGCATCTGTCTTTTAAAATAGCTTCTACAGTATATTTTATGAAATGACAAAGTCAACCGGTCTCTCTATGCAGGTGAGGTGGAAAAAAAAAAGATAAATTACACAAGTGGAGGCACCGAGTGATAGTAAAAGACTTTAGGACTAGCACCAGGGTCATGGCGGATGCTGTACCCAAGCCTCTACCTAAACGTGCTTCGATCTTTGGGATAAAAACACTCAAATTAGACTCTTGCTGCTCATTATCTACTAGCTCTGTCTACAAGGATTATCGTATTGTTTTCCAGCAGCAGGACGGCATGGCCCATCAGTTCACTCGCTCACCCATCAAGTCATCCAGTCAGTAACAAAATTGACCACTTTCTTTTCCTTTGGACTTCACAAGCAGACATTGGCTACCAGGACAGTATTCTTGTGGTGTATTCATAGACCTGGGACTTCCTTTTTTACCTTTTGCACACAATAGACAGTTTATGTCAAAGAGATCGCTTGGCTGCCCTCTCCATTGACTACTGTAGGACTGCTGAAGTAGGAGCATTGGCTTTATCAAGTAAAACAAAATCAGTCTTTGTGAAAAAAAAATAAAACAATCCCTTTCACTTGTTTCCTCTTCCATGTCCATTATCTCAGTAAATCTTTGTGGCAATGCTTAAAGCTCCATTGATTCAACCGAGCTTTGATGTTGGTATTTACTTATTTGTTGTAGCACACTTTCTTGAGCGAAGAAGAGAACTGCGTGCATTTGGAATATTTTAACATAAAAAGTGAAAACTATCCAGTGATTGGGAGAGAACTAGCAGCTGAATAAAATTAAGGATTTTTTTTTAAAAACCATACCAGAAACTGTTTATTCAAATGTTACATGCGTTAAAGGGTGGCTGTATTTAGGTCAAGATAAATGGACATATTTAAAAGAAATTAGAATTTAAAATGCTTCTAAATTCACATGTATACAGTACCAGAGAGAGGGGTAACACTGCGCTTGCTGTGTTAATAGGCTCTGGACAATCCATCATGCTGCACTTATTTCATGTCTCCTACAGGGCACACTGCCATCTGTATTCAGGCCAGCTTCCTTTTTGTATTATTGTAACCTCCAGCTGTCCCAATCGCAGCTAAAAGAGCACCCAAGGATCCATCAAAGTGCCCTTTTAATTTGAGTTTCTCCTTGTTTTGTAACCACACCACAGAGGCACCTTTTCACTGATGCCCGCTTGTATAATAAAACAGCTCTATTCCAGCTGTGATTCATTTTAGAAACTTGTCCCCACATTCTGCTTTATTTTATCCATCCAGTCTGAAGTCTAACAGCCTTCCTAATTGCAAATAATGGTCCCTTATCAACATCACATAGTATCCACTCAAATAAGTCTTCTTGTTTCTTTTGATTCCTACATTTCGTCTCCAACGACTGGGGTCCCAGGGGTTCTCACAGTACCAGATGCAAGTTTTACTCTCTGAACAAAGTGAGCACGCTGGCCAATTAAAAAGAGTCATCATCCACTTATGCCATTAGCGATTTCATTGATTAATATGCAAAAAAACAACTGTTATGTTGACAGTGTCAGTGAGAAAGACACTGTGTAAACAGTTTAAATGACAAATTTGGCCCAAAAGTGCTATGATGATTAAAAACACTATTTCAGTAAAATCTGTAAAAGCCCAATTACCCTTTTCCATTGGTTTTTCCTGAATAAAACTGGCATACATGCATCGATCCATCCATAAATACATACAAAACAAAGATACATACATACATACATAACACACACACACACACACACACACACACACACAGTATACATGAGGCTGCTTTGAAGGAAGAATGTGTTTCAAGAGGTACCCAGATTGAAGCTTCTTTTTAATTTCCTGTCTGCCCATGTCTTCGTTCTGTGCACAATGCATTGAAAATGGCTGGGAGTGAGTCTGGAGTCTCATTGAGCCGGTAATCACATCCATTAGTGGTAAAAAAAAAAGAAGCAGACAGGAGAGCTCCATTCTCCCAGGAGAAATTAAACGTACATCTTTAAAACACACACACTGGAAGATGTACCTCATTCAGCAAGTCTCAACTGCTATCCCGGTTCAAGAATAGAAATGCAAGGAATACTGCACAACAGGCATACATTTTCTTCAATTAATGAGTACTGATGTATATTCACAAAACTTTAAGGAATATTTATTTATTAATTCATTTTATATCCCAAACAGCAACCTTTTGACTATCTTTATACAAAACCATCAACATTGGGTAAAGCTTGACCCTGCATTTTTCATCCTATCCTGAACCATTAGGAAGAAGCAGCTCTGAAAGCACTTTAAAACGAAACGCAATAGGAATATTAAAATGTATCCTAGCAACAGATTACTGTTATCTGATTGAGATTAATTTGCTGGTTTTCCAATTGGATGAATTATGTATCAATATCCTTAAAATATATATGCAGATTTCTCCCTTTTTATGATTAAACTGTCTTTTTATTGATCTTACCCTTCATTCCTCCATATAATGCTGATAAAAGACATATTGATTCCATAAATCAACCTTGGAATAAATGACTTGTGAACAAATGCATTGTAATTTTTCAAATTCATTCACTTTTGTTTTGCATAACAAGCTTTTATCATCCTGTCCATCCCATTTATTGCATGGTATTTGTCAAATGATCCATGGCGCTGAACACAAATACCCTTCATAATCAATTTACCTGCTGAAATAGCCACTGTCTGTCAGTGCTGTGGTGGTTTTATGGATGCTGGCTTCAACTGATATACTTTGTGGCTAGAAAATGAAATGACGAACGTTTTCATATACAGTTCCAATAAAATTCTCAAAATAGCTAGATGTAACAGATATACTAAGTTAAATCGGTTTTTTTTTCCAGTTTGCAATAAACCATATTAACTTGTTCCTTTTTAAAAGTGTGGACACTTACACAGCACCACCTGATCAATAATATATACTGGTTACTATATGAAGAAAAGCTTTGCTATAAGACTCATCTTTATACAGCTAAACAGTATCAGCTGAACTATTTTTGAAGCGATTGGTGCCTCTTTATCACATGCATTTCACTAGAAGTTAATCCTACAGCTCAGAGAAGCAAAGTTGCAAAATGGCATTATCGGAGGTACACAAAATGTATTAACTTATAAGTCACAAAAACAGGCGCTGCTAAGAAAGATAAATGCTGCTGTTTTTTTTTTACTTTAGAATCGTGCCGTTCAATTCTTTGAGTTCTATCTTGTTCAGCAGTTTTGTTTGTATCTGCAGACACTCGATAGTTCCGTGCTTTAGTGATGTGGTCAATGCTGCCAGCTATTGCAAACACAGAGCAACTGTTTGACTCAAAACAATGTTTGTGTTTGTACTTCTATTCTCTGTGTATGTTAGAATCCCAGACTGCATTTCAATCACATTTAGAATGACAGTCTTGTTTTAGCTGCTGGTGACTTAAATTGGGAACAGTCTGATGACAGGGTCAAGATTTGATGTTAAGATATAGAATCACTTGTGCATCCGTGCAGGAGCGTGGCTGTTATCTTTTCTCCACTGGCTTTAATAACTTAGTTTTATAATTGCTTTAACAATGATAGACAGTGAAACTAATACTGAGCTACAATCATAAGCATCTGACACACACACAGATCCGAGATTGTTTACATTGTAAAAACACACAGCACACACTCAAATCAGTCCACAGTAGGTTATATTAAATGAGGCATTATGCATATGGCTTGCATTCATTTAATGAGCTTCTGTGTAAGCTTGAATTGGCCTATGCAAAGCTGCAAAACCTTCAGTTTTCATGACCGCTTATCTTTTAG
The DNA here is from genome assembly GCA_030684275.1 of Acipenser oxyrinchus oxyrinchus. Classification (NCBI taxonomy): domain Eukaryota; kingdom Metazoa; phylum Chordata; class Actinopteri; order Acipenseriformes; family Acipenseridae; genus Acipenser; species Acipenser oxyrinchus. The sequence continues at coordinate 11,303,400 of CM060274.1, read as the reverse complement.
GAGAATAGCGCTATCCTCTCTCCTCCGTTATTGAAATCTCTGTATCTCACGGAGATCTCTATAATTCCCAGCCAATACATTTGCAGTTGCTTTTTCAAAAGCATGCTGCGCTGGCAGCCGACCTGCAGAAAGCAGAGAGAACACATCCAGATTACAATACACAGTCAGCTAGGTTTACCTCAGAGGTGATGGTGTTGGCAATCCTGCCTACAATCAATTCTGACTGTGAAACACAAAATAAAGGAACACTTGGAAGCAGAAATCTGAATGGAGAGTCAGAGAAATGCATTATTTTCTTTATTTTTTTTTTTAAATTGTGCGTGGGAATTTACTGTTGATTAAAAAGTTGAGACAATTTCACTGGCTATAATCATATGCATGTGTACAGCTTGAAAGACTAGCCTGCTTATTCACCCTGCCCCTGGAGAAGTGGAGTTTTAACCCCCCCAACAAAATGTGTGGATTTCCAGTACAGTAGCTCTTGTGAAAGGTAATACAACAGGCAGTGGTCAGGTTGCAGGAGATAGTGAAGCTGCCCTGCACAGTAACACTCAATAATCTGCATCTGAAAGATGCCGGGCGGCCCTGTGCTTCTCTCAAACTTTCAATGAAGCTGAATTGTGTCAAGTCGTTTGGGTTTATCATGTGGACTCGCGTATCTGAGGATTAGGCATTAACCCAATATGGCACTTAGCCCCCATTCAAGGACAGGAAGCAACAACTAGTTCATTTGTAATTCATACTGTAGTAAAAGCAGGCAGTATTGCAGTATTAAAGTAAGGCTTCCATGAACAGTATGTGTATGCATGTGTGTCTGTGTGAACGTTTGTCTGTGCGTACGTGTTTGTGTGTGCGTGCTCTGTGGCTTCTGAAGAGGGACAATGCAAGCAAAGGACAGAAGATTCATGTTAAAGAGGCTTAGAAGCAGGGAGCCTTGAGACAATGTTAGAGAAACAGAGAGAGGAGCATGACAGAGAAAGCAATGGGAGCCAAATTGATCCAGCCCACAGTGATCAGGGCACAAGATTGTGTAATTTAAAAGACAACCAGTGTATAAAGGGAATTTGCACAGAATTGGAAGACTTGCTGTGGGAGCTCCTATGATTAACTACCTGCTGAGATGTTGGTACATTTGTAACTCGCAGGGCTTTCAGGTTTCATTTAATTAGGCCTTTTAGCTGTTTTGCCCCATTTAGCTTTTTTCCGTTTTATTTAGGTCTGCCGCCCACCTGTTTGAATGGAAAGTGTTTGTGACAGCCTCTGACTTCTGAAACGTAACAGCCTCCATTAAATCTACAACTACCTGGGTCCCATGACCTCCTGGGTCAACAAAATACCACAGCACAGCATAAACTACCAGTGCTGCACACCCAAGATGGGATTTTAATTCTGCTCAAAGTGGGGTGTCACTGATAAATTGGTACTGTATTTAACACAGGAAAATCTCATGTCAACATTTTTAATGTTTAACGACAGTAAGGGGACTAGTATCTAATTTCTGAACCACAAAAAAAAAAAAAACTCGCTGTTTTAGCTTGCTAGTTTACCCATTTCTATATATTTTGTATATAATGCACCTAGTTTTTAAATAACACATAATATCCCTCCAATATAAAACCAGATGTTTAAGAACATTTTAAACACATCTTTATTTAAGGTTTATTTAAATTTGTTTGAGACTATAACCCAGATGCACCAGAACAGTTACAAAGAGCGATGTTTACAGTGTATAACCACTAAAATGTTTTAAAATTAGTTGCATATCGATTACAGAAAAAATGACTTGAATCAGCTTTAAAAGGGGAAGTTTTAAAGGGAAAGTTCTTCTTTAAGTTGACAAAAGCAGTTAAACTGTACAGAAACTATTCCCAGCTGCAAACACTGAATGAAGCCCCCAGTAGGAACCTGCTGGATGAGTTTAGCTGGCCATTTCCTCAGGGCTCGCAGAGTGATTTCTGTCACAGATGTGTATTTTCTATTATTGTTAATTACCCCCTCCTCGCCATCCTCAGAAGATGTATCAGAAATAAATAGAGAAGATTCCTGGCCTAACTGGATGATTTCCCAATAGCAAAACTAAGATTTAAAAAACGGGATCGTGGAGCTTGTCTGACAGGCCCTGTCAGGGTCTGTTTAAACAGAGTAGTGGGAGGATGGGCCTGGCCAATCGTCTCCTCACTCAATGCTATGCCCTGCAGGATGGGGCAACACGCCTGTCTAAAACATGTGGCGCATCATCAGCTCTGAACACTACCAGCACTAAAGACAGGCTGACAGGCATACACAGACCGACACCCACAGGAAGCTGGACTTTAATTAGGGATGCTTTCATTCGTTCCATTTCTGGATGCAGATGGTCCAATTAAGGATTTTAAATGCCTTTGAAGTACAAATTAATTCAACAAAAATTCAACAAAATACAATTACTATAGGATTTCTGTGAAAAATCAAAAGAAAAAAAAAACAACAACATCTACCATTGACTATGGTCTGAAATGCACTAGTCCTAAAAAAAATGGTTTTAGACAAGCTTATTTATCAATGTGGTGTATATTCAAGGAGAGATCCTCATCACTGGCTTTAGTCTAGTTTCTTTTATATTTTGATTTAGAAGTTATGGAGGATATTATTTTAGATAATTAAATTGAAAGGTCCTAGACGAAGCTAACAATGAAGCCAATGTGAAAGAAGCCTCTTCTGCAATAAACACTCTAAAAGATCGACACGTGAAATAGCCAGTCAGCACTCCACTGACTCCCTCTCACTTCCCTGCCTTTGTCTCAAATTGATTGAAGACATCGCCAGCTTTAGTCTATGTCTGGAAACTTATGAAAAAAAAACAAATGGAACTTCCATCAAATGTGAATCGAATCAGGTTTTTCATTTGCAGTATGCACAAAAGGCATAGTTAAATTATAATGTGGGTTTGGTTTTGTTTGCGAGTCCTTTACAACATGAGCCTATGGAGATCGTGTAATAGCTCATCTCGTCTGGTAGATACAGTACAACATTAACCTCTATCTACATTTGAATATAACTCTTCAGCTCCAAATATTGGATAGCGGTAACTTAAATTAAACTGAAACATAAGGTGGAAAAGTTGTCAAGAGGTTTAAGGCATAAAAGACAAGTGGAATCAGCAAGCTGCACTGCATCGCCCCCTTGGTGCTTTTGAAATTCTGCAGGGCCTCTGTGTCGGGCACAGTACTTTTTGAAGACAAGCTTTTTTCCTAGACATTTTTGACATGGATGCAGTAAATCAATAGTGGTGTCAGATTAAAGAAAGGATGGGGCCAGGGGCTGTGGTGTGTTCTGCCAGCGACAAGCTCCCTCGACTGCCTCCGTGCAGTCTGCACGCTCGCTCACCTGACACAGCAGACAGCACAACACCAACGTGTGCCAGTGTGGGAAACGCAAGCAGCACCTGACCACTCCAGAATGACTAACTAGGAATGAAGGGCTTTGAAGGGATGAATAAAGTTCATTGCTACTTTACTATAATACTGAACTTCATAACCGATTCCGACTGAATACCCACAGGAACACCACCTGAATATCTTCCTCTGAGTTTAATTTAATTACCTGAACTCATTCCATGATCCTTTGCAACAAATGATGATGATGGAATGAATACGGGTAGTTAAATCTGCACGAATTAACAGGGCTGAACTCAGAGGAAGTGCATACGATATTCAGGTGTTCATCCTGTGGCATTCAGCGGGAATTCATTCTACAGTTGTTACGCTCATTTTGCCATCTGAGAGCAAGAACATTAACAAAAATATAGTTTAAAGGTTAAACACCGAAACAGAAATCCACCATCAAATGGCTCTTCTGGTTTTTCTGGGGTGGAATGTTCTAGCTACAATGTGCCCTCAAAGAGCTAAATCAAAAAATGTGATCTACATTGTCATGTGAAAAAAAAAACATAGCTATCTATTCGAGAAAGTGGACCATTTTAATGCAATAATTTCTTAAGCAGTACTGGGTAGGACTGATGCAATTAAAAGAAAAAGAAATGTGATTTGTAAGTCAAAACTGGCTGTTACAACCGAGATAAATGCATGTCTATGAAAAAAAATAAAATAAAAACATCGATCCAAAAGTGGGTTTACCCGCTTCTCTTTCACTTATTAATCACTCCTGACATCTCCAAGGAGCAGTCGGTAATGAACCCCCTGACTTGGTGATTGAAGCAGTACAGCCCCAGTGGCTGATGGGAGTGTGTTACTTTAGTACTGCATCTCTATTGGACCCTCATTTTTAACCCTTTAAGGTACAAGGGACATACGTGTCCCACAAATAAAAACAATGCTAGCTTTTTTATTTTTGCAATGAGGTGCACGACACAGGGTTTAAAATCTACTGACAGGTTGGATCTGGTCAAATCCTCATGACACCTGAGTCACTCTCAAATGCATTTTAAGAAGAAGCCATTTAAACAACCGCTCAATTCCATGTGTACCTCACGGGTTTAAGAAGGATCCCTCACAATGCCCCGTCAATAGGAGAAAGAAATGTGCTAGATATAGGAGGTGAAAGATACAGTACATAGATATAACTACTGTATGCTGTATACTACTGTATGTAGCTAGGTAGCACATATACATTTAATAAAACCCAAATATAAAATTATATTAAAACACATTTTTTGTCTGAAATTCTAAAAGGCATCGATGTGCAGCGACAACACTAAGCAAAGCACAGTCCAGATCCTGAGGATTTCTTTTTTGCCCCTCGTTGTAAACCTGACCTTGCTCGGCTCTCTGAGAAAAAATGAGAACAGAGCAGTCATGGAGAAGAAAAATTTGAATCACAGGAAAATAAACCCGATTCCTGCAGGGCCTGACCTAGAAGAAAGTGCTGAGAACAGCATTCCTTGTCAATGTGAACTTCAATTCCCCGAAAACATCCCAAAGCAGCTGAAGCATCAGGAACATCTGCAAACTTCACTGCATCCATCTATCTGCTGTACAGGATAGACAACACATGTACAAACGCCTGCAATACGGAAAACACACACATGCAGGAATGTGCTGCCTCTCACAAGCAAATATTATCCCTGACATGCATTCTGTAATATATAAAAGCATCCTCTGCTTGCTGCACCTACACTTTCAGTCACAATGGGCATGATTGCAGATCTGACAGACTTTAATTGAGGGTTATGGTTTGGCTGGCCCTCCATATCCAGTACTGCACAAATGAATAATGCTTCATGAGAGACAGCGATGACTTCAGACTATCTTCTGCATGCGTGCGTCTATTTATATCTGTATGTGGCATGTAGTGCACTGCAATTCTTTAACGCAGTACAAATCCAGTAGTACTGCATATGCATAATGGCTATTAGGGAGCTTAGGTATTCTTTATACCCAGTTGATGATGTCATAGAAAACTGAATATTCATGACTGTAATAAAAGAAGCCAGTCAAACAGGATTACAATAGGAGTAATGTGTTTGAAGGACTTGAGAAAGGGTGAAATAGTGTCAGGAGAATTTTGAATTGACTGCAGTGTGGAGCAGGTTGTGTAGAAGCATTGAATCCTGGTGTTGCACCAAATATCATTTCTTCTGTTCCAGCAATACACAACACAACATTTCCCTACGATTTTCTCGAGTCCTATTTGCGGATCACAAATGCTTGAGGGTTTTATAGGAGATGCACTTTTGCTTTCATTGCAGTCTGTCCTAATTGCAAGCAAAGCCGAATGCCAAAAACAAATCTGCACTGTCTAGGAGCACATACATGTGCATTATTAATGGGATCAATATAGTAAGAACCACATTTAAGAATCTTTCTTTTTTTAATTATTCAGATGTAATTTAATAAACACGAAACTCTTGGCAAGCAGAGCTTAACAGGGATAATTACAGCAAAGTGGTGTGCATGAGATAGCTACAGCTAATATATCAGAATTAATGCACCACTCTGATTGCCAAAGGAACAGACACTCGTTCCACATTAGGCAAAGGTCTGATATCGAGAAATTGATAAAGCCAACCTTAGCTTGTTTAGGTGAATGCTAATGCATCATTAAAAGACAGTTCATCATTTAAAACAATGGTTAGTTCTGCTGAACAACCGTCGAAGCGTGCGCTCTGCACCTCTTAATTCAGAGCTCTCAGTAAAAAGGCCTTGTTTATTTGTAGCATTTCTCATCCTTCTGAGCAGCTCGCATACAATTATTATTTAGAAATTAATGAAAACTATGAACTCGTTAAAGTGCAAAGCTACCTGGAAGTGTGTCTTGCAAGCCATACTTATTTAACCTAGTGTAGTATCAGAAATCCATTTTAAAAATAAAAATACACATTTACTATAATGTGTTTTTTCAAAACTGCAAATTTGAGACCAATACAGCGAATGGAAGAATGCAACAATTTGTGAAGTCATTTGTGAAGTAAGTTACTTCTTGGAATATTTGTATGGGGATTGTATACAGCCAGTTTTACTCTAAAAGCCTGAGGGTTTTAGACATGTCATGGTGCAGTAGTTGGCAGATATGCTAATTTCTCAAATTGCACCGTTGCAGACAGTCTAAACAATACAGGAATAAACAATACAAGTCCTGCACACAGACAGGGATTACTGATTCCAAGCATACATGTGTGTAATCTCTCAACCAGATTCTCAGTTGCAGGCTGGAGGATATATACAATCATTTCATACCGTTCTGTCATCACAAAGCTCTCCAGAAGAAGAGAATGCAGGGGACCAGGGTTACTGTAGCATCAACAGTCCACAAAATATCTGATGCAACTGCAGGACTGTACAATACAATACAATACAATACAAGACAATACCGCACAAACACTTTGATTGCACCCTTTGTGTTGGCATTTTTTAATGGTTGTTGTTGACAGTATAATTGTAAATCCCACACAGTCTTCTAGAACCATGAAAAATAGTGCTCATTTAATCACAATAATACATCTACTGTACTTTATTAATTACTGACGCTATAGTGACAAAAAGAAAAAAAAAACATCCATACTATTGCCTAAAACTTTAATCAGTGTTGGGTACATTTTAATTCATAGGCATTTGTTATATTGAGGGGGGAAACAGCATTCAGAAAGAGGATTTTGTTGCAGCATTGGGTTACTGACAGTGAATTTCACTCATGACTTGCTAAGCACAGTCATGACATCAAATCGTGAGTCAGGGTGTGTAAGCTGGCAAAGCAGCACGCAAAAACCAGGGAAAAGAAAAGCAAGAACTAGGAAGGATTCCTCATAGAGCTTTAAAAGAATGCTTTTAGGGAATGCAGCGCAATGATTGATGGTTCTTAAGCTGAATGTTGCCAAGGTTTTGCAGGCATTAGCAGGCAAAATCCCCAGAGAGTATTCCAACCGAAATCAGTGAAACAAATGATTTACAGTACAATACATTGGCAGCGACACTGAAGATCTCTGTAGGGATAAGCACGCCATCTCTCAGACTAGGCCCCCCTCCTCCGAACCTGACAGAGCAGAAGGGGATCTTGAAAGACCTCCTGAAAGAGCTGCTCATGACCTTCGACAAGCTGAGCTGTCAAGGGGTGGTTAGTGACTACCGAAAAATCAAGCACTAGAAACTCACCAGATTTGTGTCTCATCATCATCATCATCATCACCATCATCATCATCATTTTCCACCATAAAGGGTTTCTACACAAGTTTACCATGGAGTAATTTTGAAGTTTCACATGGTTATATTATAAATTCGCCATATTGTACCATGGTTTGCCATGTTTTTAAATATGGTCTTTTCATGCTTTATTATACTTTGCTCTGCTTTTAATATACAGGCGGTCACATTTCTAAGGGGCGACCTTGCAGTTGCATTTCACATAGCTTGCTTTGGAAAAGGATTCTGATTTCGTCTGTACTTATAAAAATGTCTGCTGGAAGAAAAGAACCACCAAGGAAGTGAAGAACATAATAAATCTCTCCAAAGGATAAATCAACCTTGATTTGTGTGAAGTGTTCTAATTGGGATCTTGAGTTGCACAGCAAAGAAGGCATGAGGGAAACAAATAGATGCAGACCAGTATGGGGATGTCTATGCTCGAAAGCCTTCTGCATGAAAAGTCAACCAGCACACTAATATGGAAAAATGTGGCAATTAAGCTAATAAAGGGCAGATGAACTGATTTTAAAACCTAGGGACCTACTGTTTTAATGCATACATTAACCACCAAAACAAGTATATAAACACCACCCTCCAACAATTACTGGGACATCAATACTGTCTCAATATATTGGTGGTGGTGAGTCAATCTGTAGGGGTTAGTCAGCGCTGGTCTGGCCTCATAGGGCAGATTGCCAGCACAGTATTCAGCATGTAGAAGTGATTCTCTCCACAGTCTGGAGCAGAAGTGGTTTAAATGTATTGTACTATCGTTCTAGTTTTTTTTTTCTCTTCTTTGCTGGTGAAAGGATTTCGGCCAGCACAAACAGATGGCACTGCCATGTCTTGTTAATGAGAACATTGTCACGGTCTTAAAACAAAACAAAACAAAACAAAAAAAAACAACCTGCAGTCATATGTTCACTAGCATCGAAGGAAATAGTCTACAGTATTGCAAAATGTGAGAACAATTAGTCGGCACTATCTGCATAAATAAAGCATGGAAGGTGCATTTTCAGAAAGTTCCTGGAGCTTAATTCGTTAATTTTATTACAAAGGCAATACATTATGTTTATAAAGAAGCCTGCTTTCTGTGGAACCATGCCTATAACCCTGTATGGACAGTTCTGTGCTGGCTCTAGGAAGGGGGGAGCAGTCACTGACTGTGGACTTGTGAAGGGGCTACACCATTCTCTAGCACCAGCTTCCACTGCTGTGGTGCTGTCCATTGATTTCACTGGGAATACATTTATTTCAACAAAGTACATTTATCTCCACAAAGAATATATGCCAACCGTAGCCTTTGGGTTTGCACAATCATTTAGACTTCTTTTAAATAACTTCTAAACTAAGGATAGAAACCCTGTGACATGAAGAACTTCAGCAGTGTGCAGCAGTGGCTAGGGCTCTGGACTCTTGACCAGAGGGTCGTGGGTTCAATCCCAGGTGGGGGACACTGCTGCTGTACCCTTGAGCAAGGTACTTTACCTACATTGCTCCAGTAGAAACCCAACTGTATAAATGGGTAATTGTATGTAAAAATAATGTGCAAAAAAGTATGTAATTGTATGTAAAATTAATGTGATATCTTGTAACAATTGTAAGTCACCCTGGATAAGGTGGTCTGCTAAGAAGTAAATAAGTTCTGAAAACTTCAGATTTTTACTCCCTGCCCCCACTAGCCACACAAACAAGGAATAAAAACCCTCAAATCTGAAACATCCTGGAGTCATCAACATATGCAGGTTGAAGGACATACGTCAGTTCAGAAACAAAACTGTACACTTTTCTTGCTTCAGTTAAATAGCATTTTGGACACTTAGTTTAACAGCACAGTAGTTTCCCAGGTTAAGGCAAGGCAATTCATCTTTTATTATCAATAGAGCATTGTAATAAATGTACATTAGTGTGGGCTATACTAACTAAAGTACAAAATCATTACCTAAATGAACATTTCATACAGTACTTTACAGTGGAAATGCTTTAAGAACTGATCACCTTTTAGCAGTTAAATTCCACTTATTTAAAATAATAAGTAAATTACTAGTACATCCAAAAATACATCATCTGACAAGTAACCCTCTAAAGAGCTGGGAATGATTCATTCCAATTGTTTGAGGGATACTTTTAATCTCACTCCTGTAAGAATCAAATCATGAAAGGAATAGTCATCTCACACATTTTAAAGTATGATGCAGGCTAGTCCCACTCCCATTAAGCACTGGAAGAGACTGATCATTCATAGCCCTCACTGTTTTCTTAGACAGCTCTCCAGCCTCAATGCTGGTGTGCTGCATTGACCATAATATTTTTGTAGGAAACATGAGGTCCCTAATTACACGAAGAGTCAAAAACAGAGCAAGAGCAAAAGCAGGTGCATCATTAACAGACTGTTTCCGCCATTAGCTCTCTGCACTCTTCAGGTATAATGGGAGCCTTAATGATGCAGACAGTGATGGTCCTTTCACTCCCCTGTACCAGGCAGCTCCACAAGCCCAATGTAAATTGCAGAGTGACGCATTGCACCTATAGCAACAACACGTTGTGCTGGAATTTAAGATCCCAGCTTTAAGCCGAATATTGTGTTGGATACGTTTGACACTTAGCCATGGCCTTTGAGGAATAACAGCTTGGAGATGGTCCTGTAACAGAGTGCACAGAGGCCCCAGGGCACATTGCTGTCAGAGAGAGAGGGAGAGACACTAAATAATAAAAATAAATGTTGCTATGTCAGCAACTTAGGTCCCTGAATACTGCTACACCAGCACAAGCCTCTAGCCGATTAAAATTAGTAGTAGATAAAGTCAGGAAATAGGTTAGCAAAATCCAGAGACCTAATTTACCATGCAGTTGGGTTTATTATACATTTTACAAAGTGCAGTTGAAGCTTTGCTGAAAAGGCTGGATTTACTTTATTTTAAAATATTTTTTTTTTCAGTCCTCTGGGGATCTCTGAACTAGCAGGTAATTCAACACCACCAGTGACAAAGTCCATGGGGATTCATTAGAGAGGATCAATGAGGACTGGCCTGATGCACTGGTGAAGAAGCTCTAGGTCTGCTTCCACAATGCATGCTGACAGATCTGAAGGACCATGGAGATCTGTGCCAGGGAGCCACAAACATGTGTTGGATTCGTGACCACCACACACCAAACCATCACTGCAATGGGACTCGAAGGACTAATGTGATCTATGAGACAACTCATTCAATATACGGTAGAAAATTTAGTATGGGAATCAGCATTCTCAATACAGACTTCTCAATAAGGGCTCTCAGAGCTAACAAATCCAACATATGGATAAATTGTGATCTTACATCCTATACAAAAAGAAAAAAAAAAAACTTCTACCACAGGGATCTAAGAGCCCCTTATAAAAAGAATATATGTAAGGAATAAACCATGACAGGATGTGCGTGTCCCATGATATATACCACGTCTGGGGTGTGATTAACAACCCCAGAAGTGGTATATATCCTCGGAACCACATGGCCTGAAGTGGTTTATACCGCTTATAACACTTTTGGGGTAAGAAATTGTATATATATATATATATATACACACACACACACACACACACACACACACACACAGTAATGTGATGCTGTTTAACCAATCAGAAGTTGTTATTTTTCCAAGCTGGATTATTTATATATATATATATCACAATCATCTTTCTTTCAATAGGAAATAATTTACACAGCTTTTTTTTTTCTTTTACTTTTTGCCTTGTCAAAACAAAACAGGATAAATATCTCTAATTAAAACAAAGCCAGTGAACAAATGGTCATGTTTAGCAATTGCAGAAGCAATTTTAAGCAGCAAGTACTTTGCAAACAAACTCATTTATTTTTGACTTTACAGGGCTGTGATTCATGTTTCCCCGTACTATTTTTATGAGTCACAAACACAGCAGAGAGGAGGGTTGATAACTCAGAGCCCCATCGCATTAAACACAACTTTAAGCGGTATATCACGCTGTGACAAAATGCACCCCTGCTTTGGAAAACTATAGATCATACTCCCTGGGGCTGTACCAAACTGTCAGAATATCATTTAAACTACCAGGATATCATGAACAGTAATTAAACAGGCATCTCACTGACCCACAAAGAGCAATTTTGTAGCAATATTCAGTAGAATTGCTAGGTTTCATTCTGTGTCATAATATCATTGCTTCTATAATAGCAATTGAAGGACACAAATGGAAAAAAAACCCTCTTTTGTTGGCTAAACAAAACAGCAAATCATTCTTTTCATTTTTGCAATTAGAAAAGCAGGAGCATTTCATCCCTGTAGTGCCAAAATAAATCAGATTTGTTCATAGCGTTTACTACACAGTGTTATCAGAAGAAAGATAAGGCGTTTGGGAAAAACAAAACAAAACAAAAAAACATCTAAATTAGTTTTTCTTCATTATCTGAAATTCTCATTAAAACAACCTGTTTCTGAAGCAACTTCAAAATCAGGTTAATAATAGACTGGAGTGCTGTTAGAACATGCTTCCTCCCAATACTATCCTTGTTTCAAATGACAGCAATAATGCACCACTTCAGCCAAGTCCTGCTGTTATTTTCTATTTGCTTTGTATTTCCCTAGCCACTCTTCAGACACCAGAGGATTGTTTCCTGCGTTGACTGCTTATTTTTTACTTTGGGTCTGTTTTTTTAGGGAACACTGTCTGTCCTTTCTCTGTAAGCAAACGAGACTCAGTGTTCAAAAAGGCTAAAACACTGCTATTCTGGCTGAGGAGAACAGCTATTCATAGTGGCAGCTCTGGTCAGGGAACAGGCTTGCCAGTCTTAGAAGCTGAAATCTAGCTACAGACAACGCCTTCAGCTCTACATTACTGTTGCTGCCTTTTTTGTGTATTCGATTTCATATTATGTCATGCTTATATTCTGGTCTTAAAGAGCACCGCAGCAAAAGTCCATGGTTAAAAAAGTTCGATTTCTTACATACCCTGGGTGGTCATCATGGATCTGCTTTATCAATAGATTTGACCCTGGCCCTTGTGGTTACAGCCTCTTTCGTTCAGCCACAGAAATGTTGTCTTCTCGGACGTGAAGTGGATGCAATTAAAACGCAAGGTCAGCGAGGGACACGAAGCAGCAGCCGTGATTAATACTCCTTTCCTTTAAAAAGGCACTTTTATCAGCCTGTAATGATATAAAAAGCACTCCTCTGGAAATCGCACCTCTCTGATGGATAATATGTCAAGGTGTTCCTTTTGGAGCTGCAGAAAGGCCACAGCCCGCTGCCCTAGCTTCTTGGCCACTTGCTGTGATGTTGACTGCATAACTGCTGGCTGAGGGCTCTTTGCTGTGAGTCCTGGAAGGGTCCTGCTGGCAGGCTTGTGATAGCACTCTGAGATTAACCTGTGTCGGCCAAAGGGAGATGTTTATTTGTGAATGGGCCAAGGAAAAGTGTGTGGAAAGAGCAGCTGTTATTTAATTTGTTTTTTTTTCAGCCTGCTTTTCTACAGCAGGGCTGGTCGGACAACTTTACAGAAGAAAACTTTAGGTTTGCAAATTTACAAAAGAGTTCACTGATAGACAGTACTGTAATTGCATACCTATCTCCCAGATGAAGAGGAAACTAATTGTGAAGATACAGTTTGTAAACAGGTTTTCCAACAATGTTAAGAGATTGTCAGGTTTCCTAAATTCCTATTTCACTTAGAAATTAAAACAAAAAAGCTTTTCTACTGAATACTACTACTATACCAGTTTAGAATATGATCTGACACACAAACAAAATTCAGAAACTGAATATATGACAGAACATAATGTCTTCATCAGTGTTTAGTGTCATTATAGTTTTACCTTAGGTTTTATAATTGAGTGTTTAAATATATAGATACAGTACAGGAATGAACAGACAGACATTTCTGCATACAGTGTAATAGAACTCTTGACAGAAGTGCACAGTAAAATAAGGCTGAGCCTTGGAATCAAAAGGTGAACCTTGGCCTTGAGGGTTTCTTTGTTACATTTTAAAGGGCACAGACAGAACACAATTATACACAAGACATCCACATATTTAAATTGAGGATTTAAAACATGGCTGAAAGGCAGTAATCATGTCAATGACAGTGTTAGGCTTCCCGTTTTCTTTACAGTAATGGATTTTAATAAGAATCAAAAGACGACATGTTGGCCTTCCCACATTATATCCTCTTGTCATTCTAGAATGTTCATTTCTGTGGATAATGCTTCCCAATGATAACAAGCTGATCTCAGTATGGTACCTCACTGGCACACAGACAGATGAGGTACTGTTGAATGGGAATATTTCACAGTCAATTAAAACCACATACCGCACCAGAATGAACAGACCTGGGAAGCTTTTACAGCATTGACTGTGTTTATCAAGAAAACTTTATAACGGTGGAAACCCACATTTATTTGGCTTGAAATATTTATGGATGAATTTACACAGGGCAGTAGTTGAGAAAGTGTAGGTCAGCTGTTCTTCAACAAAATATGACACCTTCAAGAACGTCCAGTATTTATTTAAGCAATACAGATACAGCTCTTAAATGAATAAAATGTGAACAAACTGATTAAAAGTGAAAAAGAAACAAGTGTGTCAAGACTCTATCCATGTGGCGTATTTCCTGTGGTTTGAAGTCCAAATGAATTGTGAGCAGATCTTGGCCAGAACATTGAACCATATTCTATACAGCTCATGGTAAAGAATAAAAAAGATGATGAGATAATCTAGCAGAGCACAAAATGACACGGACTGTTGCCTCAAAGCTTGATCCTCTGCAATCTAGATCCTCTGCAACTTCCCACTGAATAGGTCTACTTCTGCCTTGCCTGCAGCCACAGAACATTAGATTGTCATCTCATCAAATCTGTGCAGCTGAGCATGGACGCACCTGGCCAGCTCTCTGCAGTTCGAAGTGCCTTTGGTGACACAAAGGGGTCTATTTTAATGAATTCCGCTGCTATAAAACTCCTAATCCTGCCTTATTCCGGTGTCTTGTTTCTTGCGTACTGGAATTCAGGGGGTCAATGCATCTCCCCTGGGAGAAAACAGCAGCAGGAATAATATTGAGTAAAAAGGACCACAATATGTTCAATCTTCTACTGTATTAGATCTTAGACATAGATGCGAGTAAACAGGCTGAGAGGTGTAGCCCTATGCTTGGTTTAATATATGTAGAACATTATTGGCCTTAAATACCTGTAGGTAGTTGGCTGCAAAATGCTATAAAAATAACAAACACCATTAGGACAGTTTGCAGTGCTAACATCCACACATAATAAACACAAAAGCTCGCAAACTAACATCTTCAAAGTTGTTTGGGGTTCTTTGTAAAAGATTTCATTCGGCTGGGTTAGCTCCATGCTCCAAGCCCTCCTCCCCACCTTCTACCCCGTAAACGTTGTCGTTAATTTTACCTCACTGTATTTCGATTAGCCAAACCAGAGCAACTGTACCGCCTGCAATATTATATGTAATAAGTGAATAAGCAAATACATAAGCTCCCCTGAAACCAGACTGGAATCATTCAAAGAGCCCAGCAGCATGTACAGTATTGCCTAGAGCTACCTTAATGAAAAATATTGCAGCACACTCGCTGCTAATCCTGAACACAGCTGGAGGGACACTATCATTCTTTTAAAGTAAACTCTGTAGAAAGCCATTAAAAAAATGCAGATCTATTTTGATTTAGATTAAAATGCTGTGCATGTTACTAACTGCAAGTTAGAATCTGAAATAGAATTTGTTACCCAGAACCATTAAGTTGCCCAGCACCATTTTTGTTCTAACTTAATCAGATTTTTACAGCAAGTCAGACAGCATGCTGTTTGTCTGCCAGGTTCCTGCTTGGTGGAAAACTAATGGAGTTACAATGAAGCTTCTTTATTTATATATATATATTTTTATAAAGCTTATTCAATAAAAACACATGTTCACTATCCCAGAACACTGATCCCAATGATGGAGCAAATTCAAAAAATATACAGTAAAGGGTAAATTATTCATACGTGATGAAATCTTAAGAATTCACAATGAGAAGAATTTCCTACTTCCCCATTGTTGAAGTTTAATATTCCAGTTTAAGGCACATGTAATATAAATATGAATGTAATTTAAGAGTAAAATGAAAATATGAAACAGATGTAATAACAGAAAGTGCAGTTATATTATACCTTTTTTTCTTTTACCTAACTACAAAACACATTAAATTAATCACGTCCTGCCTTTACAAATATGGCTGAGTGTCTTAAAGAATTTCCTTTGCGTTAAACTGTACAGCTTTCTATCAAGCGTTTCATTTTCTGTAGCGCTCTCTTACTGGGTTTGAACTTACCTGGATAATTCTGTTGTTTGTCTGTGGTTCCTGATTCTAGCAAAACACGTCACACTGAGACCTTACAACTGGTAGTCTCTCTTATAATATAGGTATGGATCAATAAAAACAAAAGCCTGCAGGTTATTATAATGCTTTCCCCTTGGTCCAGTCCAGAATCATGCCAGTAACAGTTATATGTAGAGAGGTCATCTTATTTTGTGGAGGAAATATTGAATGTAAATCGTGTTGCCGTGTCTGTCAGCAGTACAATACCAGAGCAGTGCAGCCTTGGAGATACAGATGTTGCCTATCTCTATAACAGACATGCACACAGCATCACACCGCAAGCATGGGGATATCTTAAACCGATAAGAATCCGAACAATTCAATAAAAGGTATCACTCGGGTGTCACTGATAAATCTCCTTTGATGTATGAATGCAAGGGAACATTTTTGTTCGGTTCTATTAGCATTGGTATGCCTTATAGTAATCCTTTTTAGGATTTTCAGGATTTTCACGTCAACCGCCCCCTTCGGGTTTGTTCAGCTAATATCAGACAACAACTACAGCTTCTCAAATCCTCATTTCTAGAGTGCCTGTCCAGTTCTAAGCATCCCATCTTTCTAGAAACTCTTTCTTTTCAAACCCTACATCAAAGCCTGCCTCGCTGATGAAGCTGGGAGCAGTAGCAGCAAGGAAAGGAAGCCTCCTGGTTCTTAAAACAGCATAATCCTCTACTGAAGATGACATCTTCTTTTACTTGAGTTCAGGCTCCAGCTATCTCTGATTCATGATCCTACATCCCCTATTAAAAACCTAATCCAGCATTTGCACAATTGTCTGCAAGCAAAACCATCTATCGGCTGACGGGTGGACACCAAGACTTCCTCAAACAGAAAATAAAAATCAATCTGTGATCTGCCATATAATTACTATACTTGAAAAAAGAAGAAGAAGAACAAAAATAATCCATGTTCTGCACTAATGAATGTCATAATGACTTAGCTGCACTATACAGTATGCATGCTACTGCAGTGAATTAATTTGCATGAAATAAAAGAACATATTAATCACATTTGGATTCTTACACATAATTATTCTAATATTTAGTCTTAATAGTAGTAGCGGTAGTCCTTGTTTCAGTATTAGTATTAATATCAGTATTATGCTTGCTGTTGCTGGGTGATGACTAAGGGGCAGTGGAATGGTAAACTGCATTATATTATTATTATTATTTATTTATTCATTTAGCAGACGCCTTTATCCAAGGTGACTTACAGAGACTAGGGTGTGTGAACTATGCATCAGCTGCAGAGTCACTTACAAATACGACTCACCCGAAAGACGGAGCACAAGGAGGTTAAGTGACTTGCTCAGGGTCACACAATGAGTCAGTAGCTGAGGTGGGATTTGAACCGGGGACCTCCTGGTTACAAGCCCTTTTCTTTAACCACTGGACCACACAGCCTCCTATAAGCTCCTGCTAGTGTTTGTCTGATCGGACATTTCACAGGGAATTATGTCAGTAAGTGCTGGTAACGCTTTCAACCCTGTCACTAATATGAAAATGCAAAGGGTAAAAAAAAAAAAAAAAAAAAAGCGGGGAAACATTGCTAATGGTCATACATTTAAAAAGAGTTATTTTAATCTGTGTCTGACCACACATGTAGTGCACTCAGATGTATTAGCAGAAACCTTATTTGAGGTAAAATGCAAGTCAAGACCTCACCGAGCCACAATGCATGTATTATTATTTTGTTTATTTAGCAGACGCCTTTATCCAAGGCGACTTACAGAGACTAAGGTGTGTGAACTATGCATCAGCTTCAGAGTCACTTACAAATACGACTCACCCGAAAAACGGAGCACAGGGAGGTTAAGTGACTTGCTCAGGGTCACACAATGAGTCAGTAGCTGAGGTGGGATTTGAACCGGGGACCTCCTGGTTACAAGCCCTTTTCTTTAACCACTGGACCTCACAGCCTCCTATAAGAAATGTACAGCGTGTGTGCATACTTTATACAGAATGAGCATTATATTTTCAACTGATATGTTTTCTATACTGTTGTTTAGGTTTAATCCTCATAATCTGTAATATAAAAAAATAAATCACTGCAGTTTTAAAAGGGACTTGACAGATAGGGAGCCAGTAATCAACAAGGAAGGGCCAATTAACCCTTCAGAGTGAAACCGAATAAACAAAGGCTATACTTTGATTATGGAGTTATCTAACTATCCTCAGTATCCCTGGTAAATTGTCCACTCTGTAGCGTGCCATCAATGCCTTTTCATAGAGACAAAGGAGGCTGTAGACTTGTATGCACACACAGTAATGAAACGGTAGGGGAAGCTTTGTATTCTGTGTAACCACAGTCTAAAAAATAGCTGCAGCACAATAACCCCAGGATTCAATCAAAATCCCACTTTAAATATAATCTCGAGCCCTGATGAGATGGCGCTGGGAGGTTTATATCATGCAATGTATGTAATTACACGCAGAGCACAGCGAGTCTTTCTTCTCTATTTAATTGCAGCCTGCTATTTTGAAATGGCACTAGCTTTTCAAGTGCATCAAAACAATAAATCACAAAAGGCTTGAAAGAAAAAGAAAAATGCAGCATTACTGTAACCAGCTTGGGCAATGACGTTAATAAAACAGGGCAGACCTGCTTTGCTTGTTTATTCCATGTAGTTATATGGACGCAAAAGGACAGCAACCATATGAACATTTCTCGTTTTACAAGCAATATATCTTCCTGAAGCCTTGATGAGAGATCCACGGTAAAGTCACCTTTGTAACTCAGTTACCTACAGCCCACTTGCACACTTCTACGGGTCTTATTGAAGTTCTATAGAAATATTCAATCAGACTTTCATGTTAAGGGTTCATAGAAAGATAACACACGTTTTTGGCAGTACTGCTAACACACTGGTGTGTTGGGGTGGTGGTTATATTACAGCATGTCTGAATAGTTCCTTAAAAAATGGAAATGGCACCAGTCATAAAGCTGCACTGAATGTTTTCGTTGAATCTGACAATTTTGTTAGTGGACAACAGTAGATATCACTCCAGCTGCTAAAAAGGCTGACTTTTTTTATTTTTTTTATTGGGTTTGAAGGCAACCCAATAAATCAAAAATCTACACTAATCTTCAAAAAATAAATACATAGATACATTTATTTAGCCCCATCCAAAAGCTTTAAACATGCTTTTATGAGCGATAATAGTTGGCTGGTTTTCCAGAATGCTATTACTTTATAATCTCTCTCTGCCCAAGGCTTAATAGTGAATCAGATATTACTTGTATCTGACTGGGTGTCTCCACATTTTTTTCAGACAGCATTTGTCCTAGTTATTGATTTATGCATTCTTTTATTTATTTGCACAAAAAAAAACACATTACGCATAATACTTTAAATCATAGAAATACACCACATACATTACCATATGAAAATGACACTAATGAAGCCTGGTATGCAGAGTGATCATGGTGCAGACACGGGTGCTGAGGACACTGTAGGTTTTTATACCTCCTCCACCCTGTCAGCTAGGCTAGCTAAGACAAGACTGTGGTGGACCTCCACAGTGATCAAACTCCACAGTCCATGTCTTTGGTTTTCTGTATCTAGGACTGGTATCCATTTATTGTGTAGTACATGCACCTGCATACTGTAAATGACTTGGATCCTCTGAGGATATTTCTAATACGTGAGAATGGAAACTGTTACTCAGGAAAGTTTTGTTTGGTATGATTATTTTTATTTATCTTAGATACTGCATGCTGATAATAATAATAATAATAATAATAATAATAATAATAATAATAATAATAATAGGTCATAGCTAGATACAATCAAATAGGCGTTATCTCCTAATTATTCCCTATTAACTGATGGCAGCATTTAGTTTCATTTATTAAACAGAAAAAAAAACACTTTCCAATTGCTGACTGATGCGTCTCTGCAAATAACTTCAGAAAAAAAGATCAAATAAAACGTGTCTCCTTTTCCTTGCACCTTTATAAAATAATTCATCTTTCACACCCTACTTCATGCCATATGTTGCGAGCAAAGAAACTGAGGGATTTAGCTGCCAGTCTGTGGAGGCTGTCCAGGCCCCTTTCCAGCTTCTCTATGCATTAGCTCTGTAGTGACATTTCACTTTAGCTTCCGTCAGCAGTTATCTCTAGCGTATCCTTAAAGCACTGCTGTCTTCAGACAGGCAGCTCGTCCACTCCAAACAATATGCTCATTAATCTTCCCTTATCATACCCCCCCCCAACTTAACTCCTCTCAACCCGGCAAATTGAAATGACTGTTCTTATTCTTAATATTCATCAGGGATGGCAATAAGACTTGTATTGCATAGCAGTTTCACCCATTCCACGTTTTACTACAAAATTGAACTAGCCACCGCGTACAGCTAACAAGCTCAGCTTCTGTGTCTTATTAAACTCATAGTAAAACCACGAATAGATCAAACTGCTATGCGATGGGAGTCTCATTTCCATCCCTGTGCGTGACAGCACATGTTTTTTTTTTATTTAAAATGTTGGCCACATGATCACTTAGTAAAGTTTACACCAAATATCCACGTGATGTAAGCAATCCAATACAGGACTGAGCTGATGTGTGATTCAGGACTTGTGGGATTTTAGGTCTGAGGATCATTCACCCTGAACTTGAAAATCCAAGTTAACCCCACCACCCCACCCCCACCCCCCACACACACACCGTAGTCGTAAACAAGTAACATGATAATTCAGTTTTGTGATTAAGAGTCAAAAGAGTAAAAACAAAAACATTAGTGTTTTTTATTGGTATTTATCATAAGGTTTATACTTTGCTTTTGTTATTTATTACCTCTGGATTCTTTACATTACATTGATCTGTCTGTGATTAAATACATAACCTTTTCAGTAAATACAAAAATACATAAAATATGGTTTAATTACGATATACAATGGCAATTAAACCATATGTATGTGTGTGTATGTATATATAAGCTTTACATATTTAGCCGCCACGCAGTTATTTGTAACATTGAAAAACCTGAACCAAATTTGAGCACATTTTGTCTCTTTTTACTGATAATGCCGTTGTTTTGTAGCTTTAATGTGTATTAATAACGTTTGTTAATATTTATTATAGAGGGGGCGAAATTTGCCATAACATAACGGCTGTAAAATAATTCTGACCGTCACAAACAGGCTATTCAGGCTCAGAAATCCAGTGACTGTCTGGAAAAATTCTTTGTGAAAAACAAAAAGCAAAAAACCTATTTGCTTCATTAATTGCATTGACCACAGCGTTACTCATCGCCACAACTACTTGTCTTGGGTAAGATCAGACTAAAGTATTATGATGCAGCTACTAATTTTCTGGCTTGCAAGAGCCTTCGTAATTATGTGAGAAACAGGAATGTTGGTCACACTTAGTGCAGAATTAAACTATTGTGTCACTTAATTGCCTTGGTTATTTCTTTAAGAAGGTGCCTTTCCCCATTGTGTACACTACTGGTGGAGCAGCTGCTGAGTCTGTTTCATACATCTGAACACTTCACACTGCCACTCTTGTGAATTTCCAACTGAATTCCAGTTTTTAAAAAAGTGGACAGAGCTAGAAGAAACTGAAGAGTGGAGCGAGCAGGCATCCTATTTTGTTTGCTTCATTTTTTGGTTTGTTGATCGACTCACAACCTTGTAAATTCGTGTTGACCGAAATGCCGTTTGAGTGGTTTAGGATGAACACTATTTGCAGAGGATAAAACAGCGAATTCAAAGCTGTGCCGGTACTGTATATTCACAATTTGACCCATCAGACACAGAGTGACCCCTACAGCACCATGAGATGCTGCTGGAGTGCTGACATGGGGTGCACCAGCAGAAACAATCATTTCAGATTTGTTTCTTCTGGTAACTATCCCAGCTTGTTTTATAGGCTTCTCATCAGCAGCTCAAGGGCAGCCTTCATCACCTATTTCTTTCATCAATACCTCCTAGTCTGAAGTATTGTTTTGGAGGGTAATTGACAGCAAGAGGGAAGAAATCTGTCTTGTGTGTTCCCTGAATGGCAAGCAAACTTCAGACTTCACCGAATAGCTTAAAAGGGCAAGTAGCATTGACTTTTTTTGTTTGTTTGTTTTCTTAATTTTTGGGGGAAATCTCAGCTTTTTGTTGTGCTTGCAATTGTTCTGTAAGTGTTTTTTTTTTCTTCCCTTACGTAAAGTATATAACATTTTGCAAGCTCATACTTTTCTACACACAACCTGCCCTAAAAAAAAGTTATAACAATTATGTTTTCAACATACTGTACTTTTAAAAAGTCTATTTTGTTGACTCAGGATGTGTGTGTGGCGCATGTGCCAGTCAACAGTAAAACCTGTGACTGGGCTAGAGCTAAAGAAACATAGGTTTTAAGTTTTCTTTCTGAACTGCATTTTTTTAAGACCTACAGTATATAGTGAATGGATGTGCGCAGCAGGTAAGATTTAAGGAATTGGTTTGTTATCTGCAGAAACCTTAATAAAGGAGCATATTCCTCTTTGTAAAGTAAAACTGTCAAGGGTATCTTTGGAAATATAACTTTATGCAGCTTCTCTTACAAAAAACTACTTTGCAAAGCTGATCAATTCGGTTTGTTCTATTCATTCTTTCTGTTTCTATTACAACTTTATACACAGCCTGTGTCATTCTACGATAGCCCAGGTAAATCTCACTGACTTATGACCAAACATAGGGGAACTGATAGTAAAAAGTATAACTATAGCTGAAATCCTTTCTGTCTTATTGTACCCAACAGATACATAGATCTTTTGTTTTTTTAGTTCAATGTAATACCATAAAAATGATGGTATTACTTTCATGCAAGCATCTAATTCACAGGTACACTGGGGTGAAGGACCACAGAAGGACCACAACCAGTTAGGGACCCAGCTGTGTAAATTTGATAAAACGTGTGGATCTGAACATGATTCACAGAGGATAATAGAGCCATCTGGACATGGTGCGAATCAGAAACAACAATCTTTTATTTTTCATTTGCCGTTAACCCTAGAGGAGGGACGAACAACACATTATTCAATTAGTTCCTCTTTCAGGGACTCACAGTAGCAATCCCAGTGCAGGGTCTCTGATCTTCACAGGTTTGTCACATTTAGCTCCAGCTGCGTACAGTATGTAATGAAAATAACTCCAAACAAAAGTATGCAAAATCACTATTATTGCTAGAACTGACCATTGCCACATAGTCACCGCGTATATTTACACAACATATTCCGTTTTGTATTTTTGCATTATTGTGGTGTCCTGAGGTGAGGTTATCCTTGCTTTTGCTTTAGTGCAATCTTTTTCTCACAGCAGCCGCAGAGAGAGAAAGCACAGGCCACAGACACATTAACTTGTAGCACCTTAGCGGATGTGAGACACTGCACAGTCCCCGTTGGAGGAGCTCTTGAGTCTGTGTGGATTTGTGCGGAAGGCGTCTGCAGAGAAATCTAGAAGGTCGGCCGGCATCGGCAGCTTAAAGGGTCACCTCCTCCGATAGCCGTCACAGGTCGAAACAAGGATTTTTCTTGCTTCACTAGGTTCCAGACATACTGCTTTCATTTTGTGCCAGACAAATTTGAGTTTGCCAAGCCTGGGGCGATATATCAAATGCGGTCAGCAAAATCGGAGCGCTAATGTGCAAGTCACATGAGGGAGAGCTGCCAAACACCACATCAAGGCTGGAGTGTTCCTTGCAAAGAACATCCGCTTCAGAAAGCTGATGATGAGCTGCTCTCTTTACACTGTGGTCGCTGATTATGTTGTGAAGCGGTGCAGTTATATTCTAAACTTAAAAATTCAGAAGACCAAAGCATATGGGTGCTACGAAAACTGTAGGCGGCTAACAATATGTCAAGCTACTGTCTTTCATAAAAAAACAAATCATCCTCCACCTCAAGGAAGGAGACTTTTTTAAAACTATAAAATAGTGATTGCAAATAATTAATTTTGTTATGTATATTTGAGGATATTTAAATAATGTTACATCCACCAATTTGAAAGATCTCAGTTAAAAAATAAAAAAAGACAGTGAAGAATATTGAATACATATATCTTAAGTACAGTTTGCCAGTATTGTGTCTTGTGCATTACAGTCTTGGTATACAGGCTAAAAATCCATTAACTGGGGGAATAGCAGCAACATTCTGAGTCCCCAGTTCAGTAACTTTGTATAATAAACTGTCTGCTGTTGATCTGTAGTTCAGAAGCGATTCATCTCAATTCACTGCACTGTATTAGGGGTATCAGATATAATTAGCTAACGTGAGAAGTGTTCTCAAGGTGTTCTCCCAATGTCTCGATTCATCACAACTTCATTCTCCTCATCATCATTTGATTTCTGAAAGAAGAAAAGTATCCTCCTGAAGTTACAAAACTTGAAACTCAAAAGCTCTTCAGTATTTTAGTAACATTAAGTTTTTAAAAAATACAATCTTTTTAGAAAAGTGGTGCTAATGACGCTCTAGGCTCTACTGCCCCTTCTACTATATTCCCAAGCAAAAACGAAACAGAAATGGCACTTCTTCTCATTCGTAAAAACTTCCTTTGCCGCTGTAATGTATAAAAACAACATTGCTGTAAACAAGACGGTACATTTCAGTTCACTGAACCCCCTGGAAAAGCACCACACTTTCAATGAGAGACTGACCTTTTTTCATTGTCTCTCCTCAGACCAGAGCTAATCTTGTTCCCCGTCAATAAAGGAAAGAGCATCAGATTAATGTATTCATTTACTTTATTTTACAAAACAACACAATGCATTACCTTGGTCTCTAATCCCCTAATGGGATTTAGGGAGAAAGTGCAGGAGAGGAACAGCAGCATCAGGTGACAGAGGGGCAAAGCGGGCGAGGGAGCTGCTCCCTCATGCACACAATCCTTGAAACCGGGCAGTGGTACCACAATAAAACTGCAGCATAATGAAGGATTTTGGACCTAGTATTCCACAGTACAAAGACGTGATTCTGACTGCAGTGTAAGTCTTATGAGTGCATTAGAACTATGAGCAATAAGCATACAGTACTCTGGTTACAATCCTTTGAGGAATGTAACACCTTGGGAAGGTTCAGGACTGAATACTAAATTTCCAGGGCAGGACTGTGCTTAGCGTCAACTGGTCGACCATGTGACATGCGAGCACGAGTCGAAAACACTATACAAATGAGCTTGGCTCTTCTGTGATCACTGACAGGGATCAGAATTCACAATGGCAGTGCATCACACAGCACTGTCCGTTACAGAACATCACACGATACATTCACAGGCACCAAGCTGTCCTTTTATAGTTGTGCATTAGAAAAATTCAACAAAGAAATACAAGAAAAAGCTGTAGCAGTGCTATCAAAACTTAGCAATGCTACCATATGCATACCCTATTTGCATTGCCATGGCTTCCCAGAGGAATGCTAATACTGTAGTCAAAACGCAAGAACCTGATGTCAAACATAACAGACATAACTTCAAACAGGAATCGAAATGCCCCAGTGAAATTGACAGCATGGCTCTGATTTAAGGTGTCAAGTTCTCAAGTGTACTCTGTTTTGACACAGACTGCTGTCCTAGGCAAATTCCAGCACATTGTACCTATTGTAAACAGGCAATTCCACTAAATCCCCCATACATTAAAACATTTCTATGTACTTCCATATGAATGCAAACCTCATGAATACTGCTTAATACAAACTGGGACAATTGTTTCTGAAAAAACATGCTTTTTTAAGCATACCTGTATCTGTGTTACACTGTGCATTAAAGTCCATAGGCGAAACATTTTGCACTAAGCCTGTGCAACACTGATATGCTTCCCTCACTTCCGAAAAGTCAGCATTAAACCTTTTTCTGAGGCAATTTTGCTACGGTAATTAGTAAGCATGGAAAAAAATGACCTCAGAAGAAACAGCAGAGACTTATACATAACTTACATAATACGGTATTAAACATGTAAGATATTCAATATTTTAGGAAATGTAAATGACAAACATCTCCTTGCATGCATTAACAGGGTCAACACAGTAAATGTTAGAGACTGGACACACACACCAGGTTGCATTACATAAACAAAAAAAAACAAACAGTAATTTAAAATGATTGTATGCATGATTCTGGAAAATTCAGTACATTTATCTATGACTCATGCAAATAGCAAACCATTACGCCACTATTTAAGATAAAAAACAGTATTTTCAGAATCCCCACTGGGAGAAATCGGACAACTCTTGCCATGAAAGCACACACTGCCAATACATTAACATAAGCGCTGCATTGGCTGTTTACATGCAAAGCATTCAGCATCTTTTCACATAGTAAATCAACTCCCTAGTGTCCGTCTGCTGTGAGATCATTTGCCATTTGTATTTGCTCTACAAGACCCCCCCCCCCCTTCCTTAACACATTCTGAATTCCTTGTACACTGTGTCTCCTCCAAGCTTTGCAAATCCAAGACATACCAAATCAAAGTAATGAACTACACACTGTACTGGCAAAGCCATCGATCAGACTGGTGTGGGAAAGATGAATGGTACAGGAGATACAGATCAAAGAGCGCCTTATTCAAAAGTAACACACATGTGTTTGCTAGTGTATATATTAAACCAGGCCTCCATGTTTGCTCCAGTTCCTGGCAGGTTACTGGGGCAGTGAGGTGTTAAGCAGTGCTGAGAAAGCACCTCAGGAGCAGGGCGACTTGGGTGCCATTTCAGACAGGATAGAACTTCATTAACAAGGCCATCTTCATTAGCAAGTGACAAGTGAAGCTTCACTCTAAGCGCTTTTATTTTCCCATCTCGCAAAATGTATATACTGTAGCTGTTATATTATGCAGAAGATATGTCAAGGTACTAAAATCCTGCTCAAACTGCCACACACATACTAATGCTATTTCTTTTTTTTTATAACTGATGTACATCTTGTCACTGCTTTTTAAAGCAAGACTATAAACACATTTTTATCATTTTAATGTATGGAAAAGGGGTATTTTTTACTATCATCTTTTACTATTTCCCAAAACTGTTTTGTATATTATTACATTTTTCTTATTTTTTATCTGTATAGCGCTTTCATGCAATTTATCGGGAAAGGCACGATATAAGAAATAAAGATTGATTGATACATTGGTAAACATGGTCATAAGGAGTACATTAACTGCTGAATATGCCCACCATACTTGGGCTAGTATTTGATGAAAATCAAATACATCTTGTATAGTAACTGGTGCCTGCAAGATAAATGGAATTGTGTTTTCACGTAGGGACTTCATAGGCAATGGCATTAGGTTATTCAATTTGTATGTTCATGCTTCGCTTGTCACCCAAATTTCAGGCATCTTTTATTTTTTTTTTAACAGGAGGCACTTTTTTTCAACAATATTAACAAATGCTATTCATTTTGCGTTAACCCGATTTAAATATTAGTCATGTGCAATTGGTGTTTCACAACCAGTCTGTTTGATGAAAAGGGAGTGGGGACACTATGAAGAATATTCTGTTAAATCTGAATGGTCTAATCTGCTTTTGTACACCGCTCCAGTTTTTTGGAATGCGTACCGTGTCATGGGAAATGACCTTGAGTTGCTGCGCAGTACCAGTGTCAGGGCACAAGGGCTAGTGGATTGCAAACTGTTGGTTCTTTTACAGTTGGTACTAGTTTATGTAATGAATAGAATATACTTTGGATTAGGATATATGGTGGATTTAGAGCAATAATCTACTTTGTGACATGACACCAACATAACCCACTTATTTCTCCTAATCCCGACTTCCCTGTTGCATAGCCTATATATACAGCAAAGCACATATATATATATATATATATATATGTGTGTGTGTGTGTGTGTGGCTGAGAGGATGAGCACATGTTTTGACTTGAAGACTTTTTCAATACATTGCCAATCGGTGCTGATGACACTGAAAATTACATCTAGTCGAAATGTTTGTCATTGAATTTAAATAAGTTTCTTTTAGTATTTCTAAATGTGCAGTACTTCCAGCAGCCTGTCTGTCATTCACAGTGCTACAAAACAAACATGCACATTAAATCCTAAATTAAAAATGGAAAACTACAGGAGATCATTCTAGTATGTTTTGCACTGCGCTACTAAAATGCATTTCTAACTTGAAAGGGAATCAATTGCTTTTAAATCTGGGGCTTGTTGAGTCCACGACAAGCTGGGCAGTTATAATAGGTAATGCATGGGCAGTAATACTTTTAAAGGTTACCATTAATGGAATCAAATAAATCCTGCCGTTAAGGGAAAAAACTTTGCTGTTCCTTCAACCCAGAAGTAATATCTGCGCTGTTTTTATACACAAGATATCAACTTTGATCAACATTGACAAAATTAAGAGTGGCATTCCAGTTCCAGCCTAAGAGATCTCAATAACGAAAGTGTATCTTGCATTAAGAAGTTAAATGGTTTCACTCCTGATTTCATCTTGTCACATACACACCACAGCTTATTTCCAACATAATCACACCCAGCGAGAACAGGCTCGCCTTTATGTACAAAAGTCAGTGTCTCTTTTTTTTCAGTTTTCCAAGAGTAACCTTTAAACAGTAATAACATGACCTTAAGATTGCACAGTGAAAGGATGTGGAGAAGCTGCTTCTGATGTCTCCGTTGTTGCTATTTATTCTGCCTGTAACCTTTCACGGTCGCACAGCTATTTCCAAAATTGCACTCAAATAATAATGTATTGACACAGCTGCGGTTACATTGAGAGTTCTTCAGTTATTAGCTCCCCACTCTTGCACTGCTGTAAAGTGAAAAATCGTGATTGTGTACGGGTTGTCCTTCCATCGATTGATGGAAAATATTAGCCGTTGTGAAAAAAATAACAGGAGCGAACTGAGATGGGGCTTCAAAAGCATTGGCCGTCATGCTCATGCAGTTTTTAGGTGAACTAGAACTCTGCCTCTGAGCTGTGGAAAGCAGCAGGATCGACCATTTATCACTTAGTTCATTAACATGCACTCTGTATGATTCTACATGGTGTATAGTCCTGAAACCCAAATGTTTTGTTCAGATATAAGCAGAGTTTGCACACTTAAAAAAAAAAAAAAAAAATTCCGTGAACATAGATAAAAGGTATTCATGGCGAGCACCAATTTCATTGAGACTCTAATTAAACAACAATACCCCCTGCAGTAAGGCACATACTTGTAAAGTAGAAACAGAAGGTCAAAAAGGGAGAAGAAAAATCATGTGACATTGATGGGTCTGAATTTTGAGATACTTGACAGACCCTATACTTGATGCTATTTTCACTTTCTACATTCTCTATTTATTGATTAGATAGTACTTGATAAAACAGATTAAGTCAAAAGGTAACCATGGATAGCAGTGGGTTTGGCTCATATATAATTTAGAATTGTACTGTAGAGTTCTCGGTTAATGCAGGCCGGCGCATCACACAGGGCGAGGCAATCCACACACAGGCAGAGGGCGGGCGCGAACCTGGGACCTCTCGCATTAAAGCATAGCGCCGATACCGCTGTACAAAAGAGCCGGCTCCTTTGCAAGGACTGTTTATCGGGCTTATGTCTTCGTGTGTGATTACGTCACTTACCAGCCCTGCTGCTGCCTTCCCCCATGCACGCTACAGTACAAAATAAGGCAGACACGCTGTTGCTACTGAGCATACAGCTGAACAGAATGCCTTGGGTGGTGCTGCTAATCTGCAGTGACTGGCAGCTATCAAAACCCCAATTTTCCAAGCAAATAGTGAGTTTATATATTTATATATGAGCTACCCTGAACTTCTCATTAAGGGTACCTACCTCAACCTACATCAACGTGTACTTCACAAAGGAAAATGGCTTCGAAATGCATTAGCACACTTTAAAATGAATTCATTAAATACATTGTTTTGTTTTAGAATAAAAAGATCTATTTCCAAAAGCATTTTCAATTAAAATCCTTTCTTTAACAGCATACCGCTCCACCTCCCTCTTTTCATACCATTAATCAGGAATACTAAATATTCAAGGAATTATAATAAATCACACAACTGGGTTCCTTTCAGTAGAGAATTAAAATAAAATGCTTGAATTCCATATTGAGGCTATTCATTTCAATTACGGTAATTGCGAGAGGCAGTCTTTTATTGTTTGTTTTTCTAACCAGCTTCCTCTGATATTAAAGCAGCTCAGTTCAATATGAAGCCACCACTCCTCCTCCCCGGATTGGACTTTGTTCGTTCTGACAATCATCTTTACACAGCCCATCTCGATTTTGATTTTCATCTCCTGTTTTTTCTCAGCACCTGTCTCTTCCGTGTCTGTGCGCTGTGCCTGCATGACAAAGTGCTGCTGTTTGCTGGGAATTTGAAGTGCCCATCTCTGCATAATGAACTCACACACAGAACCTGTGGGCTCTCAATCAGCTATGCTGAAGGGAATCAGTGTGCAGGGCCCATCTTGGAAAATGCAAACACATCTTTATGAAATGGGGAATGTGTAATGCATTAACCAAACACTGACCCTCGGGAGGAATACATGAATCCTCATCTTCCACTTGGTCTAAATGATGCTGTGTTTTTAAATCCTAATTTCTGTATTTAACCATTTGGAAATAATAACATGAATCCCTTTTGTATCTATTGTGTGAATGAGTTTATGCATTTAGAGAAACAGCGTTTGTACAGTTGACAAATGTTATATTTATTATAAATACTACTACTACGACTACTACTACTACTACTACTGCTAATAATAATAATAATAATAATAATAATAATAATAATAATAATAATAATAATGCATTATTTTTTATTTATTAGGATCTGTTTGAACATCAAGTCTGTTATCTCGATAATATAAAAAGTGGCACAAATGAAGGTGACTTCCAAAAATGACTCTGCATTCAATTATATACGAATAGAATTGTGTCAGCATTACCTGGTTTTCTTTTGACCATTGTTTAGGTCTGGTATGAAATCTGCCTATAAAAGGCTATTTTAATGTGTGCAGATGAACATGATGGTTGTCTTCACTAAAGCATGCGGGTATAGCTAAGACCAGTACATGTGTGTTGTTGTTAGCCACTTAACTGCTACAGTATAATGACTGACAATGACTGACATGATTGGTGTCAATATAATCACGTAGTATTCATACTAATTTCATACTAAATTCATACTAAATTAAATCTTTTGTTTGCAAATAAATACAGCAGATCTTCCTTCTGATGACTGTAAACCAGAAAAAGAGGACACGCTAACTGCCTTTATTTTCAGGACTTAGACAGAGGACATTTCCTGTCTTGTTACTAAGAATCCGCTGACGGTTATTTAAATGTCATGTGTTGTCGTTCTGCTATAACAGAGGTGACAGGTGTTAGGCTGCGGCTCAGTCTCTCTTAGATTCCACAGTCCTTGACTGTGTTCTTCTCCCACTTTCAAATGACTTCCCATTTCAGTCCCGGAGGACATGCCTCTCATTAGAAATGTCACTAATGTTGATAGTGAAAAGGTTGCCTTCTCTGCTATACATTTTGGGTCACTGCCTGGCTTCCACTGACATTTTTTCTTCTACATATTTCTTTCAGAATTACTTCTGTTGTTGCAAATAGCATTTTTTTTTAAATATTGTAAAATCCAAATTAATCTCTACACCTCATGCATGGGTTAGTGGGAAAGTCACCTGAACCACACACGATGACGGCTATGTAATGCATGAAACGGTACTGTAAAACAAATGTATGGGTTTGAGGGTGATGCAATAATAAATACTGTATAAAATAGGTATCCAAAACTTTTATTGTTATTTAAGAGATCCACAGTAGCAGTACCTGCTGATTGCATAAGCTTAGCAGTTTGGGTTTGGTGACTTCTTAGATGGGAGACTCCCAAAGAAAACAGGGCCCAAAGAACAGTGGCGTTGCTGACTCAGTAAGACAACATTTTTAATTAGTATGTAAACATCTTTGAACATTGTGTCCCAGTGACCCAGAAAAATTCCATTACAGGCCCAATTTTTAACTTTATTTACTACTAATTTAATGTTACATTCATTTAACTATCCCAAATGTCTACTAGAACTCATAGTTGTTATTGTAATCAGCTGCATTTAAAATACTTTATATCTCATATCAGACATGGATTCAAATCATATTCAAAGGCATTACTATGGGAATTGCCCGATGATAGTTACCGTTGGCAAAAACACAATTATCTAGACTGAAATTCAAAGTGCTACAAACATCTGCGTCTACAAGTCTTCAGTTTAAAGGGCCTTGAAGGCACAGGCTAAACTAGATCAGTCCGAGTAGCTAAACCCTGAGATAACCCCACACATCTTTGTGCAGAAAACTTAATGCACAGCAGATCAAACAAGAACTCTTCTTGGCTTCTTATTTAAACATCTGTCAAGAATAATTGTAGGAAAAAAAAGAATAAAAAGAAAAGGCATGTTTGTAGACAAATAAATATCCCTCAACCCAGCCCCAATCATCTGGAAGGTAATTCTGTGATTGGTCGAGATGTGTGTCAAACATGTCTCAGTGGCCCAGGCTGACAGCACTTCCAGGGAAAGATCTGGGTCAACACTGTTTAAACATTTAAATTTAATATTCAGTGGAAGTAAAAAAAAAAGAAAGTTAGATATACTGTTGTGAGAGCACATTCCAGTACAGTCATGTCAGAGTGACCCTCCACTCCCCTGTAACCATGGCATTTCAATGGTCGGACATTTTATTGACCATTTTAAGCCCAGCAAGCAAGACTTGTTTTGCAACATAAATAGTTCCGAACGAACCACAGTGAGTGTGTTCATTGAGGGATTTGTGTTCCTACAGAGTAGAGCATCATTTATCACACTGCCACGGCAACAGACACCTGTCGGAAAAGCTTGCTGGCAAAAGGAGATTGTGAGGCCTCGGAGGGAATAAATAACTCCTCACCCTGAACACTTTGGAAAGCAAGGTAACAAACACAACTTCTCTCTCCTGGCTGCCACATGCCGAGACAAATTGATGCTCTGTCAATAAATATCTACAGCCGTAGGCAGTCTTCAAAGCATAATTGAGAGTGGCTGTCACGGTTACCACTTGCCACTAGTGAATCACTTTTTTTCTTCTCTTATTTCAACTTGGTATTGATGAAAGGTAAGGCACTTAAAGCCAGGCGTAGTGAGGGACAGGCATTTTGTGAGATTCCCCTAAAAATGTATCAAAGGAACCTCAATATTCTGGATCCCAAGAACCATTCCTGCTAGTCAGCTCCACGTCTCTCTCAACAAGAAACCATAGTGCCCTGAAACACAGACATTCACCCAACGAGTTAGCATATTAGTCAACAAATATTTACAGAGACAAGTATATATGAAAATGCCTATCTTGGAGGTGAAATAAATCTATCCAAGGTGTTAATTATTTAGACAACAAAACAGGTATATTTGCCAATTACAAACCTACAGTAGAAATTGGGTCTGTGCAAATACTCTTTTCAGAGGATTTTATTATTTTTTTAACCATGAATCCAATCCTGATTCTTGGTGCTTTTTCCTGTTACTGTATCTCTGGGTTTGTGTTAAACCTGCTTTTAAAATCAGCAGCAGAACCCTTTCTGAATGGGCTTTTAGATTTCTGTTATTAGAAAAATAAGATTGCCTTGAGACTCCTGGATTACCACACATACATTTCTAAGCTCTGCTCAATTTATTGCAGAAATGGGCTGACAAGCACCCAGTCATTTCATTTCCTATCCCCGGTCCCTGTGGTTATCTTAGCCTTACTCGCCTGGTTACAAGAGTGTTAATTACCTGCAGAGCGGAGCTTCCAGATGCTGTGGTAGCAGATTAAGCGACAGTGTAGTGATATGCGATACAGTACAGTAAAGGTCTCTGCTACAGTAGTTTTGCCCATCACCTATCCACCCCGTTGTGCCTGACTGCAGGCTGGGTAAATCATCAGTCTCATTGCTTATTCAGGCAGAGAGAATTTGAGAATTTGTGATGCTGATCCAAGATCACTGGGGGACCGGGCTATGGGCAGGCGGTATCTTTCGTGTGATGTGATCACCGCAGAATCAGCATGCATCTTGCTTGACAGGCCAAGAGAGGAACATTTTATTTCTCAGTACTTAGGAACTTGACTTTTAACATTGATGAAGGGGTGGGGAGTGGGGGGTAATATGCTGCCATTGAGTTGTAGGCTTGCATGCACACATCTGGCCCCAGGTACTCTACCCAAGAAGAAAAGGATCTGCGTGGGAGCATAACAAAATATCAGTGAAAGGATGCAGTCGTGCAAAACTTCCCTATCATCTGAGCGTTCACATGGGGTTGTACTGATATCGAAGACCTGGATAAGACCTGGATAAGACCTGGATACCAGGTGGACTATATGGCCTAGCTATATTTATTAGGGCTGAACTGCACTAAATGTAGCTGCCTTGCTTTATGATTTGCGTCATGGTACAATGCACTCAGCAGTAGCCTTTGATTTCACTGCCAGCAGGAGGTATTGAGAATTTTTGCTTTTATCAAGCAAGAAACTGTCTAAGGCTACAGGAATCTTATTTACAGTAAGAATCACTGCAGTGGTCGGAGAAGTCATTCGACTAGTGCACAAGCGTCATCATCTTATTCGTATATACCCACTTAAAAAAATATTTAATGTGGAGTAAATAATCTGCCTTGGAGCTCCAGAATCTAAACTTTGGAAGGCGGTGAATAATTTTCATTCATCGGTTACCTTTTGACTGGATTGAGCATATATACCAGAAATGAAACATGAATCAATTTTAACGACTTAAAACAGCATATGTTAATGTCACTGCCTAAAATACAGGATAAACCTGGTACTTTGCTGACCCCATTCCACTGTGTTTATATTGTGCACAGTGATGTCAATAAAGTGGACAGTGCATTACCGTTGGTGGGAAACACCAGAAGGATTTGTATAGAGTGAATAGGTGGTATTTAGCTCTGCCGGTGTTTAGATCATTAATATAATCCCCATAGACAGATCGGACGCTCCACTCTTAAAACAATCTGAAATATAGTTCCAAAGTCGTTGGGTTCTATTGATCTAAGAATTATGCAACGTAAAGATATATATTTTTTAAATCCTCCCATTTTAGAGCCAGCGTACCAACTTTCTCCACTAGTTGATTAACTCATTTTTGAAACGACACCTTCATTTTTAAGTGCAAGGAAATGTTAGGCTTTAAATTAATAATGTGCGACTCCTTAACATTCAAAAGTAGGCCATCAGAATAAAGACCAACTGCAGCATTCATTCCCTCTGCTAATAAGTAGCTGATTAATATTTAATTGAACAAGCCTCAATCTTGCGTACTGGGAGATCTGTGCAGAGGGAAGGAAACGACTGGCAAGCGTATGTCCGAGAAGACAAAATCCATACAGCGTTCAGGGCTGCAGGTATCCTAAAATGTGATATTCTGTGTAACGAATTAATGAATTGATAATTTACGTGACAAATTAATTCATTATTCATTTTTTGAACTGTTTCACCCAGGTGAGCTCAACTGCCATCCAGCATCTATATTCATTCCAACCAGCTATAAAACCCAAGCAGACAAATGAAGCAGCTAATGCCCTCATCAGTCATCACTGATTAAGGCATTAGCTGGAATGTTTGTCAACTTTAATTAGTTCCTTATAGTTTTACCGTAAAATCTATGATTGCGTTTTTAAACCAGGAGATCTTCAACCATCCCTCTTTCAACACTGCAGACCTACATAAAGGTCCAGGAAAGATACTTAGAACTGCAGGTATCTGCATATCTACGGCATTTATTATCATTAGTATTATTATTATTATTATTATTACTAGTATTATTAGTATTATTGTATAAGGCAATAAATTATTCAGATCTGGTTTGGATCAAAGTTAATCAGGTACACCTCAAAGAAAGCACAGCATTGTATATCCACAGGGAGACAAGTACGGTGTATTTTAAGCTATGTCAAAGACCCTATATGAAAGCTATTAGGTGAGATAATTTTATTTCTCACGTAACAGGTTAGCTGTGTTTGCTTTGATGTTGACCCCAGGGATATATAGCTGCTGTTAAGTTGGTAGAAATGGGAGATCACAGGCTCACTGCGGAGGAGATAAATATGCAAACAAACAATCTCCACCAGTTTCCACAAGACCCCACACGTCCGTCGAAGACAAACCGTGCAGCTCAAGAATTCATTCCCCTCCAACGCTGCTGGCTCAGAGTGGCTTTGTTTTCTCATCCCATAATTGAATCCAGCCCACTGCTGTCAAAAGCTTCTGACTTTATGAATAATAAATTGATTGGAGCCAACAATGCTAACATTGAAAATATCAGAGCATGACAAGACATCAGAGGAAATTTAAAAAAAAAAAAAACACAACAACAATAAATATGTACTAGGAATAGAAAGTGGAGCCTTTTCCCATACACTATGCCAGGGGAGGATTCATAAGGTGGGAGGATTAAGACCACATAAACCACCAGCAATGTAGAGTAGGGTTTCTTGGGTTCATTCCTTACTGTGTGGTGGTTTTTGATATAATACAATAAATCAACCCTGCTTTGAGCCATAATGTGGAGTGCTGAGTAGACATGATTGACAGGATTTGTGAGAAACTCTGTTTAAGAAGTCCTGTCTATGTTGTGATAAAACCAATAGCCTATAAATCATCACAGCAACGTGTGTGGTTTTTGTAGCCTTTTGTTTCTTTGTTTTAGGAGTTTGATATTGGAGTAGAGAATATTATGCTTTTTAATCTGAATCCTCTAAACGGTGGCGGATCATGATTCTGCTTCCACTAACCTCTATATTAATCCTGCTGCAGTTTTCCCTGAGGGGCAATGCATTGACTCCCTTTAAGATTAACAACATTTAATACAAAAGAAATGAGGTGTAAAGTAATGGGCAGTAGAGCTGGTTGACAGGTTTTATAAAGATCTGCCCCGAGTGCTTAAAATAACCTCCTCTTGACAGGGCAGGCACTCTGCCAGTGTAATTTATGTATTGCTTTAACTGTAGTTTCTCTTTGATAGCTAGTAGCACTTTCCCACTCTGGCACCTACCCTCACTGAGTCCTAAGAACCGAGAACCTGTCTCCCAGCATGTCTTTCATACATGTGGCCAAGCTAAATTGACAATCAATTATCCGATTTAGCCTGACCACATTCTCACCTGTTTTTGGTCCAGTGTTAGAGTGCACTTTGGTAGCCTCTGCCTCTACATTTCTGCAAGCCTTTCTGTTAACGTGCATATGACTATCTTCTGTATTCTTGTAAATGAGATTTGTGATAAGTAACTGGTTTTTCATAACTCAGAGTGAAGCTGTGACCTCAGGCAGATGATAAAACCCTTGTTTTTGCATGAATTGTTTTTGCTTAAAAGCTATTTTTTATCATATGTGCAAACCACAAGCAAACCAGCTAAAACTGGTTCTAAAACCACAAACTTCTGCAAAAAAAGTGACGTGCTATACTTTTGGTGCTGCGTCACGCAACGCCTACTAACACACTCTCTATGAAGGTGGCCAACTCTGTTCATTGGTGGAGGTAGGGAATTTACACACCTTCTAGGTGGAGTTTCACTCCCAGTGGGCAGGTGTTTGCTGGGTATATTAATGCTTGTAACAGGTATTTTGTGGCTCGGGTTCCACCTGCCGAGACCTGTGAGTTTACTTGCAGTGCCACTGCTGTTGCTCTTGTATCCTGTACTATTTATTGATCTGTTTGTTCCTGATTAAACTTACCTGAAGAAGGCTGTCTGACTATTTTTGAGAAGCAAACAAACCTTACACCAGGGGTAGGGGAGTTTAACATGCAAAACACAAACTAAAACATTTACATTTTCTGGGCTTCTGCCCTGTCACACCCCTCTCTGAATACACAATTTCAAAATATCCATGTTTCTTTGGGCTCACGTGGGCTATAGAAACCCCCCCCACCCCCAGCCTCAAGCTAATTATACATCTCTCTTTTTCCAAATACATAAACATTTCAAGTGTGTGACTAACATGGGGCCCCGTAGGGCAGAAAAATCTCTTAATTTGCAACCAACCAAGCCATGCCACCATGAAGGACTCATCCAATTAGATTTTATGCAAAAATCAGCAGTGGCTTGAGTTCTGTGCAAGCTTTTGTGTTGCAACGTAAATCCCACACTTGTCAATTTGAAATGGGTGTCTGCTTGATACCAGGGAGTGTGTGGGTGCTGTGCTACGGTATTAGCAGCACCATTTGCTGGAATAGACATTACACTGGAGTTCTGTCTGCTGTGATCCACACCTCCCTGCCCCCACTCAGCTTTTCATTCCAATTCCATCAGAAGGACAGAGCCTCTTAGGAGTAAGCATGCTGTCCCCTCTCCCTGCCAACTTTACTAGGTCTCTCATTCATTGGTAAACACAGGCTTTCCTAGTGGAACCACACCCACATATACACTCATGTACTGCACAGTAATTCTATACTATATACCACTGGGCATTTTCCACCTCAAACGCCCAAACCTAAATGTACCCATTAACTCCCTGTTTATTTTAAAATTGTGAATTTAAACACTATCTTTATATTTAGCATCCTACAGAATACATTAAGTCAATTACCTCTCTCTCTCTGTATATATACAATATACAGTATATATATATGGCAAAATTACTGTAAGTAATTTGTAAGTAATCCTTAACACTGCAATGACGTTATGTAGAATGCAATATCAGCAAAACTTCACATCAAGCAAAGGCTTTATTCGGTAGTAATAGAATGTATGTATGTATGTATGTATGTATGTATGTATGTATGTATGCATGCATGTATGCAATTCGTGGTGGCGTTTTCTTTTTTCTAAAAAATATCCACTTTATAAAAACAGTTGAGGTTCCAAATATTAATTAGTCGCTGAGAAAAAAAATATCTTGGCCGAAACAAGAGTCTTGGCTTTTATATTTACCAACATCCAGGAATAACAAGCAGTTGTGCGGAGCAATTTTAATGAGCAGTGCTCGCTGCCCAGTAGATGTCATCCAAACAGGACGTTAAAAAGCTTTTTTGTCTAAAGAGCTCTTTTAACTGCAGCCAGTGCATATATAGACAGTGCTGGGAACGCATTCCCACCCCAAATAACCCCTTCCATTAGTCCCACTTCCACTTGCTTTTGTAAGGCAAACTGACTAAACTAGATAAGGAAGGCCTCATCGACATGGATTGATGCATGCACTTAACAATGAGTGTTGTCGGTCGGTTGTTGACTGAAGTAGTTCACTCTCTCCAGACGACTCATCCCAGCTCCCGAAGGCAGAAAACGATGTGTTCCGAAGTTCCCACAGGGTTATATTGACACACGAATGTGGTCCATTAAAAGACCCACTTCAATATTTCGACCAAACAGTTTGACCACATTGTTCGCTAGAACTGCACAGTGTAGGTTCAGCATACAGAACACCTCTGACAGCTTTCCCAGGTAATGACTTTAGCTGTGTCTGAGAAAAGCATACAGATAGAACCATTTAAAATCAAGGAAGAAAGCACAGCTCACTGCTAAGAGATGAGGGCTGGCAGCCAAGAGATACAAGGCTTGAATTGTAACTCATTCACAGACTCACTGTGAGACCTTTGAGAATAAGAGAAGGCCTTTCTGTTTCAGCCCCACCCAAAAACTAGGTACAAGCAAGCTACACTATACAGGACCAATGCACACATTAGAAGAAACACACACATACAGGACACATCCATGCTTTTGTTTAGTCCAGTGTCAAATGCTTTTGGAAGTTTGAATTCCAATTTTTGGAGTCACTATCAGATTGCAAACTTTGTACACAGTTCCCCAATGGGATGTGTGTATACCTTATGAAAATACTTCACTGTTTGGTAGAGAAGCACATAATTAGCTTTTTTGGTATTGATATCCAGGTTGCAAAGACTGTATGGCATGGTGACAAGCAATTAGCATTTTAGATACCAGTAGCTTGTCATTCTCTGCCCTTGGTACCTTCCTGACACTAACAGCATTTGTCCAACTATTGACCATGTGACATGCTCTATTTAACTAGCATTCATATAAGTCTCACTTCTGTGCAACCTGTGATAAAGGATGTTCAATGAACTGTGAGGTCTGGAAACAAATGTAAAAG
Organism: Acipenser oxyrinchus oxyrinchus; assembly: GCA_030684275.1. Taxonomy (NCBI): domain Eukaryota; kingdom Metazoa; phylum Chordata; class Actinopteri; order Acipenseriformes; family Acipenseridae; genus Acipenser; species Acipenser oxyrinchus. The sequence continues at coordinate 11,263,343 of CM060274.1, read as the reverse complement.
AACTTAACAAGAAAGACTGACATCAATGAAAATATCAGAGCTTTGTAACAGAGCGATGCTTCAATCTACAGTTAACAGTCTGCGATACTTTCATAAGACCCTTTGACAAACAGGAGGCCGGCTATTTCAAAAGATGAATAACATAAGTAGAAGATGCTTTGCCATTCTCCCAGCCCACACAAGAGAATGGAGAAGACTTTATAATAGGAACATTCTCTCATTATGATGACTGATGCAGCATTTAAAAGTCCTGAAGGCATTGTTTGACGAAATTGAGACCCACTAATAAGAGAGGGGCTCAACAAAGGAACACAAGCGCGCATAACTAGCAGTGTCTATTTTCTGTACTTGGATTTTATATTGCAAAGTATAGAAAATAACTCTAATGTTAACAAAAAAATTAATAAAAATCTGTGCATCATTTTCAGGTCCCTGAATCTATGCTATTTGTCAATTTATCAATTACTTCAGTGGGCTGTTAGGTGCATCATAAAGTGTCCAGTAGGTGGTGCAGATGTATATAAACCCTTAGTTCATAGTTTTAGGGGGTTGTCTTAGCCAAGGGCACTAGAGACATCTTTCTTTAATGTAATTAGTGCTGAAAGACCAACAAGGAATTATAATATACAATATTTATTTTATTAAGAGCATGACTTGTAGGCATACATCTAATTTCATTTGCCCTTTGTTCAGAATCTAACCCATAAGATCTGACATTGCTAATCGCTCCACCACGTGGCTCATCTAGCCGCATCAAGGATATTCTATGCTTATCAAGTAGAAGTGATTAACAGCTTTACCAATTGTCAAATCATTCGTGACCAGGTCGACATTTATAACTTCAGGGTATGTAAAAAGTCTCTGTTCTGAATGCAGAGACTATCCCTTTTAATGCACATTAAAAATCGTGCAAGCTTACTAAGCACATTGATTAGCCAGTGAATCAATTAGTTCATGTTGTGATTAAATCAATTATGAAGACCACCAATCAGCACTGGCAGTACTTAGTCCCACAGTCAGAACTGCCTTGCATTACAGGATTCTGTGTGACCTTTCCTCTGATCCAGAGAAAGATTACATTTCTGTAATTCTTGATTAGGATGGAATTGCATAGCTATACGTTCACTCTGAAAGTCATTTGCATTTCATGGACGCTCATTTTTTAATAAAACCTGTTCTCTCCAAGACCCTTTAGACACCAGTGTTTAGGAATTACAATTACAACCCCTGACCAATCAAATCAACCTGCAGTTAAGACATGTTCAGACAAGTTTAAAATGCAATTCCGGACTATAAGAATGCATCGATAGGACTTGGAGAAGACAGACTGAAGGTATTAAAAATGAGGATGACACACACACTTTTTTTTTTAATTCCATTATTATTATTATTTTTATTCAATTCAATGTTAAACAATTTTGTGTGTAACGAATTAATCTCTTGCAACCCGAAATATTTGTGTTCATTGGATTTCATTCAGGTCATAAGTCACAATTAGTTTCATTACCCTTTGAACTGGACCCAATGAACGCAATGTACACAGGGTTGCAGGAGAATACTGGGTGCTCACACAGTTCAGATCATTCAGAAATCGAGTCAAATGTTCACATTTTGTTTCTGTGAATGCTGAAAAGAATGGAAAACTTACAAAAACTACAAGCAGACAACATTATACATGTTGATGTAGGAATCCTACTTGATATAGGGACCAGTTGTTAATAGAACAAGTTGGGGGGGGATACAGTGAATACAAAAAAATCTGTGCAGATTTTACAAATGCTCTCCTTTTTATTCAGCAGGCTCTGGCAGCAACGTGATGGATGTAACTCTCTGTGAAATCCTGATTTGATTCAACCCATTTGATAAATTTACTGCAGGCATTTTCTAAATTAAATTAAGGAACGTCTCCTGCAGACTGTTTTGCAGCCCGGGTGTCAAACACATTTAATTTGCCTTTGCTAAAAATAAAAAAAAATTTAATTAAAAAAAAAAAGAACAAATAAATAAATAAATAAATAAATAAATAAAAGGAAAGCATTCTAGTACCGGCAAGGAAGGCATCAGTTGCTGCAAGATTTGTAATGACCCCACAATGGGTGACACAATCGGATAATGAGGTGCATTTTGTATTTTATTGCATTCTGCTTTATAATGGTACCACAAACTTTACACGTCTGGTTTCCCCATAAACACAGGTATCCATTTATTAAGAGGTAGGTGTGTGTGTGGGGTGAGGGGGGACCTTTCTATTCAGACGGTTGCCAAACCACTAAAATTCTCTCATTACTCACACTACTAATAAAGCAACATGATATTGGTCTTTTCCCTCCCTATTTAGAAGTTTGTTTTTTAAACAGATGGGCCATTAAATGAATTCTGTTTCAGCTTGGGGTGTCAGTGAAGCTGCTTCAATGTGACTGTGGATCCTGGGTTTATTTATGCCCATTGCTTATAAAAACATATGGCATCCTTACCACATACCGATCATCAAAAGGCCACTTCAAGAAAAATATTGTTCATTAGGACAGGGGGGTGGAAGTGATGTGCAATGGTTTTGATAAACATGTTTGTTTATGATGATGTCAGATGGGTATAGACCCCAATACTAAACAGTACACCGTTTCATTGCAATAATTCTTTTTAGTTACTGAATATCATTAATATACACAATATCTTGATATTGCGTTGTTGCATCGAGGCAGCAACAGTGAGGCAGAAATGTGTCAAAATAAAAAATGAGTTCCCGTCCATGTTTTAAGGACTGTTCTAGGTGATCAGAGGTTTTCAAGCCACTGAAAATAACTGTAAACATATTGGACGGTGTACGCCGCTATTGGGAATAGTCTCGTATAGCAGTCACCTAGTGGCGACTAAAAAATAACTTTTGGGTGTGATGGTTTTTAAAGCATTAAAAGCAAAAATATATTACACTGAAAAGAGTTGTTCACTTACCGTATCCTGAAGATACTGTGGAACCTACCAAGAAAAACAGAGCAAAGTCAGTGCTGTTGTTTTAACAAACATTCATGCTAAAGTTTACACAAAGGACAGTCGCTTTAGTTGTCTTCCTCAGATTTAAACCCTCGAAGGATGTTTCCAACATGCATTGACAGCTTGGGGAGGGTATCTGTACTGGCTGTATTTTCCCAGTGGGGATCATTATTCAGCAGCGGTATTTACTTTCAACCAGCGATGGGAATAAAACAAGAAAATTAAACCAATCTTTCGGTTTTGCAAGAGGATTGTGGGTAAAGATGAATCACCCTGCCCCTGCAATGTCTCTGTCACTAATCGGGTGGAGACGAGTCGCACAGCTGAAGTTTATAATCTTCTGACTGACAAATGTACTGGAAATCTAAATCCCACTGATAATCAAAAACGCCTTGTCAAATATGCCAACATTTCCAGCTCCATCACTCTTAGTGAGCTCTCCTGTCAGCTTTCCTGCTCAAACCACCCGCTGAGCGCCTTTAATGCTTTAAAAGTAAGGCAGGCTCACTTAACAGCACATTGTATCCACTTGCTTGCTTTATACAAGAATATACTGCTATCTGCAAATTAGAAATGTATATACACTAGTTACATTGACTCACATACTAGTTGTTATAATATGGAACTGTAGTAATAGGCCTAGCTTAAAACATACTGTATAATAAAATTAAGCCAATACAAACACATACCAAAATGTCTCTGTTAATGCAATGTTTAAGAAACCGATGACCTTTTTTGTTTTTTTGTTGTTATCAAAAAAATAAAGATAATAACTTGTGTGATTAATTAATAAAAAATGATAGATTGATAGATAGACTGATAGATAGATAGATAGACAGACAGAGACAGGTAGTACTGAAGTTTTGTCTGTTTCAGGCTTCCTGCCACTAAATACCATCGTCTCCATAGTGCAGTCTGTAACTGGGAGGGTGTTTAAAGGTTTATGATTTTGTTTTGCAAGGTGCTTATGCGAGAATTTCTGCAATATTGCTTCATTTGTCATTACACAGACCTGGCTTTTTCCTCGTCTTTGCGGCGCTAATGATTTTGCTTTTCCTGTTAAAGTAGCTGCAATAAAAATAGATTTTTCATGCGAGCAGCACAGCTGCCTGGCTCTGCCTCTGCAGCTCTTTGCTTTATAGACGCACTTTAAGCAATCCATGCCCTCTTCCTGCCCTCAGAGGAGAGACACTGAAATGTTATGAGAAAACATTTTCAGGGCTATTTTGCATTTATGGTCCTCATTGCTGCAAACACAGGCAAGTCCCAGATCCTGGCAAAGTTCAGTCTCTTCCACCAATGCACTTGCAGACTTCAGTTTGTCCACGACAAACAATTTTGCAGAGTACAATAGCTACATGCTGGTTACAGAGAAATGTACGTGGCCTGAATCTTAATTAGATTAAGCTGCTCAGTTCTAAGGTAATTTCCGAGGGCCAAAATAACCCTACTCACTGCTTTATACACCGAAAGAAAGAAAGAAAGAAAGAAAGAAAGAAAGAAAGAAAGAAAGAAAGAAAGAAGCCATGCAACACTGCTTTCATATAACAGGTAGAAGTTTTGCTTTTGGTGTAAATGATTTTTATTTATTTTTTTTGAAGTTCCATTGTAACTACATGTAGTGCCTGCATTCAAAATCCTCCCAACAGCTGCAATTTGACACTACAGTGCATGCAGGCAGAGATCCGCCCCTGTTCACCTCCTCCTCATTGCACTCGACGTTACGTTTAAAAAGTGATTTTGAACGAGGAATCTCACTATCTTATAGTCCTACTAATAATAATAATCATTACAAAGCTTTGCTAGGAATCTGAGTCTAATTCAAGAAGAATGCATTGAAGTATGGTAAATTAATATGTTCACAGAACATACAATACAGTACGTTTAATATTTACGGTACCTGTTCTCTCCTCTCTCAAAATGAAATGCATACTGTGTAGATATTGCAGAGTGGGGATTCATTTTAGACTGCTTCCTAATCCCTGCCCAGAGATTATTTGTCTTCCCCAACTCTGTGCCTGGGTCCTCATTCTATATAGTAGTAAATCATGTTGCTAGTGTAAAATTTTGTCACAAGTGCTAATGAAATATATGGTCATCACTCCTTTAAAAACATGGCAGAGATTGCTGTAGTAGTTCATGCATATCTTGGACTGTGAAGGGGGTTAAACATTTTCTACTACAAATTTCTTTGTTTTACAATAATCCAAGCCAATAAGAAAATACCTGACACTGATAGATGACTAAACATACAATTTCACCTCACAGGGCCATCAGTAAATAAAAATGATGCATTGACACAAATATTAAACACGTCCATATGCTGCTGTTAAGCTGTGTATGGATTTTCCAGTATTCATTTCTGATTTTTTTCCCCTCGTATATGTGGTGACTGTAATCATTTTTAACACTAATTCCAGATGAATACAAAAGCAGTTTTATTTCCAGCAAATGCTTCTGAGAAAGCCCTTGGGCCCCACATTTTATGTAAAGTATATTAATACAAAAATCCCAGTCAACATTACTCATGCAAAAGGTACCGTATGAAGAGATGCTGGATGAATGAAAGTAGGTAACTGGAATTCGCAGGCATGATAACAGCTTTGCACACACTGAGAAGACAACTGAGCATTCATGATCATTTTCAATACAGACCCCATCCTCAGGCCAAGCAGAGAAATCAATATTTATTCTACAGAGTTAAAGCTTCTGGGAAAGCTAAAACTAACCTCAACCAACACTATAGGATTTTAATAGTCTGTTCAGTCAACCAGTGTCTTTACACAGCATCATCATTCACGGAGACCAGTGCTGTCCATTTTACAATGCTGGCAGGGTCTCTTGACTTACGAGATGCTGTGTTAGGAGTATAGAGCAGATCAGACAGTTCCAAACAAAAATCCCAATTACTTCTCCGAGAGCAATTAATGTCTTTTGAGCATTTCCGATTTTATCTGTTCAAGGATTTATCGGCAGAATTCCTGCTTCAGGTCGAAATAAGTAAAAGTTTAGACTTTGAAATTGGTGAGGGACATCCTATTTTCAGCACTTATCAGCAAGTGGGAACTAACAAGAAGATAGACTGACATAAATAGGCTAAGCTCAGCACACTGCAGATGAATTAGGTTTGGAATGGAAGGCTGTCTTCATTTACTCCTGTGAGTTACGACCTTAATAACCTTTAGTACTGGGAATTGCTATAATTAAACCAAACAGATATTTTTTTTTTAGAGAGAGCACTGCAGTGAAGTGTCTCAACCCCAGCTGACCTTGTTAAAAATTCATATGAATCCCTCCTAGCAATATCTCACCAAGATCAAACCTGAATCTGTGTGTGTATATGGATCTGTGTGTGTAATATGTATTTCAGTTTTTCAAGGACACTTTATCTACCGATCTTCATCCCTGGCCTTTATTTACTTAATGCGGTATTTAGTTAAAAAAACCACACATTTATAGCTTTCTTTTATATGTTTCACATAAATATATACACACACTGACCATCGTACGCAAATCCTGTATGGGAAACAGTAATGTATAACCCTTGCATACTGTGGTATATGAAGCATAAAAGCTGTACTCAGGGTAGAAGCACAAAGCTTACAGCTAAAATACAACACATGCAATGTTACTGTTAACAGCACAACGTACCGGTATGCATATGAAATGGAAGAGACACGTTCTTCACGTATGTTTAGTTGGGTTTCCTGCTTTATATATTTATTTAAATAAAACTAAGCACACATTTGGTCAATGGCTATGTTGTTGGCCTCCATTTATTGGATTCATTCAGCTTTCCAAGCAAGGTGCTTCCTCTGATACTTTGGAACTACAGCTTCCATAATTCCAAGCCAGATTTGATTCTTTGGAACTACAACTCCCAGACTTCCAAAATGGAACGTAAACCCTGCTGACATCAGGTTAGTGAATGACAGAATCCCCCTTAATCAGTAATAAAGGATAAAGGGGGACTTGAAGCCAGGAAACTCAGCTGGTTGTGAATGCAGAGCTCCCTTCAAGCTGAAAGGAAGCCGTTTCTTTTTCCACTTTAATTGAATCTAGTGTGAAATTCCAGTAGATTTTGTAGTACACTAGCCACCCATAGAAGACGTCAAGTGGACTGAATTGTAAGCTAACTATGAAAATAAACAGCATGGAACAAATCATTGGTTACACAAAGTCTTCCAATATCACTCAGCAGCAATGTTTTTAAAGAACATGTAGTATCGCTTCCGTTCATAAATCAGATTGAGATGCCTTCCTGAAAGCAGAACATTTCTCACAATGAATCTTAATTGAGTTATAGTACTGAAGTATCTGGGGTTTCAGAAGATCAGGCCAGTGTAAGGAATTAGTATTTACAATTTGGGGTATAAAAGGAATTCAATTCCCACCCAAAAGCCATAGCTTTTCTGCTCTGAAATCAGACTATTAATCTCCAGGCTGGAGTCAATGTCTTTTCACATTACAGCTGTAGCTTGTCCCGGGGTAAAGACTCTGCCAGAACATCCTGCCAAAATGGTGAGCCGGGCAGCCTCTTTCTAATGAAGCGTCTGTCAAGAAGGCTGCTTTGAAGTAGATCCACAACTTTAAAGAAAAAACAGAAAACGCCATGCATTTATTTAACCTACAAGTAATAGGGCCACTGCCCTATGGAGAGGACAGGCACACAAGCACCATGAATACCACTGTGGGTCTCAATGAGTTCAAAATCATTTACTAGACAAGATGTACCCTTGGAGAGGACACAGACACCATACACACTGTATACTGTTTATTACACACAGTGAGCAATACAATAATTTTTTTTTTTTTGTACCGTACCACCAGTTAGAGGTAGAACTGCGTCTCAGCCCCATGGACATGAAGCATAGCAAGCAAAACACATCATTAAGCATGGAGGGACTGCCAGCAATCAGTGGTTTGAAGACAGCATGGCATACTGTAGACACTAAGTAACTTGATAGGCATTAAGTGTATTTTGTGAAAATACAGATATGCTATTCTTTCAAGTATTGGAACTGTTGAATAGATGCAGGTAGACTGGGAGTGGGGGGCATTTCGCATTGCTTACAAAATAACTTTGTATTCTTGAATAGATCATGACTGGTATGGGCATTTGTTCTTCGTTTCACTCCACAAAAGGGGTATCTGCAATTGTGACTGTGAAGACAGGTGTCGCACGTGGGTACACTACACCTCAATACAGAACTCTTGTCAACCTACTGTTATTCAGTATGTTCTCTTGAAATGGCAGAGAGTCTGAAAAGTGCCTTTAAGTCTGCTGGTATCAATAAATAACAGAGTGAAGCTCCAGTGGTTTATTGATGCCAGTAAAACCTTTCAAATTAATTACTTCCTAATGCGGCACTCTCTGGAACATATTGTTGTTGTTTTATTTTCCTACTTCATAGAGCATCCAGTGCAGGTCAAAGCATAACGATGCCATGGTACTTTGGTAGCACTGGTACTGAATGCATCCAAGGCAAGATAGTGGGTGTGATTCACAAAGCCAGCCATACATGATCAGTGGATAGAGCAGCATAAGCTACACACAAGCTTTACAAACACTGTATTCATCCTACAATCATTCTCCACCACTGGATTTCCTCATCTCTTCCAAAAGTATAATATAAAAAGACTAGATCCCAGAGTTGGTTCCAGATGCTGAATTTAGAAAACCTTTGTGTCAGTACTACAGAAAACCATTTAAAAAAACACTTTGGTGCGATGCTGGTGAATTCATTTATCTATGAATAAGTCATTAACAGGGTTCCTCCACTGTTTGATCCCCCTGGGACAATCATTATTGCATGCTGCTGTATTTATGATAAAGTATAAGTGGCTTTGAAGGCCAATGTTTTATACAAATTGGAAAGAGTGGGCGATCGACCCAGAAAGTTCTTCAGCTGCTCAAAGCTTTTATGGAAACATTTATGTCAGACTCCTGTGCACGATCTAGGAGAAGAGGTGGAGGGCATGAGGCAGGACGAAGGACAGCTTTAGTGCACTAGTTCTCCGTGCTGGTGTGCCAATGTTCTCGTAGAGCTTTACCATACTGCTTAGACGTGTCGTTTGACATCATTGCAATTCCTTAGCAACTTGCGTTTTCTTAAGAGGTACTTGTAGCCATGCTTATGCTTCAGCCCTAATGATTCCAGTTAGTATTTTCATTATGCGACCCAAGTAAAAAGTTTGTTTCTTTACGTAGAAAACATGAATTTATAAAGTACCGGTAGTATAATTCTTAATGCATTTCAAGCAAGTAAATCAATATTAATTGTCCATAAATTACTTGCTTTAGGGGCAATTGTTTTTACTCCAATGCTGTTAATTAGCACAGAATTACTTAATAATTGGTTTACTATGCAGTTATTTTAGTTATATTGAAAGCAAGCAAGAAATTAGCACTGACTTGTCTGTTATGAAGCAAGTAAAGCATTTATTGCAATGCTTCATGGTTTTGTTTAATTAATTAATATACTTCTAAGCCAAACAAATACCTATTGTAGTTATTATTGGTGAAGTTGCTTTGTGGATGTAAAAACAGAATTGCTTGTGGAAACACTGCAAACATTTCTAAACCGCAGGGACTATTAAAGCATCACTGATGAACGTTTTATAATAGACAGAACAGAATAAATGGTGCTTTCAGTTTAATGAAACAGTTATAATAAAATGTCAAATTCTGTGTAATAAAGAAGGGGGGGTGCGAGTCACATACATTGTATACATCAGTCTTTTTATAAATGTCACACGGGTAAGAAGCGTGCATATAAAAAAAGAAAAAACATCGGCAAACATTTTTTGTGTAAATGAGCTTTCGCTGCCATGGCTGATTACTCGATCTTCATCCCCAACATGCGTTCTGTAATATATAAAAGCTGCATGTCCCTGTTGCGAGCCTGTAGGAAACACAAAGCCGAACAAGATGCTTGACAACTTTTTGTTTCCTCCAGAACGATTGTTCTCCTTGCAGATAAACTGTATTGTACTGCATCAGTGGATACATACCCTATTGACAGCGGTATAGCAGCTGTTCCATTGGTTATCTTTTTTTTTGTCCAACCCCTGCATTCTTATTCTTGCACGGGAATGCAGCCCAGATTCTCTAAGCTAGATAGATAAAAATGCAGTTTGGTCCAGGAAAAAAACAACACTCCCTTTGTGACCCGGCTGCAGAAATAAAAAAAAATTTAAAAAAAATGTAACTTTGCAGGGATCCAAAATAGCTCTGCCTTCCTTACCCCAAAGCCCTGTTTATCAAAACCAATAGCAATCCTTTGCTGGTTGGAATCCATACTAATAAAAATAACAAAGACTGTGATGGATTAAATAAAAAATCCAATAGATTCAACACAATTAAATCCAATGGCGATAGACAGGACAGATCTGGGGATTTAGAGATGCCATTCTACATACTTGTCAGAGAAACATGAAAGTAAAATTGGCTGCATCAGCAGCAAGGATACAGATTGCGGGAATCATTTAATTTCCTCCAACAGCTCTCCCTCCAAATGGTCACCATCAGTATTCTAATCAACGGCTGATAATTTTGTTTCCCTGCAGAATTTACTCTAGGGGTCATTGTAGCTACTTGGAAAACTGCTTCGTCATTAGAGCTCCGCAGACAGATGGTTGCTGATCAGAAATTAGTACAGGGGTGAGGGGGTCAGCTGGCTGCCAAACAAACTCCAGCAATGTCTGTCTTCACAGCCGCCGCTTTGAGATCTCTCTCGCACTGTTGCCGGCCCCTTCCAGGTGACTGCGTTCTCCAGGTGTAAGGCTAAGGTACAGGTCTCATTGCACAAAGGGCAGAGAGTTTAACTGGAGCTCTGCAAGAGCCAAGCTACAGTACAGACTGTTAACTCCCGCAGGATAGGAGAAAAACACAGTATTTAAAGCATATGGTACTTTAGAGTATATCACTGGGTTTAATATGTATTTATCTCCCTGAAGGTATTCAGCAGTCTTCCAGCTTGCATATTGTTATTCCGATATGAAATGCTCAATCGCGTTTTTTTTTTTTTCCAAAGTGTGACCTGTGGGAATTTCAAACCTGCATTTGAGATAATACAACCTGCTGCAAAAGGCATCTGGTTGATCTTATAATCACAGTTTTAAAATGAAGTATGCAGTACTGTACATTCCTTCCAACCAGCTTGAAATAAAAGACTTTTCAGTCAGTCCTGGATGCAATATGTGGATCTTCACCCATTATAACCGTCTCTCTTTAAAGAAAATGCAGCTCAGACCCTTTGGTGGTTGTAAGAGAGACATTCGGATGTACAGTACATGTATTTTAAATGTGCTTGGTTGTAAATAATTTAACTGTATTTTAAAATCAGATTACTATTTAATAGGAGCTGAAAGAATGTTTGTTGTGATATACGATTAGATGATAAAGAAAATATCAACATGGAAACTGGAAATGGTAGTATTTTCTGAACATATTATAAAACTATGTGGAATATTAACAATGCTGAAGCATTACAATATCTCTTTTTTCACCCAATGGCCTCCCAGGGCAATCCAATTTCAAAAGGGCTCTGTCTTTATCAGAGTACTGTGGTTGTGTTTTGATCATCTCTTTATTCGTTCTTCCAGCATAGCTGAGCTACGTCCTTCAATTACCTGCAATACCAAAGGATCAGAGCTTCAGTTCAAAGTGATTATTATTATTATTATTATTATTATTATTATTATTATTATTATTAGGGACTGAAAGGGTGATTACCTGTAATATGCTGTTTTTTTCCCTCATATATTATTACTGTACAATATTAAGTGCATATAGGACTGAGCCAAAACTAGTGCAATTCCAGTGCAACCAGAATAATTAAATGGATTTTTTTTTTTACATTATTTATCTTCTCTTATCAGAAGCTTGCAGGTCCTTAAACCTGGATCTAAAAACACTTCATTCTCTTCAATGCCCTCTGTCTGGAAACTCCACAGTGTGTCCCGTGTTTAGTGCATGGGCTGGAAGCTGACAGAAGACTTCGCAATTGGACAAAGAAAAAAAAATTACCAAAGACCTAAATATGTTGCACAATGCTTGTTAGAACTTCCACAATTTGCAGTAGGAAGACAATAGTAAACAAACTGTAGTCACATAGTCTCTGAGCCTACCAGAGTATAAATACCCGGCATAGAGGCATACACAGATGGAGAAGCTCCCATCCATCTCCAGCAGAGGTAATCTGATCAATTGCCTACCTCTGTTAATACTAGTGGCACGTATTGTATCTAAACAATAACGTTCAATGTCAAAATGTAAAGTGAGTATTTGGAACTAATAAATGGTAAACATGGTTACAATTTGAAACGTGGTCTGGTCTCCTCCATATAGCGCAACAAAATAGTTATTCCCATGTTTACCTTCATTTCTAAACCTGCCACAGTGGTAAGCTAGTCTGTATGACTCGTGTAGTGCTTATAAATCAGACAGCCCTCGGAGATGTGTTGAAGCACTTTATAAACAGCAGCTGAAGGGTATGAAGATGCTGTAAAAGACCAATCAGGAAGGAGGGTGAAAAGGGGAACGCGCTGGAACATGAAGGGTCAAGACAAACACCCAAAAGAATTGCACATAATAACTGGAGCAGCTATGTTCTGTACACAGTGTGGAGAACAACATTGCAGATGCCTGTAATATATCCGAGTTAGGCTGAGCTAATTTCACCCGATGTCCATTTCATTAATGAAAAGGTTTCCAGGGTGACCACGGCGACATAGCGTTAATGCCCAAGGTCTGTTCTCGTTCTGTGAACATGGTCATCTACGAAAACTAGACTGGGAGACAAACATTCTCAATTAGATTTGTTTGTTACATTTATGTATTTAATTGAATTGTTTTTGTCATGTATTTATTACTACAGTAACTGTGAAAACAGCAGCAGCTACATTAGTAACTCTCCTTGTTCTCCGTGCACTCGTTCCTGGTGCTCCCATCCAGTGAGAGGCCAGGGTGGCACATTTGACAGCTGTGTGTATGAATTGCGTTAGATGACAGTTATTTTATTTTATTTTTTTAATTTAGTCGTTGCCAATTATTTTTTTATTATTTTCTCCCCAATTTGAAATGCCCAATTATTGACTGACTCGGGAGGGGCGAAGATGAACAAACGCTGTCCTCCGAAGCGTGTGCCATCAGCCGCCGGCTTCTTTACACCCTGCAGACTCACCGTGCAGCCGCCTCAGAGCTACAGCGTCGGAGGACAACGCAGCTCTGGGCAGCTTACAGGCAAGCACGCAGGCGCCCGGCCAGACTACAGGGGTCGCTGGTGCGCGGTGAGCCGAGGACCTCCTAGCCGACCTAACCCTCCCTCCCCTTGGACAACGCTCGGCCAATTCAGCGCCACCCCCTGGGAGCTCCCGTCCATGGTCGGCTGTGGAATAGCCTGGACTCGAACCGGCGACGTCCAGGCTATAGAGCGCATCTTGCGCTCTAGCAAGTCCTTTTACTGGATGCGCCAAATGACAGTTATTTGCTGAAAAATACTAGTATTAGTATAACACACACTAAAGATGTTTGATTGGTTCTCTACAAGCTTTTAGAGTGTAATAGTTTTTATTCCTTAGTGTATATTGATAAAGGCAAATATTTTCCATGTTTCTCTTAAATGCAGTTCAAATGTTTCTGCACACCTGAATCTTAAGTTTAGTACGGGTGCATCGCTTATTGCATATTTAAAATTGTACATCATTTTACAATTTTGGAACCTTATGCCACAATATGAATATGAAAGAATTACAGCATAGAGAGAAGACTGAATAGACACATATTTTTCAATGCAAAGCACAGAACAAGTTTGAAACTGCAGTCATGTGTTAGTATTACCATAAACAATGATCCCATAAAACTGTACATATAAAAGGCACGTGGTTCTACTAGAACCCCATATTAATATAACAATTTTGCTGTCCTCTTGATTTTCCATTAAAAGCTCCAATATCAGAAAATCTGTCAAACAAATAATGTGATTAATCTTATTGCTCTGCTATCGTAATCCCCCTGCAAGTGCTTAAGGTTTGGATAAGAGGAAAACCCTTCTCTTATTATTAGTTGTAATACCGGGATTTTTAAATATCCCCACCACTTTAACTACAAATCCTGCGTTATGTAAAACTGCTTTGCTCCTCCAGCTACAATTTACAAAATGGGAAAAAGATTGTCGCATGGATCTGTAAGGCCATGCTGCCATTAGGATGATGCATTGGAGGAGGACACTATAATCTGTCTTGCACAAAAGCAAATATTTTAAAAGCATCTATAGATTGCTTTTTTTAAAAATAAGTTCTAAAAAATGAGGATTTCACATACCATATTCCATAAATCCCAAACTAAAACAGAGTACGGCTTTTCTTGTGCTTATTTAAGTGATTGCTTTGGCACCAGACAACAAAAAGTGTCACAGAAATGACAGATTAAGTTAAGGATACAGTACGTGCCATTGGTATACAATCTTCATTGAATCTCTGTGGATGCATTAGGCATGCAGTTGCATTGCAAATACTATACAGCGTTCTGTCCTTTCTGTCAGGAACCTGGTTTGTGGAGAACAAACCCTATTTTAATTGCTGCAGCATTGCTGTGTGTTAAACTGACCTGTTTAAGTAGGTTTGAATGGATTGGTCCAAAGTTCTTTGCTTCTCTTGATCCAAGCTTTGATTAACAAGCTGAACTAGAAATAGACTCCTGAAATACTTTGCTCAGCATCCATGTGGGCTGATAGAGGTCATCTTATTTTCACTCAAGGTTCACAATTATAGTTACCTTTTTCCTATTTCTGTACATCATGTGAAGTGTCGAGTTTCAAAGGCATGTATTCTTAACCCTTTTTAATAATATTTCTTTACAGGTTTTCTGCTTTAAATGTTTGACCCCATGCAGTACAACGACAAGTATAAGTCCTTCAATCCAGTGCTGTGTTAAAAACGATCATGAATGTAATAATAATAAACAAATAAACAAGAACACAAGTCGTCCCCAACCTGTAGTCCAAAAAAAGACGGTTCCTAAATTATTCATTGAATACTATACTGATAATCTATCCAGATGATTAATCTCACTTTCTATAAATAACCATAGGGTACAGTTAGCCAATCACCACCCGGGAGCAAGGTGTTGCCAGTAACAGAGTATAAACCAATTAGCAGCACAGTTTATTGATGAAAAGTACAACCCATTCTTCACTGAAGGAACGGCCAGGTTAGTTGTTTTTGTTCTACTGTTTTCATTTCTATTTTGTCATTCCTTTGCACTCTGCTTATCAAAAGGCAGTTACCGCTAACAGCATTCAATTTGACTCAACAGGACTTTGCTTTGGATATCTGTCGCTGACTTTTAATGCCCTGCTCTGATCCTTTTGCTAGCTGTTCCCAGAACTGGAAATCAATGGCAACAGCAAAGGTATGATGATGGAGGAGGATGAGGAGGAGGATGATGGATGATGAGGATGAGGATGAGGATGGAGGATGGAGGATGAAGGATGAGGATGATGATGGAGGATGATGGATGATGAGGATGAGGATGAGGATGGAGGATGATGGATGATGAGGATGAGGATGATGATGGAGGATGATGGATGATGAGGATGATGATGAGGATGGAGGATGATGGATGGTGATGAGGATGAGGATGATGGATGATGAGGATGATGATGGAGGATGAGGATGATGGATGATGAGGATGAGGATGAGGATGATGGATGATGAGGATGAGGATGATGGATGATGATGAGGATGATGATGATGAGGATGAGGATGAGGATGATGAGGATGAGGATGATGATGATGGATGATGATGAGGATGAGGACGATGAGGAGGATGATGAGGATGATGATGAGGAGGATGAGGATGAGGATGAGGAGGATGATGAGGATGATGAGGATGAGGATGATGAGGATGATGATGAGGATGATGATGAGGATGATGATGAGGAGGATGAGGATGAGGATGAGGATGATGATGAGGATGAGGAGGATGATGATGATGATGAGGATGATGAGGATGATGATGAGGATGAGGAGGATGATGATGAGGATGATGATGAGGATGAGGATGATGATGATGATGAGGATGATGAGGATGATGATGATGAGGATGATGATGATGATGATGAGGATGATGAGGATGATGAGGATGATGATGATGAGGATGAGGATGAGGATGATGAGGATGATGATGATGAGGATGATGAGGATGATGAGGATGAGGATGATGATGAGGATGATGGATGATGATGATGATGAGGATGATGGATGATGATGAGGATGAGGATGATGATGAGGATGATGGATGATGATGAGGATGAGGATGATGGATGATGGATAATGAGGATGAGGATGAGGATGATGGATGAGGATGATGATGATGATGAGGATGAGGATGATGAGGATGAGGATGATGATGATGATGAGGATGAGGATGATGATGAGGATGAGGATGAGGATGAGGAGGATGATGAGGATGATGATGATGATGATGATGAGGATGATGATGAGGATGAGGGATGATGAGGATGAGGATGAGGATGGAGGATGGAGGATGATGATGATGGAGGATGATGAGGATGAGGATGGAGGATGATGATGAGGATGATGGATGATGAGGATGAGGATGATGATGAGGATGATGATGAGGATGATGGATGATGATGAGGATGAGGATGATGATGATGGATGATGAGGATGAGGATGGAGGATGAGGATGATGGATGATGATGAGGATGAGGATGATGATGGAAGATGAAGGATGAGGATGATGATGATGGATGATGAGGATGAGGATGGAGGATGAGGATGATGGATGATGATGAAGCAGGATGGAGGATTATGATGATGGAGGATGAGGATGATGCAGGATGATGATGAGGGAGGATGATGACGATGATGACAACGACGAGCGTCTACTACAGCTGCATGTAAAGAATGCGCTGTTTGAAATCTTCATGCACTCCGAACCAATGGGACTCAGCCCCTCTCCATTGTGCCAGCTAGCCAACACAGGCCCCTGCTGTGACTTGCACTGGAAATGAGGAATCAACAGACTGCAACAGTGCCAGTAGAAACATCCCAGCATCCTTTCAGCTGCGGTTATAACTATTATTAGTATTAATAGTATTTCTAATTCACATTCATTGTTCAGTTTACTAGGGTAACAATCCATATCATAAGGTATGCAGGAACTTCAGTATATAAAACAGAACATTTTACCACGTAATGCAGTAGATGAATTTACGTATATAAACTTCCCCTAGGATATACAGAATACACCGATGTTACCAATACTATTAGTAGTGTAGTAGTAATAGTAATAGCAATAGTAGCAGTAGTAGTACTAATAATAGTAGTAGTATCTAGATTCACAAACTTCTGCTTCTGAAAAAAGTTTGCACTGGAGAAAAGCCTTTAGGTCTTTTTCTATACCAGTATGTTGTCACATCTCCAGAAACTGAAACTAGCAGACAGAGTGCATTAGACAATGTGGTGTGCTAATGCATGACACAAACTGGGCTGAAGCAAGACTCTGCTGCTCTCAGGGACTCACAAAATGAAATGTTTCTATTTAATGGCTGTGCCGAGACACTTCGGTACACGGTTTCAAAAGATGACATGCTGTCTAGACAGAAAGGGTCAACACTCCCACACTTCTTCAGAACATACTGGGGGATCTTCAAGGCTAATGCAGCCGACAATGCATCAGTTTCAAGTTTTTTTGAAGAACAATATCTCTGACAGCCCTTTACGAGCTATGCAGAGGAACTGATAGACGGCGCGCTCTATATCCTAATTGTCTCCAGGCATGGTTTGAACTCCTGGCCTCCTGGCACACTGATGCATCTGCTACCTGCCCCCCCCCCCCACCACCACCAACATGAGTATTCAAGTGAATCTGTGTGACGTGGAGTAGCTCTGAAAGGAGTCCTATCCAAAGGATGGTTCAACAACCAGTGTTAATTGCCGCCAAAGCACATTGCCAAATGGCTGCTTAGTCCACAGTCAGCGATAAAGTACCTTGACAGTGCCAGATGGTGCCATGCGGGGTAACCGTTACAGGCTTTCAAAAGCTGGCTGTTTATCTGTAAATGTTGGTGTCGAACCCCACAAAATTAAAATATATCTGCTAAATTATAGTGTAAAGATAGCCGAGTCCCACTGCGTGTTCAGCTTCAATTTGCCACTGTTCCTGCCAGCACGTATTTGGAGCACCATTGTTGAACCTTTTCAACTCTAGTGTAGTACTTACAGGGAGGACACAAGGATATTTCACAAAAATGAAATTCTTCAGCCCTCACGTCTTCATAAGTGAGGTGCAAGTCCAAGGCCTTGGCTCAGTTTCTGGGTAATCATGACTTGTATTTGCTCTGACAGAGCTGTGGGGATAAGGTTAATCTTAATTTGTTTTTT